>SMGT01005387.1:428455-462537 GCA_004794575.1 Lanistes nyassanus
AGTATGTGCATGTGTGAGTTGAGAGAATTAGTGAGTGAGTGAATGAGTGTACACAAACGGATGAGTGTTTACACTTTTGGAAAACATAAATGACTTAAGGTTTTCGGGCAATGAATTTGAACTAGACGTGTCATGTCACAAAGCACTAGGCACAGGCCAACTGCCAGCGCCCAAGAGTTCAGTTTATTTTGGGAACAAATGGGTGACCCACCTTTCGGTGGCTTCGTACTACAGAAGACTGGGTGAAGGAGGGGAGGGTTCATGTGCTGCTGATGCTGTTCTCCTATATGTAATAATTTGTTCAACTTCCCTATTTATCTCCTTTTTAAAATAGATGTGTGGTGCCCTAAAGTTTTCTTTATTTGACACATTTAAATTTATCTAACTTCAGGACAGTTATTTACTACCGGGACAGTTACCTCTAGAATATATATATATATTGCCAGAGTTTCTTTGGAGTATTAAGGAATGATTTCAAATTTAGCAAAGGTTTGTGTTTGGTTTACTTTTGCTTAAAGTGTTCTCCTTCTTTACTTCTAAGACTGTATTCTGGCAGGACGTGTGGTGTGCTAAGCTTATCTCCACAGCTACAGCTCGATGGGTTCTTGTGCCTCATATTATTCATCTGTTAATCGTATTCTCGTTATCTGAGTTTGGTTAGGTCTGCTCAGAGTAAAAACAATCACATGATAACTTGGCAGGTCTTGTTTCCTTGTTCTTTCGGCTTTGTTTTTGTACCTGCGTCTGGCTGATATTTTCAAAAAAGATATCATCCAAAAGCTAAATATAAACTCAGGGAACTGACAGGGTGACAATAACTCCTAGTCACTTCACGTCACCACGTTCACCATCTCTCAGTTACCTACGAATGTCCTTGTGCAAAACTGTATAATCAAGAACTCCATCTGAAAATAACTCACGATTCTAATTAAGTTTGCGACACGTGATTGGCTTTTTCATACTGCTTGTGCTGTTATTAAGCTTTGCATCACGATTGAACGAACACTTGCCTTCACACCCACGTTTGGCTCTTCGTTTCAACAGGCTTCTTGTTGGCTCTGCTGCCTCTGGTCCCCAGCAGACGCGGACATATCTGCCGTCCCGTTATGTAGGCGTCGACATGCGAACACGAGGCGCTGTGGCTGAATTCGGAAGGAAATCTGGTCTTCGTACGAACACTTTGCGAATTAAAGCTTCCGGACTGTTCTCTGTGGACTTGTCATTTCCTTCTGTCACACACGCACGCAAGGACGTACACACATACACTTAGAGATGAGGGAGGGGATTTCACACAATGGGGGTGGGGGTGGGATGACATCCTATTTTGCGCTGAAATAACCACCAGACTGATAGCCGCAGTAAGATGGCCAATGCGGACAGACAGTTCAATGTTCAAAGGATGGTCATGGGTACTGCAGACTGTCTCAATCCAGGATGCAATCATCGGCCATTCTTGGATTCGAACCGGTAACTTCCAACACACGAGCTCAATATTCTAAGCACCAAAGTATCCAGCCCCCTTAGAAATGTTCGCGTTAGTTAAACCGAGGTTCTTTTATCTCACTTACAAAGGGACTGGGCGATCGATCTGCCGCTCTCCTCCCCAACCTCCAGTACACGCTCTTGTTTGGATCTTGAACCCGACTCCACAGTAGTTTCTATAAATGACTGTTTGCCCCCGCCCGCCCTTATGAACAACAAACCCTCCTCTATCAACGTTGACGATTCCTGTAACAACCTGATTAGCTATACCTTTCAGGGTAATCTGTGTGTAAGATCAATAGAGCCTTCCCGTGACGTCATCAAACTATTGGCCTAGCTCGTACAGACGCAAGATCCCAGGTGTCTGCCCGGAGACTGTCCTTGCCTCTGGTGGTTCACTATTTTTATTTGTGGAGCTCTTCAATCCACGCCGTCGCGCCCCTCGGGGGTGAAGTGGCAGGCTGGCAGGCACATTTGTTACATCTGTTACATCGGTTACATCTGGTCGTAGCTGCTGGCACTCCTAACGCGGGTTGACACGGCGTGACATAAGGAACGCAGTCACCGAGAACTAATCCAACTGTGGACACTAACATCTCATTTCGAGGAGGAATTTCTCCCCATGAACTTATCTTCTACAACCTCACACGCAAACATGAATCTGCACAGAATATTCGATCAGATATCTAAAAAAAGTCTTATTTTCTTTTGTTAATAAGATGGTCTAGTTTCTTGTGGCCTTCATCTGACTTAGTCGAGCCCTTGAAACCTGGCATTAGAACAGCTGATTCCGAGAAAAATTAGTTTAATCCCTGTTCTAGTCACAAAGTATATCTTAGACCCCGAGAATTTTAATGATCACACACACATACACACTGTTCTTCTTTAGACTGTTTTGAACTGGATATTTATCTTCTTGTACATTTCTTTCTTTCCTTTTTTCTTTCTCTTTCTTCCTGTCTGTTTCTCTCCTTGTCCTTCCTTCCTTCCGTTTTTCCTTCAGTCAGTCAGTCAGTCAGTCAGTCAGTCAGTCAGTCAGTCAGTCAGTCAGTCAGTCAGTCAGTCAGTCAGTCAGTTCATATGTGGATCACTGGACGAAACTCGGCTGTGATGCTATTTTCTGCGCACATGTCGCTCAACCTACCGACCCCCTGATATATTTTCTTTTGGGCTTACACTACGTTCTTGACGTAGCTCATTAGGCCACTTCAAGGCAAAGCTGTGTGGATCGTGTTTCACAGTCCGTTGCACAGAACAGCCTACCCCAGTCATCTGTGTGAGCAGTAACGTCTCGTACGAGTGCGTTCCTATAATCATCTTGGAGTTTGTATCCCGGATGCTCCACTGTCAGGCAGCTTAATAAGGTATGCAGACCACAAGGCCGTTCAAAATGTTTATGCCCTGAGTCAGAAATAAATCGTCTTAATTGGACATTCACGCATCAATCGTCTATTGGTTCCTTTTGTCACAAGGCCACAATATTAAATACAAACATTGAGAAGTCTGAAGCCCACATACACAAAGCTTTAAAATGGGACTGACGAGATATACATGAAACAGACGAACCAAATAGAAAGGCAGCATTTAATAAAGCACAAGCTGCCTATGGGCAATAATTTTGTCTTTCAGGAACTCTGGCATTCCGCAGTGCCAGCAGAAGCTGAAAGCACTGTCCTCTTCCTTCCAGCAGCAATGGTCACACATTTAGCTCACATATCCTGCTGGTACCCAGCATAAACAGTACCATTAATAAGTTCTCAAACTGAAAACCAAACACACCCAATGCAGAAATACACAAACCTACTCAAGAAATCAAATAAAAATAAATACAACGTGTGAGAAATGGTAAAGAGGACGGACTAAGTACAGTCATATTTCACATCTTCCGCATGTATACCACTGGTTAGAATGAAAATAGCAAAGCTGTCAGAGGGTTAATAACGCTGAAATGAAATGGAGATGAGCGCAATATCGGAAACCCCCACCGTGGTCTTCAACTGGCAGAAAGCAGTTTGTCATGGACACCAAAGCAGGGTAACCATTCTCCAACCACAGCTCCAGCCTAGCGAGGACGTCACTGGCTAATGTTCCTGTTAAACGACTTTGACTAACCCGTTTCTACAGATAGGCGAATATATGTTTCAAGAGAACTAAGCCAGCGCCGTTCGGGACTTAATTTTACCGCAGAGAAGGGGGGTGGAGAAAAACGCCTTCTAGCCCTGGTGGCATTCTCTCAAACTATGGCGGCTGCACAGGGCTGATACAAACCCGAGCTCGGAGACGCTGCTAGCTGGCATGGCGAGCTGCTGACTGCAATAACTGAGTAAAAATAGATGTAATAACTGAGTTCAAATGAACGCAGACGCAGATTTTCTTAAGGATGGGGGAAGAATGCGATGTTCGGTTTAATTCTGGTTTAATTCCACTAAATCTGGTTAACAGAATGAACAAAACTTACAGTTAACGAAACTTAAAACAAAACCACTAAAAGAGTTGTTTTGTGCAACATGGGCCACTGCAGATGTTGGTTCGCCGTCTGTTTCCAAAGAATGAGCTAATGGTGTGAAACACGAAACACAGTCTGTGACGATAAGCGTGCGTGACAGTCACATCCGGGCCTGCAGGACGGCAGATGGCGGACCTAGGTACAAACGAGACGCAAAACCTGCCACGAATTGCCTCCCCTTGTATCTGCCTCTCAAGGGTTATAAAGCAAGAGGAAAATCAATAAACCGGAGAGGCAAACTGCGTGAGCATTGGATAAAGGAGAACGTGGAGGCTCGATCTCAGACAAGAAGGGATTTTTTAAAAAAAAGACCTTTACTCCAGGAAACTGTCAAAAGGAATAACACTTCCGGTGAGGGGCCGTAATCCGGACCTCCTCTGGAAGATGATGAACGATCTCTGTGACCTTTTCAGTGTTGTATGCGACGTTCAGAGTAGTTTGTGCTTGCCATTCTCCATAGCATTGAGCACAGGGGAGAGGGGTGCTAGGAGAACGTTTGGACATGTTCCTCATGCCAAGCGACGGAGCGACATCCTCGTTTCCCTGGCAACCGCAGAGGATTAAGCATCGAGGGTCTGGAATCTCCACTCTGAAACTGACGACTCCAGACAAGAGGTTTTCAACAAGCTGCTGTAGTGTTTTAGACAGAGGAGCTTTCTGATCGTAGCAGCTGTGTGTGCGCGCGTGGGTGCGTGCAGGCGTATGTGGGCGCGAATGTGGGCGCGAGCACGAACGCTTGTATTGTAATAAACTCTTTATGTACACCGTTTAAATCTCACCTTCACTCGTTTGCGCTGAGTATCGACTTCCAGCTGTAACCTTTATTTTGACAATCAGATATGTGTGCCTCCGTTGACGCAAATATGCAGAGACGACTGTAGTTTCAGGAAAAACCAACAGTACAGCTGCTCGCGTATCTGTTGAACATTTATCTTGCTGGTGGCATCGGCAGTCCAGGGTACCTGGATTCATTCTAAGTCATAACTCAGAGATGTCTGACAAAGAGGATAGGACGGTTAGCTTTGTAACTCCACTCGCTACAAGGGTGCCAACGTAGGATGTGATGAGTTCAAGGCACGTGAGCGAAAGCTTCACACTGTCGTTGCGTTCTGCTGGCAGGAAAACTCCAGCACCGGATATGGAAAAAACGGCTCAGCCTCAACTGTTGGGCTTACGTTGGTTGTCAGTGGCCTAGGGATGACAAAACTATGTCTCTGCCGCACACCCATGCGCGCACCCATGCAAACACTCACCCAAGCTCTCTCTCTCTCTCTCTCACACACACACACGTACTACCTCTCGCACACAAACACACGCAGCTCTTCTCACAGACAAACACACGCAAAGCACACTCTGGCAGACCGTGAGAGACCGACCTGCATGACCTTTTCTCTCTTTTGCGGTGCGAGGGGAAAGAACCTCGCGATAGATTGAACTTTGCACGCTTTCTTCCCACAGCTGGAGTGTGACAAGGACGAGTTTGCCTGCCTTACACAGGTTTTGTCTCCTTGACGACCGCATGAGTCTAGAGCGGGTACCAATTATATTCCGTGACACTTTTAAATTGTCTCCCCTGCGTTTCCTTTGGTTTTTTCCGGTGCAAGAAACATTAACTTGAAACACTAATGCCTGGAAGCTGCGCTTAATTACCAGACAAAGCCCTACAATTTACGGTTAACAACAGGAAGATTCTTTGACAAAAACGCTGAATTTTGTTGGAGCAAATATATCCCTGCAGTAGTCAATCAAGCATTGTCTTGTAAGCACAGCCTTTAATGAAAGGAGTAATTAGGAACACCGGAATGCACTTAACGTTTGATAAAATCATAGCGATGCTCAAAATAAACTAGTGTGATGGGGGCAGCCATCACGGAGACGGGTTTGGCCATCATGCTCACAGCCACAGCGTGCGCCGGGGGCGGTATGGGTCGAGTACTGCCAGCGAACCGTGGCTGTGACGCACTGTGTCATCTTAGGGCGTGCTGTGCTAGGCTCACTCTCTTTAAACGTTTCTATATCCTTCTAGGACAGTTGCAGATACTAACAACTAACATATTCGGATTCTCCTCGATATAATCTTTCGGTAGATACTAAACTCATCCAACGTCTTAATAGATTAGGTTAGTTTGTAGGCATATTTCTTATCTCGATCTATTCACATTAGCTAGTTTAACTGCCTTTTAACGTAATTATCTTTATTTCCTTCTCACTCTACTTAACTTTCCTTAACACTAACAGGAAGCGACCAAGGGAGCCTACCGTACCCAAACACGTAGCAAAGAGAGAGTCGAAAGTAAGGAACATGGCAGATCTTCAAAAAAGATCAGCCGTCCCTTTCTTTTAAACGACCCTAGTCTTCACACAGCTAACCCCCGGTGTACCACGTGTGCATACAGCGAATCCCTATTTTATATCGTCAGCCCGCTCACTAAGCGTGTGCTGGCGACTGGGATCCGACACAAACACAACATAGGACAAATACATGAAATCCTCAAGGTGCAAATTATAATTAATAAAGAACAAATGAGGACAGAGCGCTATAAATCATCAAACGATAATCCCAACAAGGTACTGGCAGCGCTAGACACACCCGTATGCTGACGTATGCAACCAAGGGAGCCTACCGTACCCAAACACGTAGCAAAGATTATCTTTTGATGATTTATAGCGCTCTGTCCTCATTTGTTCTTTATTCACTAACAGGAAGAGCAAAGCGAACTCTAGTCACTGTATATTTTCATGTCCTTGTAGGTATATTCTTTCACTTTTTATTCTAAATGTTGTATGTGTAAGAAACACAAAATGAGGTATCCACCTCACTTCCACCCGCCAGCTTCTGCCGTAGCTGGCAATGGCTCCGTTGTGTCTCGCTCCCACCCGGTAAAAGCGGGGTGCGTGCCGGACAAAGGAGAGAAAGGGCCTGGTTAGCTCAGTTGGTAGAGCTGCGTACTAGCAGATGGAAGGCTGCTGGTTCGAATCCTGGTGTGGCCAAGGATTATTTCCTGGAGTTAAACTTTGTGCAAACTCCATTCGGCCATCTCCCCGCACATTAAACTGCCTGTCCCCACTGACCATCTTACTGCAGCCATCAGTCTGGTGGTTCTTTCATTGCATAGTTTAGTAATAGGACCCCTTCCCCCATAGTGCGAAATCACCGCGAGGTGGAAGCACTGTCCCTCTAAATAACCACCGCCACGACACAGCAGAGTCCCGAAGTAGGGTGAAGCAGGAGGAGGACGAGGGAAAAGATGTAGCAAAACAGTGACGTGCAGTGAACCGTGGGGTGGCGGAGCATGTAGGGCGGCAGCAGCAGTGGCGGCCCAAAATAAAGTACGCAGAGGGCGTGGAAGGAACAAAACCTGCCTTTGTTTGAAGGAGAGAGAGAGAGAGAGGAAAGTTGCGAAGCGAACCCGCTTCATTACAAATTCATTACACTAGTAATTATTCCCGAAATTTTGTTAGGTGGACTTCATCAGTACTTGAATTAACTAGCTCTGTACCAGTGAAAGAAAAACCCCAAAATGCAGCTGCTCATTAACATATTTTTAGATCGAAGATGTCGAGATGTTAATTAAAATTTTTTGATGCCGTCAACTTTACGTTATCGGGTATTATCAGTACGGATTCCAAGCGAACAGAAGTCGAAGGAAAGCTTATCTACGACTTTCTGTTGTTCAGGGTTGTGATCGATAACAAAGGCTTGATACGTTGTGCTTAAGCTCACATGAATAAGCAATAAATTAAGCACGCCTACACACACACACACACACACACACACACACACACACACACCAATATCCCACGATTCACCACTCCGTCTCCTGCAAGCACAAACAGCTACCAGGAAGTAATCAGGCTGGTGGCGCCACGCCAGGTCCAAAACACTTGCTCTTCTTTGTTGGCGGAAAACCAGAACAAATTCTGATTGCCTTGCTTTTGCAAAACACACTTTTTTCAAGGCAGCAATCAAAGGTGAAATGATTGCTAGCCTCAAGATTAGCTTCTTTTTGCTATTCGCCGTTCGCCTACGTGGCTGCTTATTCAGAAAAGTTATCATATGTCCAGAAAGCAAAAACAAATAAACAAAACTCTACGACGGAACTTGAATGAGCAAGAGCGCGCACCTGTAAACAAATTAAGCACGTGACTTCGGTTTGTTTATTTCAGGTCTAGTTCTTGTTTGCCTTGAACAGGTAGAATTTCTTCTGTGGTTGTTTCTGAAAGGATTTAAGCTGCAACAGGTAAATGAGCTGGGATTTCCATAATACTCATTGGTTGTGACGATATCAGAGAAATCTCTTGGAAAGAAACAAATAAGTATTGTCAGAAGTTAAAAGGTCTGTGCGTACACTGAATGTCGTAATTATCTTTAGCATGATGACGTAGGCAAGTCTCTTAGGACGGGATCGATTTTAAACTCGCTGGTAAAACTGACTGTAGATTAAAAGGCAGGAACAATAAAAGAGGTGCGTATGGTAAGAGAAACTTCACGAAGGGCGGTAACCGGTTTAACCACCGAAGGTCGAGAGACGCAAGACATGAGGTGTGGTAAAAACGCTCACTCACTAAATCCTTCTTTCTCTCCCTCGCTTGCTCACTCACTCACCCACTCACCCACTCACTCACAAAGAAAGAAAGGGGAGAGGGGTCTCTTGTTTCCTTGTTTTTGTCCATAATGTTGCCTTCAATCAATTCCCCAGTGATTTCGATTTCTTGTCTGCCAGTTCTCAGACGGTCTCCGAGTTTAATTTAGAATCTTCTTTCGCAGGTGACCTTTCCATCTCCCTTCAACTCGACGAGCCTTGCGTTTTTTTCAGTCTTTGTCGTTGTTGCCATCACAAGATTTCCCTGTAATTTTTTTTTCGTCTCTCGGATACTCCCCACATCAGTAACCACTGTCCCGTCGTCGTTACCGGCTGCCTAAATAAACGCGCGCAGTTTTTCTCTGCCGGCGAGTTGTCATGTCTTGGTGTTCAAGAGTCTCCGTCTGCGCGCATTTCCTGGATTTGTCTGATCGGCTATCGACCCGCCCATTCCTAGGAGCACTTTATTTTACTCTGTCTACGTGTCTTTACAATCTGCCAGGGCCTAGGCGCTTACTTCAACCACCCCCACCCCCCGCACCACCACCGCCGCCTTTTGGACCGCCTCGGTGGTCAAGCGGTTAAGGTGTTCGTTTTCGAGGCGGCAGGTCGGTGGTTCGCCCCCCAGCCGAGTCATACCTAAGACTTAAAAATTGGCAATCTAGTAGCTGCCCTACCAGACGCCTGGCACTACAGGGAACAGTACTAGGACTAGTTGGCCCGGTGTCAGTATAATGTGACTGTGTGGGACTGAGGCCCGTGTTGTGACAGCAGTCCCACGCGTGGCAGTACGTCTAAGCAACACCGTCCTGATATCCACTTTGCGACAGGACGTTCAACAGTAAAAACCAACCAACCTCCTTTGTTTTACACCGTAGAATATTAACAGAAGAAACACTAGGTTGACGACTCTAAGGGCAGGTAATGCAATATTTGCAATAATTTCGTAAATCATTCCCCCCTAAAACCAAAGTATTTGTGTCTAAAAAAAGAAAGACAGAGAGGGAGGAACTGGTTTTTATATTTTTAATGTTCTGGGAACAAAAGACAGACGGTCGGACGGACAGACAGACAGACTGCCAGCACGCAGGCAGGCAGACAGACAAAAAAGAAGTCAGTCAACCAGGCAGGCAGAAAGACAGACAGGACACAGAGCTGTAGACAGGCAGTCTGGCTTTCTGGCCGGCAGGCAGGCAGACAGATAGAGAGACGGACGGACGGACAGACAAACAGACAGACACGCAGGCAACAGGCATGCAGTAGTAGCAATAAGTCAAATATAAATTCGATATTGAAACTTTCATAGTGTTTAAGCTGCAAATTGGTGGATAGAATAAATTGTAACAATATACATTCTTGTGTCTATGAATGCATGCGCAGATGCGTTCAACAACCCTTTTACCTTAATTAAGTCCTTAATCCCCTTCCTCAAGGCTCCACCTAGCTCGTCACGTCATCACCAGGGTTAGGTGTCAGCGGGGTCCCTGATCCCACATCTAGTCAGCGTGCGAAGGGGCGAGGTGTTACTGACGCTGGGGGCCATGGCTGGGAATGGGACCTTAGCCCTAGAGCAGGTGTCAGGCTGGCCAGGTGTGGGTTAGTCAAGCAGGGAGATTACGCATTAGAAGGAAGCTTTTCACGCGTATTGTCGACCACCAGGGGTTTGTTGTAGCCAGGAGGTGTGAATCGCCAGTGGGGGGAGGGGAGTAGCTAGGGCCACACGAGGCACCCACGTTAGGGGAGGAGCGTGACCTATTCGTGTAGTTAACACGGGGTGTGGCTTCTGGTGTCTCTGTCCTGATTGGTTAGTGTATGTAACTATCTCGATGACCACGCGTATGTGAATGCAAGAATGTACAAATGGAAGGTTAGAATAAAAGGACTGGCTTAGATGACACTCACTAAGAGAGTGAACCTTTGTGGAGTGGTCTTGGACATCGAAAAGGCATACGACATGCTCTGGCATGACGGTCTGATCCAAAAACTATACCAAATAGGCACCCCTATTAAAGTGGTCCAGCTTATAATATCCTTCATGTCAGGTAGAAAAATCAAAGTAAGAGTAGAGGACAGAACCTCCAAGGAGGTTCACTTAGACAATGGAGTACACCAGGAGCAGACATTAACATAGATGCCCCATACCCAGGCACAGACTCACAAATGCCTCCCTGGACCCTACACCCACCACAGATCGATATGGACCTCACAGTTTTCAACAAGGAAACCCAGTTTATCAAACTACTAACTAAATTCAGGCAAAAACTTAACACTACCTACAAAGACCACTCCCATATATATACAGATGGGTCACATGACCCAACATTCCACTTCACAGGAATAGGAGTCTATGCAACCAAGATCACCAATATCGCAGCCGAGCTACCAAACCACAAATCAATATTTACAGCAGAGGTCATAGCAATACGCACTGCCCTAAGGTTGATAGCACTACAAACTAGGAAAACTGCAGGAGAAAAATCCTTCCTAGTTGTCTCTGACTCCCTGTCAGCACTTCAGGCTCTTCAAAACCAGTCTTCCCAAAGAATGGATATAATGTATGAAATTCTAATCTTGTTAAATAGACTCTATAACATAGGAATCCAAATCAACTTTATCTGGGTGCCATCACACGTAGGAATAAAAGGAAACGAGGAAGCAGATCGGCTAGCTAAAATGGCAATAAAAGACAACCCAACCACTAAAGTCATCCAAATAAACGTACCCGTTTCAGCAGAGGAGAGAAAAATAGCCCTTAAACCAGCAACTAAAATACAGTGGGAAGAAAAGTATAAAAAGGAAGCCAAAGGCACCAGGAGAGAATTAGAAGAACTACCAGGTAACGAACTAGTATTGTTCCATTCCAACAGATCCAACCAAAGTAGGATAGCCAGAATGAGACTAAATGGAGAATACCACCTTAACCGTAAAGACCCAGTAACCTGTAGTTGTGGAGACAGACTTAGTACACCACATGTCCTGCTAGAATGTAGCCTAAACAGTCAGGAAAGAGAAGAGCTAAAAATGCTATGCAAAATCTTAATCTAGTAGTAAACCTAAAATCTTCTCTTAACCCTCCAAAAAATATAAGACAACACATAATGGAACTGACAATGCAGGTAGTTAATGCCCACCCAGATGTTAGATATATCTAAACAACAACAACAAAAAATCAAAAATAAAAATGGGAATTAACCAGCTAAGAACAGCAAATAAGCTATAGGACAGAGGATACCAGTAAAACACTAAAAATAAAAACAGACTACATCAAAGTAAACTAATATAACACATAGCACCTTAGCGGTAGAGATAAAAGAATGTAGGGATGTAGCGGCGGTAGGTCTGACCAGCGAAAACTCCACCACTACAGCTACTCAAGCCATCATCAGTGCACCAGGAGAGAGGCCAACCAGCGGGACCACACATAGCCACCACCAGTCCAGGACACCAAACCGCAGACCCCTTCCCTTTCCCCTCACATATTTCCCCTCCCCTTCAGTGCGAAATCACCGCGAGGTTGAAGCACTTTCCCCAAAACAACAACGACACTCGCTATCTGTAAATAATATTCTCTTTTATGTCACTGTATTACGGAGTTTTGTTATTCCTTGTGTTGTGAGGAGATTGTAGGTGGATGGGGGCTTGTGCCGCGGTTTGCTGTGAGATACGCATATAAAAATCGTAAATAATACAGTGATAATAGTTTCCACCTACGCATATGTCGTCACCTTAACGGCGGTCGTGCGGAGCGAGCGCAAGGACGACGCGTTGAGGGAAAAGTAAACTCCCATGTGACGACAGTGAGTGTGAACACAGTTTATTTTGCTTCAGAATATTGCATCTTGAATATAATGCTGCGCTAATAAAACTTGGCTGGGCTAATGAGGAAGGGTAAGTTGTTTCTGTTTCCGAACAAACTATCATAGTTGTCCGGAGGATTGTCGATGTCCTCATTATTTTGTGATATGTACTTTTGTTCTTTTTTTCCTTTCTGCATGTTCTTGTGTGTGTGTGGCTTTTTTTCACACCCACATATGTACGGGAAAGCCGTTTGCTATATTAAGGTGGTGGAGTAGAATAAGGTGAATCACGTAAGACATTTATTTACGATAACAAGACGTCAAAGTTTTTTTTCCTTTCAGATTATGCTCAGACCGAAACGTGTGTTTAGGTGTGCCAGCTGGTAGCAGGGAGTTGAATAATCTTTAAATATGAGATAACGTTTGGTCGCGTTACATCCGTCTATATTCACAGCCGAACAAGGTGAATATAAATTTAAGGATACTTCTAAAGGGAACCCTATGAAATTAGACGGGAGGCTATGAAGTAAGCAGTCATACAATATGAGGCTTCTTCAGCGCCCCTTTCATCTTGATGCCAGAACCCGGTAGGAAATTAAGAGAAAATGTCAACCAGAGATATACGTCGCCCCAATACTCCGTCCTATTACTCCTTCTATAAGAACAGCGAGCACCAGGAGAGAAGCCGAACTGCAAGGCACCAGACGCTGACATATTAACTCCGTCAACGTTTGAAGTAGTCACGGCTGTTGCCAAGACTCAGTCAAAGGGCGTACAGAAACAGCGAGTGGGCAAAAGGCTAGTGATGGGCGAATTTCCCGTCGTCTGCTGAGGCACATGCAAGAGATTTGCTTTTAAATATAAACCTTTCCTCCCGTGGATAAGTTCCATGTTGACAGTACTGAGCCCCAGTTGATCCAAAAGTTGTTTCGACGAGAACGCCGATAATTCTGAGAAAATTGGAAGTGAGGATTGCAGATGCAGCTGCACATGGGAAAACGGATAAAAACCAAAGACAAAGAGTGTAGAAATGTAAAACATGCCATCAACCATCAACAATATATATATATAATAAAAACCTACCATAACATCACCCGCCGTGATATAGCCTTAGTTGCTGGCACGGCGTTAAGCCCAAATACCTACCTACCTACCATAACATCACGGACTATTAAATATCAGAGTAATGTAAATGATTGTATTAAAATTTTTGATATCAGTATGAAATGGATTATCACAGTTCTGAGTTACAGGAACTCACTTTGCAACAATATCGATCTCTCTACTTCTTAGAGACAAAGTGTTTCAGAAGCCTGTAAATTGTTTAAAGAATTATGTAAAATGTCGAGTACATGCCGTTGCTCATTTTGAGGCAAGCGATTTATAAATAAAATTTCTGTATAAATGTAAAACAAATAAAAAGGAAAGAATTAAAAGTGGGTTATCACTGTCATGAGAAACTCTAATTATATAATGAATTCATTGTACACACGATTGTGTGCACAGCAGTATATTTTCCAAAGTAGTTAGTACCATGTCCGTTTTAAAGATGATCAAGACCTTTTCAGCAAATGCTTCTTCGTGAAAATATTGCAGCAAACAGTAACACAACTTTCTTCATATTGCTTCAGACCCAATAGCAGTAATGAAGAGTGTTCAAGGAGGTGTCCGGCGAAAACGAGGCTTCAGCCAACAGACGGGTGGGGGTGGCGGAAAGGGGGAGCCAGTAAATTGTCATTCGAGCTTCAGCGAGAGCGTGCACTGATGGATGGAGTCAGGCTGTCTTCTGACTGCAACGACCGCAGACCTTCACTTCTTGTCGACCAGTTTTATCAAAGCGTTCTTGTACCTTCCTTTCATCTCATTGTCAATGGCCACCCGCAGAGCGCGCCCGGTTCGTTCCTGGAACTTGGCTTTGATAGCCGGAAGGTCAACCTGGGATTGACAGAAAGTGAATCATCCAGGCGTGAAAGACAGGACGACGTACAACTAGTGACGACTGTGTGGACATACGTCAGACATCCTCATAGTCTCAACCATCCTTTTCCCTCAATGTTACATAATCGATCTTTCCTTCCAAAATCGGTTCTTAGTAGTAAGGAAAACAATGTCAGGATTAGCAAAAGGAGCCTTAATAACGCATTCGTTGTACTTGGTTGAAAACACAGACCTCAGATCGTGAAACAAGGATTCTGGTAACACTGCCGCCATTTTGTTCTTTAAAAGCCTGCTGCAGGCTGTCCGCATAGAACGTCACGTGATCTTCAAGCGCTGCCACTGAAAAAAACAAAAGAACAGTAAAACAAACGCCGTGTCGTGGTGCAGCTGAAGGACTTTTGAAATTTGTATGCAGTGCCGTCATACTGCTGCCAACGACAAAAATTGCCTAAATAATACAGACTAGCAGTTGAGGAAAACTGGTAACTTAAAAAAAATACCAGCAATAATCGAAAGGACATTCTAATTCATTTAACCACAACATTAGAGTCAAAAGGGATACTAAACCAGCAAGATTAAAATAGTCTTGCCTCCACACCGCAGCAATGCGGGGGCAAAGTGCTCTGACGTCATACTGCCTGCAGATGCATTAGAACCCTTGACTGGACTAATTTCCAAGAAACTCTTTTGCAGGTTACTTGAAGAAGGTTCTCGATATTTTGGGGATCCTGAACCAAATCTTGGACATAACCGGTCTGTAGTATTTGGTGACTCTTGATATCGTAATGACGCCCTAGGGTGGCTGTGTGTGTTAAGGTGTTTGACTGTCTTCCATGTGTTACACTGGTGCTGGTTACCAGCATTGTATCAAATAGGCTGATCCAGTGTTGATCAAATTTCAGAATGAACAAAACATGTTTTCATACGAAAGCTATATCTTTAGTTTGTAACCTTTGCATATCTGAACGTGTGTGTGTGCTGGTTTGCTGTAGAACTAATGCGTGCGAGCATGCGTGAAAAAAAAACCCGGATAGTTGGAGTCACGTGGGTGTCCACCACACCAGACGGTCGCAGGGTGTGTGCCTGACACCCCAGAGGGATAATCAGCAACACTGCAGGCTCCACAGATATGAAAAACACCATTTTTAATCAATCTAATGGCATGCGCATTCGCAGAGTCTGAGCACAGAAGCGGTCACAAAGAAATCAAGAAATCTATTCATGTGGCATCTCTGAAGCTTCGAGCTCATTTCCAGCTTTTTGGTCAATTTCTAAAAGATCCTAGCTTAAAGCGTTTTGCTCTCTCTCGAAGAAAAGCAAATCCGCGGTCACAAGTTAGGCGTATTCTGTGTGACACGGCACCACGCTGCCCTGTTCTGTGGCTAACAGGCTTCTGTAAATCCGTACTGCACAATCTGCTTCTTGCTTCATCATTCTTCTAAAAAGCAAAGGTTGCACATTTTCAGAAATGTCGAATCGCAGCTTGCTCTTTATCTACCCGCGCCTGCACACAAAATTTCATTTAATTTTTCACTACAAAATACGACAAAGACGCAGCGGAAACCTCCATAAATGGACTGTATCTGAAAAAATGTCCTGAAATGTAATTACAGGAAACAATTTGAACCTCTTTCATCGTCCTGCAGGCTGCTGGTGCTGGTGGGGGAGGGGGGAATCGAAGAACACGGAGTAAAGACGTTTGCGTCACGAGGCCGGAAAAGTCAGAAGGCTGTCACAGATGCTAGGCGACACTTCTTGTAAAAGGTCAGCCAATGAAACGGCCGTTAAGTTTTTGGTAACTGCGTCGTGATGTAACCAATTCATGCACAGTTTGAAAAGTGCATCGCGATACGACCAGTTCCCACATACTTTCTTTTACTGCGTAAACAATAGCTGCATACAAAGTGTTTGCTATCTTCGTCACGATTTAATTGTCGCATACAAAGTGTTTGCTATCTTCGTCACGATTTAATTGTCGCATACAAAGTGTTTGCTGCCTTCGTCACGATGTAATCGTCGCATACAAAGTGTTTGCTATCTTTGTCACGATTTAATTGTCGCATACAAAGTGTTTGCTGCCTTCGTCACGATTTAATTGTCGCCTTCAAAGTGTTTGCTGCCTTCGTCACGATTTAATTGTCGCATAAAAAGTGTTTGCTACCTTCGTCACGATGTAATTGTCGCATACAAAGTGTTTATGTCACAATACTATTAGTGCACACATCGCTAACAACATCACGATTCACTCGGTGGACATAGAGCTTCTGCTGTTTGTGCCATGGTACAATCAGTACATGCTAAGCTTTTGTAAATATCGTGACGTTGCTATCAATACAGGTGAAAGTTTTACTAACTGCGTCATGATGCAATAGTTGCATTCACAGTATTTGTCAAAAACACAGTATTTGTACAAAACTGTACATGCAAAGATTTTACTCTAATAACTACGTCACTCTCCAGTCACTGCATACACAGTTTTTGTTAACCATTCCTACGTCACGATACTGTCACTGCATACACAGTTTTTGTTAACCATTCCTACGTCACGATACTGTCACTGCATACACAGATTTTGTTAATCATTCCACCGTCACGATGCAGTCAGTAGGCACAAAAATTCCGCAATGCAAAGACATGGTTGGTTCTTACGAAGTATTGGTGAAAGTCAGATGTCCATCTATTCAGTAAGGTTCCCTTTCTACGAAGTATTGGCGAAAGTCAGATGTCCATCTATTCAGTAAGGTTCCCTTTCTACGAAGTATTGGTGAAAGTCAGATGTCCATCTATTCAGTAAGGTTCCCTTTCTACGAAGTATTGGTGAAAGTCAGATGTCCATCTATTCAGTAAGGTTCCCTTTCTACGAAGTATTGGTGAAAGTCAGATGTCCATCTATTCAGTACCGTTCCCTTTCTACTCCCCAGTCGCCGACCCAGACATGACGCACGCGTAAAATCTTACGAATGCATCTTTTAAATCTCCCCGCCACCGGTTACTTTAATAACCTAACTGTCCTGAGGAAGGAGCACGTCATTGTTCTTTTACATCCCCTGCAAAGATGCGTCCTTCCAGAAAAGCATATTTTACAACAGTCTTCTCGACTACTGTCCTTCGAGTCTCGGAACCCCGTTTTTCTTGTGCCCAGCTCACACTACCTCCCCCCCCCCCCCAACACACACACCTCCTACCCTGCTCCTTCTAGTTGATAAAAGTCAGGAACAAGCTGTTGTGACTCGAAACAAGCCCAAGGGCCAGACTGCTGGAGTGTTCGCATCTTCTCTTTCATTTATAAAAGCAGTCGTGAAGGCTTTACTTGACAGGACTAACATATGCGTCCTTGTTCGCAGAACCTGGACACACATATGTAGATACAAGGCCAGGTTTGGCACAGTCGGACCCACCTGCTACACATGGTTTGGCTAACTAAACCCCATCTCATACACATGCCCAGGGTTGGAGGAATATGGACGTAATCTTACCTCGCCAAAAAAATTGCCTCAAACCCCATTCGCCTTTCATATCTTAAGAGAATTTTTTATGTATGGAAAGGAGACTCGCGTGACAATTCAACCCAGCGCTGAGATGACAGGTAATCCCCAGCGGGGAATCCAAAGTCACGGTGCTTGATTGTTCTTTGCCGCGCACTCTGGTGTTCTCTTGATTACTGTGGCGTAACTGCCTGCTGGACAGATTGTTGTGAAACATACCTCTCCCTCCCAGACGTTTCCCCATCCGCAATAGACGTTTTCAAATCTTCTAGTTTAGAAAACAAATGAGAATTAGAAAAATACCTAGAAAGTAGTTACTGACACAGAATAGAATATAGTGAGGTCAAAATCCACTCCTCCTTTCGTGCAAAAACTCGATGATATCAAAGCTTTATAACGCTACATTAACACACCGGTTAAAGCACGCATTTCTTGATGTGGTCATAGTTTGGTTAATTCAGAGTGCCGAAGATGGGTTGCCAGAGAGTCGGTTTTCTTCCTCTGTACGAACACCCACCCCCCTGGGGGAGGGGGCAGTGCAGTCTCTAAACTTACGTGGAAAGTAATCTGAAGAAGTATGCAGTCTGGTCCTAACCTGTAACTCATCTCAAACAATTTCTTTTTTGTTCTCATCGGATTGTATCTACCCGCATGTTATGGAAAAGCTGAGAAATGTTTTTATAACCGTTCTGTTAAAAGAACTGTATAGTCTATGCATTCATTCTCTTCTTTCCTTGTTTCCTTTGTTCCTCTTTTTCACACACACACTCTCTCTCTCTATTACACCCTTACAAGCGAGCATACACACATACATGCACACATGCACTTATGCACACACACACACACACATGCACACGCACACAGCCCCGAGCAGTTTAAGGAAAACTGGCACTTACCTGAGCACACCTAGAAAATCTGTTGATAATAATAGTTGCATTGTGTGCGCCAGACTAGCCCAGGCTAGACACAAGGAATACACTTACCTAATGCAAGGTAACAGTCGCGCTCGTTGTCTGCAGTGGCTGCCTTAATGTCATCTTCCAAGCTTTTTCCCGCGAGCTAAAGAAAACCAACAAACAAGAAATCCTCTTTTCAGCTTCCCCAGGCTTCCCAAGCTAGCGAGACGCGAAGTGCTGGCTTTCTAGCAAAAGCGAAAATAACTTTTGGAGACATCCGAATTAAGACCCGAGTGTTAAAGGATGATGGAGTTTTCAAGAAAACAAGATTTAGAACGCAAAAAAAGGCTTGAGACTAAACTATACCTGACAAAGATGAGAGCAAGAGGTGGGAGGTCAGAATTAAGGAAGGTCAGTTATAATGCAACACGAACGAAGCGATGGTGGTATGTTGACGTCAGGAAAAGTGGGTCGAAAATTGGGAGGGAATAACTTAAGATACTTTCGTTAAGAAACTTTGGTCAAAGTCTGACCCGAATGGCTGAAGAAACTTTCATCGCACGAATGATGGACTAATCGATATGAGACTTTGATCGAAGAACACCTTGCTGTGCTGCAGAGTCAGCAAGCCTAAGTAGCTAGACCGAAGATACATCACTCTGAAGGATGTGACGTGAAGGCAAATATTCACGAGCAAAGATTAAACTTTCGTTTTTCTTTAGGACACCCTTTGTAGCTACATTTTTAATTAATCGAGGAACCGGCTGGGCTATTTTTGTGGGAAAATAAACATGACAACACGTATTGTTTGGAAGATCTAAAAAGAGCTATTGTAAAAAAAATAATAATAATGCGTGTGATCGCTTCTGTGCTAGGCCAGGTCCGTATGTATCCATGTAGTGCGTCTGGGTGTATGTCAGAAAAAAATTTCCTATTTGAAAAACAAATTTCCTATTTGATCTTTCTTTCAGTGTCTGATTCTATATAAATCTATGTCTGTCTAAATATTTTTTAAAATCTACTTCTCTGTTTTCCTCTTCCCTTTCCATCTCTCCTTGTCTGTCTGTCTGTCTGTCTGTCTGTCTGAGCTTCCCACAAGACTTTCACCAATGCTCACGCATTCCAAAATCCACACTGATCCAAATACACATAAACTGCCATAAAAGATAATTTCCAGAAGCACAGCGTCTCCCTATTGATCGCAGTGTGGGCACCACAATACAGAAACCCCAAAACTGGAGTGTTAACACTCCACTCCTACAGACTCTCGCCGGACAATAACGACCCCCTACACCCCAAACACACACACACACACACACACAGAGTTTGCACTGTGACAGCAGTCAATACAGCTCTACGCTAATCAGCTTTATTCTTGCCTCCAGCATTGGGGTCACGTGCCAGAGCCCATGCAGGTGTTGGGTTGATTATTCTGCAAGCTTCGCCACATAGTTTTCCGTCCAATTATACTGTATTCCCGTGATTGTAACAATGCAACCTTCTGTAGTGCATCCAAATACGTAGCTTTTAAGGCAAAGTGAAAATAGATTACAACTCTTTTACCCAAGGCTCAGCGCTTCTTCGACTCTTCACAAAGCTTCTTCCTTTTAATTAGTTTTCTTTTTTGTTTGTTTGTTTGTCTGGTTGTTTGTGTGTTTTCGACTAAAGCCTCCACATATGTTAGTGGAATATAAGGCTGTCAATGTCGACCTGCTGTCTGCGTTCCAAGTATAGATGACGTCAGGTATTAATTCCAGTGCAGATATATTTACTGCCCAGAAACCAGTGATGTAAAAGATGTCTGTGTTTTAAAGGCCAGTAGGACGTTCACGTCAATGGTGATCGAGAACCAGAGACCAAGAACAGAGACCCACAGGGAGCCGTGCGCTTTGCTACAGCATGACGCCGCGTGACACCTCGTCCAGGGCTTCAACTTCCGCCAGGCACATGCTGTCAGAGTCTAGCGGAGCCATTCGTTCTACAAAAGTAAAAGCACTGGCCAGCTTCGAGGGAGATAAGAACGCGGAACATAACGCAGCACGACTGATGTCATTGGCAGACCACCTGAGTATTGACGTCAGTCAGGGACAAGTCTGTAAGCCTGTGACAAAAGGGATGGGGTTCTTTCCACCTCCTGCTGATCAGTAATCGAAAATCTTTAAAAGCTTTTTCTATTACTGCCTACGCACTCCGAGAAGGGCCGGACTGAGTCTGCACCGCGGGATTTTAATTAGGTGCCGCGTGCACACCCTGTATGGCGAGTTCTCTGTCTCAAGAGTTGATTCTTTTGAAACACTGGCAGGTAGACGTTAAGTGATGTTACTGGTAGGTGGGAAAAGTCGCCGATCTCTTGTTTTGGCGCCTTGTTGGGGGGGGGGGGTCCCGCTCCGTGTGCACGTGACGCCTTCCTGTCTTTTGCAACCGTGTATGCAGCAAGGGTTGCAGCTGACAGGGCACACACACACACAGCCATAGGAGATATTTTGCTGCATGTCCCCCACTAGCTGCTGATTCGGCTGTGGTATATTCTGAAACTTGTTTCTGTTTCCAGCCATTGATCCTTTGCCTTAATCTTATAGAGCTCTCATTAATCTTGACTTTATCTATATCTGTATTTAATTTAAATTTCAACATAAACTGTGTCATGCTGACGATAGCGTGACCCGTCACTAGCTGAGCGACCCAGTACATTCTGGCTTTCTCGTATTTTTCACACCGCACATTTAAGAACTAAAACGAATCTACTCGCAGTTTCTGTCTGCACTGAAATAGGTTCGGCTCTGTGCTGTCAGAGTAGTTACAACTGTGTCGTGCCTACCAACGTGC
The DNA here is from genome assembly GCA_004794575.1 of Lanistes nyassanus. Taxonomy (NCBI): domain Eukaryota; kingdom Metazoa; phylum Mollusca; class Gastropoda; order Architaenioglossa; family Ampullariidae; genus Lanistes; species Lanistes nyassanus. The sequence goes on from SMGT01005387.1 coordinate 449,969, forward strand.
CGCGAAATTCTGTAGTGAAACTGAAAATCATCGGACTGTCAACTTTGTCTCGTACAGTACGTGTTTCTAGTCTTTTCCTAGTTTTACTGAACACTTTTCTGCTTTGTTTCTCACCTTTTTATATTCGCTGAATGTCGCTTTGACCTGGGCTCTGTTTTTCTTTATTAAAAGCGTTTTGAAAACTTCGTCGTTGATGTCAGGTCCTTGTTCGTTCTGCAAAAATACATGAGCAGATATATACGCGCAACCACATGCACAGGCATACGCACCCACAGGCGCACGCATGGAAGTTTGAGGTTATTTCACTGCGGCAAATCTCGAAGATGCGTGTTCGCTTACATTTTTAACAACACGTATAAATCTTGATGATTTATGCACACCCACGAGCGCGCGAGCACGCACGCACTCACGCAGAGACGCACGCACGTACGCACTCACCCACCCACCCACACATAGATATCTACTTCATACATTTACTGCTCAAAAGCATTGTAAAAATTTCAAACTGCACGCCCACTTCGTGATACCTGTGGTGACAATGAAGCTAAAGTGTATCTCAATCATTATGCATTTAATGCAACAACCAACAAGAGATTTAACGGCCAGTTTCACTGCAACAGACACATTCCCTGCCATGAAGACCCCGACCCACATACAAAAGTAAGAGTAGGTGCAGCGCAGAATAACCAGTGTCCAAAACGTGTGGACCCTCCACTGGCCTGCAGGAAAGCAAGGCACCGTAAACTTTGTCGAATGGACTAAACCAATGTCCCCAGAGTTATTTGCAGGATCGCCTGCCGGTCCTGCCGAAGTGAAAGGAACAGCTGATTAAGGTCAGTTGGTTAAGGTCAGCTGCTGGTGGGCTGTTTACCCACGACACAATCAGCATCATTGAATCGTCGTCTGGGAGACATGGCTACAGTCTTTCGACCGCGTCCATACTCTCCAGTCCTTCGACACAGGCTGAATTCCGTATACATTGCACATAGCTTGCAAGTGCATTGAAGTTTTTAACCTGCTTAGCTTTGCTTTGCAATCTGCACGCGTTTGATTTGCACGCATTGTCTGGCGTCTTGAGTGTCGTGATTGGCTGCTTCCTCTGGTGCGCACGAACGCGCCACCACTGATCTCCATGCACACCGACACTCACGGTTGCAGCGTGAAACAACGTGCATCCAAACGTGAGAGGTGGGGGGTCCGGATGTTGAGGGGGTTTTTTTTTGGGGGGGGGGCAAATTACACACGTCCGTAACCCCCCTGGCAAAATACAGCTGGTCTTTCAATTTATTTAAGCAGTACATATTTATGGGACAGAACGTTATAACAACTACTCAAAACAAATAGCTAATATGAAAAGATTTATATATTTAGACTTAAAGTTTGAGATTTCTTCAAGATCAACAGATTGAAAAAGTTCATATACGATAATATCGACACAAAATTCGTGTAACTACACTCCAGTTAACCTAACCTTGGGGATAGCTAGTGCAGACTCCACAATAGAAAGCATTATGTGACTGCTGGTACCTACAGATGTCCATGATTGTGTTTGGTCTGAGCACGAAGTGAATAGACGAAAAGAGGTAATGGATGCGACACAACGTTGGTACTGGAGATCAGATGTAACAAGAAGTCTTAAAGGTTAAAGGTGAGAAACCTTGCTTATCTAGAACCGACAGACCGGTCAGTCCATAAATGAATTAGTTGAGGCATTGCCTGAGCCCAGACCTTTGAGCTGGCACCAAGAGAAACTTCCGGTCTAGTGCGCGTGAAACCTAGTGATTTGTCTCCTTTTTCGAGACGCAGAATGATTCCAATCTCGGGAAGCCTTCCAAAGGGATTTGGCAATTTATCCACGTCCAGTACGTCACTTTCTATAACAGCTCGGCATTCTTCTGTCTGCAGGCCACAAAAGTGATTTGCTGGATGGTCTGCTCGAGGACATACTTAACGCAACCTTGAACCGACAAGCATTCACGAAAACCTAAATGAATAATGCTGAAACAATGACCGCATCATGACCGCACATTTACTTAAACCAAACAACAAGAAAATCCATTTCCCCATTTATTTGCACATCTGCTATGCGTGAGTTTATTTACGTATTTTAAAATTATTTGTCAGTTGTTGGGGGTTAACACCATTCTAGCAGAAACCCGATCACATCGAGAAGCCCAGACAACCGCAACAAATATCGTTCCGCAACGTTCACTTGCGCAGCTGCCATCACAATTCTCTTTATTTGTTTATTTGTTACCCTTCATCATTCATCTGTTGTCATGAACTTTATTGTGTTATCCTACTGTGTATTATTATTGTTTTTACGTGGTGACCAGTTTATAAGCTTTTAGCTTTTATGGCACCCGATATTTGTAGGAATGTACTCGAAAAGTGAAATTAATAAAAAAAAAATCTCTTTATCGCAGTCGTTGTCCTTGTGTCATCGATGACAGCGATTCTTCCACTTTCAGATACCGATGTTCCTGCTGTATGGCATAACCCGTGACAGGAACAACAGTTTTGTCTGTAAATAGATCCTCAAACCAAACAGCCCCGTCTACGTGTGATGGTCCTCTGCAGAACCAGACGGCATATAAAGGCTTTACGTTAACCAGCAAGAAAAGTTCAAAGCCTGATCTTCTTAGAAGAAAATGTTCTAAAGAAAAGGGAGACTCGTTAAACCGGAATAAAGATGGGCATGTGGAGGTAAAAAAGAAAGATGCACATTGACTTACGTGCACCCGCGGGAGCCCGACAGCATGTGGTTCGACAGACACAGTATCAAAAGCTCTTCATTAGCTCCCTTAGGTCCTGGTTCGGAGGCTTTTATCTGCGGGCATCCAGTAGGAAAATCCCGCCTCATTATCAAACGACGAGGGCTCTTTAACAACTTCACTTTGGTGCTGTCCGAAATTACTGAACTCTCTTTTTCTGTCCGTCCGTCCGTCCGTCCGTCCGCGTCTTTTTTTCCTTCTTTTCGGTATAGTTTGTGTTTTTCATTAACCAGGGTCTGTCGAGTGGAGTAACGATTAAGCGGACATCACGAAGACTGGGAGATTCGTGGGCGTGAGTTCAGATCTAAAGTCCAGCACTTTTTAAAATTTATTTTGGATGTGACACTGCTACATAGAACTGAGGGTTGACACGATTTCCCCATAGCTTCCTACGTGGCATATATCACTGCAAACTTCGATCTCATTCAGCTTATGGACAAACAATGATATCAAATATCACGCCTCTGTATCGACTTTTACTTATAAGCCCACATTCCTAGGGCAAATTTAATTTAGTTAAACACTAAAAATTCCAGAAGAAAGGCATAAACAGCAAAAACACCGAGTTCATATATTAAAGAAAAAATATTTAATATTTTTGAATCCACTACTAAGCACTTAAAACGCCAGCGAGATTTTGAGTAATTATCTTTGTGTTCAAGCTCAAAACCTGCTTTAAAGTTTTCAGGCGATATTGAAGATGATTGTACATTATCTTTTTCATCTGCCTTGGGCCGAGCTTTACAAAGTTTATACCAGCGCGAACATAGATCTGCTCCATCGATGTTTAAAGTCAGACATGAACATGTAATGAGGCAATATTTCTATACCATGAGATGTAAAGCACGAGCATGCCGACAGGAAGAACCTGTTCTTGAACCTCGTACCCGCTGGATGGGGATGGGGGTATCCAGATGTCAGGGAGGGTCATTGAGTCCGAAACAAATCACCAGATTTAAGTTTCCCGTCTGTGCTGGGCTGGTCCCTGATCCCGCAGGGGAGGTAATGCTCGCAGCGAACAAATGGCTGTGATAATGCATGAAACCGGAGACAGCAGACGACACAATTTTCTTTCCCTGGACCGAGTAGGTCTTGCATGCCCAGTTCTTAGATGGATCTGACATTTAAGCCGGCTTCACACAGTGCGACTAAGGGGAACGAAAGCAGGTGGTCACGAAAGAATCGGACGGTCTTTCAACGAAAAGTTGGTTTTTTCAATCAAATGTTTTCCTACTCAGCCTTTTCAGATCAGTAGGAAAGATCCTGTGGGAGGAAGGGGACTAGCGACACATCATCTGCAATAAGTAGTTTATACAGATTCATAAAAGTTTTTTAAATATCGTTTTCTAGCATAGGAACTATTATTTTGGGGGTAATCTGTTTCATCTGTCTTTGTCGAACAACGACGATGAACACAATGGTGGTTGTGGTGTTGGGTGTGGGTGTGGGATATGAACTTTGTACGTATTATTTAAAAAAAAAACTCTACCCAGAATTACTCCAGGAAAGACACTGGAAGCATATCGGACATACCTCGTGGGGTTGTCAAGTATAGCCAGAGTATACTACCGCTCCTCAGAACTGAGATTAGTCAAGCATAAAATTTACTCCTCCCTACACCTGGGATTAAGTAGCAAGGTAAGTGGGGTTTTTTTTAAGGCCTACCCAGACGGTATAAATTATCTGGTACCTCACACGTCTACCCCCTCCTACCACTAAGCAGTACTGGGTCGAACCTGATTTCTACAATAACGCCTGAAAAAGGGTCGGTATTTCTGAGCTATCCCAGGAATAGCTACCACGTTTTCCCCAACCCAAGTGCTATCCGATTTTAATGCTTACTAGCGATAAAAATTGACATAGTGTGTCGTTTTGTTCTTTTTCTGGGTGTGGAAGTGGTAACATTGTCATATGGTGAAGGAGGGGGGGGGTCCGCTTAAATTTACCCGCCGGTGGTAATTTCAGAAAGTTTGTAACAGATCTGCTCAGGGATAATTCTCATCACACGTGCTTCGTGCTTTGATCGTTTAGATCCTGCCAGAGCCCAGAGTTTTCACCCATGTTGCGTCATTCACCTTGTTTGCCAAGGGCGGGCAAATACTGCGGGGTCAAGTGGCACAGAGCGTGCGCAGGCAGAGGCAGGAGGATTTTCTGTCGACTTGTGCAGCTGATCACAGCACGCGCGGAGGCTTTTCCTCCTCCTCCTCTTCTTCTTCTTTTCTCCCTCTTGGAAATCAGTTTTCAGGAGGATTAACGTCTACGACTGTAGTTTCAGCGTTACTGCCTCTCGCGCTCCAAACAGGATTAAAATTCTGCAGGCAACCCGACGAATGGATGTTGATGCCAAACGTTTCTGAAGCCAATGCGCTTCCAGAAGAGGTCAAGTGCTTGCACCAGCTGCGAGCTCACGGGCTCCGTTTTTTCAGCTGCTGTCCTTGTTTTGTCAGCATCTGCCCAGTTTTGGCCAAGTACTGTGAATCCAGACAGGGTTTTTCCAAAGGATAAAAAGTGCAAGCAATTCCCCCTTCCCTTGGGAGGTTAGTTGCCTCAGTCGGGGGGGGGGGGGAGGTAAGGCGAAAACCGACTGTAGACGTGAACCTACAGCAGACGTTCAATCGAACCTCTGCAAGCTGAGTTGAGGACATGATGGCGTTGTCCGCTTTCAGGTGATGCGGCTTGTGAGTGGAACGCATGGAGAAGGGATTATAAGTTAGGACTATAAAGACACTGTGAATTGTCTGCTCACCATTTTGAAGGGCTATAGTTATGTGTCCGCATTGCTTAGCTCAGATAAGAGAGGAAGATGATGACAGCTGCAGTGACATGGCCGCCTCCCAAATCAGAGTGGGGATTATCGGTCTTTCCGTCGCAGAACTGTTCTGTCTTTTCAGACGCAGACAAGCCAACCAGAGAAATAGGGAGTTAGTGGCGAGGGGGGGGGGGTAGCACAGGAGGGGAGGACTGCCGGCACAGTATCCTCCCTTGTGTGCCCAGAAAGGAAGAATAGCGTGTCTTGTCGAATGCCAGTGCAAGAAGAAGCCACCATGCATCATTACGCCACTGCTGTCGTCAAACACATCATCTGCTTGGTTGTTCCACTTTTCAGTTATGCTGGTCTCACACTGACAGACAAAGCGGAATAACAGCCGGGGTCTAAAAGTGATGCAGCTATAGCTACTGTGCCGCTTCCGGTCTAAAAATCCGATTCAATTTCGACGAAAGCAGATCATATTTTTTTCTTGCTGAAGGAAGTATTGGTAATTTTGTAAGCCAAATTCACACAGCACAGCTAGGTACAACGTAGAGCAGTAAAGAATGAGTCCAAATGTCTACAACGAGAAAAGCTGGTGGATTTTTGCAAATTATCTTGTGTACAAGAAATCATATCAACACTTTGCTAGAGAGTATTTGATCATTTCTTTATCCTTCTCTTTTGCACAATGCGTCTTAAGTCATTCAGACCCAGTAAAGCGACCGTGTGGAACTGTGGAATCAGGTATAATGGACCGGCTGTTGGCTCGCGCTGCCTTTTGTGCAAAACATGTACACGACTCGTGCCTAGGCGGGAGGTTTTCTTAGTGTGGAAGTGAATCCAGGATCTGCATGTATTCTAAAATCGGAACAAGATTGCGGTGGCAACAGGAGGCAGAACCTCTGCGTTTAAATGAAAGGAAAATGGCGAGGAGGAAATAAGGTGACTCTGCTGCGCGCATGCGTCAGATGACTAAAACTTTCACATTTGTGCTGTCCCCGGTCACAGCAGAAAAAACAAGCTTTAAAGAAACGACTGATAAAAAAACATAAAAGAAAATGGAAGAAGTGGAAATAATATGTTACCCGATGCAAGATGGCGGCGTCCTCTCTGGCCTCTTTCTCATTCACCGTCGAGCCCTGGTCACGATGACCTTCGCACAGCCCCAGAAGTATTTCCACAAAAGTAGTTCCGGCACTTTCCTTGATGGCTGCATCTAGATCGTCTCCATTATCTGAAACCAGACGTACAGAAGCATATACTGTCTGTCTGTCTGTCTTTCTGTCTGTCTGTCTGTCTGTCTGTCTGTCTGTCGGTCGGTCGGTCGGTCGGTCGGTCGGTCGGTCGGTCGGTCGGTCGGTCGGTCGGTCGGTCGGTCGGTCGGTCGGTCAGGTAATTTTACTGCTACGCAGTATGTTACCGTGTAAGAAGTATATATCTGACCAAAAAAAAACCCTCACTTTTCTTGTACTGTTCTTTCACCAGCGAGAGTTCCTGCATTTTTCAGAAAAATACAAATATTTATTTTAATAAAGTAACTCTTGTTAAAAACAGTTCAAATAGACCTTTTAAAATAAATTTTATTTTTATTATAATTACTTCTTTAATAAATAAGGACAAATAAATTTTAAATGCCGGCGGGAATTATTATAACAAATATTTGAAAGCATAGGCTACCTATATCATATCAATGCTTTTAAATCCCGCTTCTAAGCGTCACACAGTTTAGGTAATAAACTTTTGTTATTACGTATTTATAAGTAGCAATAATAATTCGTAATTATCGTTATTGAAGAGACAAAACAGTTTTAAAACAGACTAGAGAGTCCTCTAGAGACTAGAGAGCGCTAAGATATTTAAATCCGATAAGGTTTACAAGAAAATATTGATTGGTCGAACTCTGACCTTCGAGCTTGCAGTGCACAAAATGCCGATGAGGATGCCGTAGCTGTTTCCGGGACTCGTGAGGGCCGAGTGCAGGCAGTGAGTGTCGTATTCAACGGGCGACATCAGCAAGCCGTTGATTATCTCTTCGAACTCTCCGCCAAGCTCAGATTTCAAGTCTTCGGCCAGCTCCTAAGTAAGTAAGGAAATAAGGAAGTCAGTAAGACAATTAAGTAAGTAAAGTACGTAAGTAAAAGTAAAAGATAACAGTAATGGTAAAGGTAAAGGTGAGGTGAGGTGAGGTGAGGTGAGGTGAGGTGAGGTGAGGTAAGGTAAGGTAAGGTATGGTTGGTTGGTTGGTTGGTTGGTTGGTTGGTTGGTTGGTTGGTTGGTTGGTTGGTTGGTTGGTTGGTTGGTTGGTTGGTTGGTTGGTTTCTCTGTTCTTCATGTTTATAGACCTACTTTCAGTGGTTTTCTCTGGTCACATCAGCTGCGGAAACTTTTGTGCCTTTTCGTTTTCCTTTTGAACCCTTCTACTGTCCTCCCCTACCCTCGTTATGGAATAACTTTCAGTTCTGACTTTAAGCAACCAAAAGCCCCAGGCCATTTTTTCCCTTCTTCCCTACTTTCTCATTCTTTCCTTTATTCTTTTAAACCTTGTCCGATTTCTCTCCCGTTGTCCCCTCGTGGCTCTTTATAACTTATGTTAGCAATATTGTACTCGGATTATAGATAAAACGTATTGTAACGAAATTGACAGTAGGGGCGTGTAAGACCAGTACTATTTACTTAGATTAAACCAGTGGGTTCACTCAGTTTAAGCTGGAGGGTAGTTCGCTTAGTTCAAGGAAGTAAATTTCGTGCTCTCCCAGAGAACAATACGTACTAGGGAGGAGGGAGTCAACCCACCTCCCAGGTTCAAGAGTCAGGGACAGCAAATGACAGCATGGTGTCAGCCAAGTACGAATGCATTAGTGATGTCCGGTCGCTGGCCTTGGAAACTCGTGATGCTGTTTACAAGAATAGACCATGTGATGTAGAGGGCGCTGGAGTAGGGAGAAATAAAAAGGGGGACTTGAGAGAGGAGAGGGATTGGGATTCAGATCAGACAAGAATTAGAGAGAGAAGGAAACAGACGGAAGAAGCTTGCTCGGGCTTATGCGTGCTTGGCGATGGGGCTTAGAAAGTTTTGACCATGAAGGCCCAAGGCAGGAGGTAGCAGGCAGAAGACGGAGGGGCACAGTGGAGGATGAGCCACAGGGCTATCTTCTACGCGCGCCTCCGCTGCAGCTGCACAACGGAGCTTTACTCTGGAAGAAGCCACTGCCTTTACCGGCCAGGCAAAATTCAGAAAATAATAGAAGGCCAGGCTTCCGTCTGTGTCACCAATAGGGTAGACAGTAGAGATAGGGAAGAGGTCCAATATTAGCCACTAGACTATGGAACAGGTTGCATGGTAAGCCGGCCGCCATCTGCAACGGTTTATGTTGAACAAATAAAGTTTTGGGACGCCCACTATCTAGTTTGAGCATCTGTTCAACCGGATGAGTCTGGGCGAAGTGGTACAGTATAGTAACTGCGCAATAACTGTTCCCGCTGTGGGTGGGGATGGGGGATAGTGAGTTATGTAAAGCACGTGCATGGCAAGTCACGGACAGTTCGTAACGCAATTAGTAATGAGTCTTCTGCTTCTGTATCTGGCGACGAACACCATTGCCTGTCGGTGTTTCTCTAGTGTGCATAGGTGATTGGGGTGAAAGGGAGTGCCTTGTAGACTTCTGACCTGAACGATCACCACGAGACTGTGAAAACACTATTGCTGTGCATGGGGGGAGCAGGTGCTTTGAGGTGGTGGGGGTCAGGTGTTGGACAAGTGCTTGAAAGGTTCGGACTTGATCATTAAATAAAAACCCGTTCTTTTTTGTGTATTCACATTCCTGATCGTCAAACAAAAACGCTTTACTTTTTTATACTTCTCCTTGTATTTCGTTTTGAGCGCCTGACGCTGGACATCGGACTTGCTGATGACGATGTCCAGAATCGCGTCTGAGCTCGTCCCCAGGCCGTCCATGGCTCTGTGCAGTCGCTCTGCGTCTTCCTCAACACTGGAATCTGTTTCTGGAGACAAGAAATCAAAAGTTAAAATGAAGACAGGATTTCAAAGTTAGAACGAAGACAGGTTACCAAAGCTAATATGAAGACAGGATATCAAAAGTTAAATGAGGACAGGATACCAAGAGTTGATGTGAAGACAGGATAGCGAGAGTTGATATGAAGAAAGGACATCAGGAGTTATTCTGGAGTCATGATATCTAGAGTTAATTTGAAGACATAATGTCAATGGTTTTTCTAAAGACAGTAAATCAAGACTTGTTTCTAAAGTCTGGGTTTCTGTGTACTCCCATTTTACTTTTGTTTAGTTACAGTGACAAAAATGCTTATACCTCTATCTTCTCGCACCGTTTGCACTGGCTTCATAGTCATTGTTAACATTTGTTTAGTAGTCGTTATTGTAGAGCTTACCTCCACCTGCATGTTTCCTCTTTTCGTCTTCCTTTTCCTCCTTCTTTGATTTTCCCTTGGCTGTGTCGTGCTGTGAAGAGACGGGTTTCCGGGTCACGCTGTTGTTGTCCTTGTACTTGCCCTCTTGATGTTTCTGATGAGCAGGTCCTAAAGTTTCACCTTTGGTCTGACCGCGCCCTTGGCCTTGCTTCTGTCCTTGACCTTCATTGTGTCTGTCACTCTGCGTTCTCCGCTGGTCGTGGTCTGGACTGTTTCCTTGCGTTTTCCTTTGCTCGCTTTTGTGTTCCCGCTTTTGCCCACTTCTGTCTTGCTGCGGCCCCTATTTGCATTATATTGCATCTAGCTTCCATTGATTTGTTTCTGAATAAATATTTCTTTAAAGTTGTCAATATTATAATCCGATAGCTTTATGCGTTGCCAAAAGATTACGTAATTGTAAAAAAACTGCAGTTTTGTCTTGGCGCGTAACGTTCCGGGTCTAATAATGTATTGCGGTTTTAGAAAAAAAACACATTACGTCATACTCACCTTCCCTTTTTGCTCGGAGGGGGCTTTGAGTATCAGCTTCACGAGAATGATCACAGTGGGGTGTCTGCTTCGCTCCTCCAAGTCCTCCTCCAGGCTTTTACCATATTTTTTCTTATAGGCTTTGCGTATTAGTAGCATGTCAGACTTGGAAAAATAAAAAATGAGACAGATGTGGCCTTTAAATGTTAACACGGATTTTTACTATTCTAGAATATTTTCCTTACTTATTTTAAAAAAGAGTTTACAGAAATACTACGGAATTCGAATGGATGAGGTCTGATAGTTGATACTAATTAAATGTTTGGATTTTCTGCCGCGAAATGTTTAGTGGGTGGTTGAAAAAGTGAAAACCCTTGTTAGGATGTACTCCATATGAAAGCTGGATGATATCCCAGTAGATGACACTCTGCTTGTCACCGCTGGCCTCACCTCGGACCTGCTGACTAAGGTGTCGACGAAGGTCGCGCTGCTCGGATCGAGGTTCTTGTAGAGGAAAGTAGCGAGCTCTGACGCGGACAGATACCCCCCGGGGTCCCCACTCGCGCTGTCGTCTCCTCCAGTCGGTGCTCCACGCCGTTCCTCAGAGCCGTCCCTACTGGGACTTGGACTTCTGCCAACACCATCACCCTGACCCCTCCCACGACCTTGCCCCCGTCTTCGACCCCTCTCCTGCCCCCGTCCTCGACCTCTCCCGTTTCCTTCCGCTCTTCCCGCTCCTCGTTTGGCAGCCACTGCCCACACAGTGAGAAAGGACCAGCTTTATGAGCGCTGTGAGATGCGTGCATGGTGTGGTGGGGATGCGGGACGGAATGACTCCAGAAGCATAACGCTATTTACTGTGAACAAGAAGCAGATTCTTGTGTAATTAATAACGTGCATCCTCATTATTAATGCCATCCTGACATATAAATTTTTAATTTGGTGTGTGTGTGTGTGTGTGTGTGCGTGCATGCGTGTGTGTGTGTGTGTGGCTGAAAGGGTATGGCGTTCTCTTGTTGCGTCTAGCCACAGTGGACTAGACTAACAAGCAGCTGCAGGAACATTCAAACCTTCTAAGCTTTAGTTTCAGTACGCGAAACAACCATTGGTTCTGCGAAATGTACAGTCTCATCAACAGAAAAAATACATGTACGACCACCAATGGACAAGCAGCTGTCTTGGCTGCCAGGGCCTTCCTACTTACGGAACGCCTCCACGGCCTTCGCGTAAGCGTCTGAACTGTCTTGCCGTATCGCCTGAATCGCACTCACGCCTGCCGACATCTGCGCCAGACAAACAAGAAAGGTCAGAAGTAGACTCTCTTTAGTCCATCGGGCACAATCTCTCGGCATTGGGCTGGCAACGGTCGATCCTTTAAAGACCAGCTAGACTACATTTTTAATGATTTAGTCTGACTTATCGCATAATCCTGCTTCGAAAATGTAAGCAAGTCAGCATAAATCGTTACGTTCCTAACTCACAAAACCTTCAACATCGACATAAGCAGGAGATTAAAGCCGTTTTTTGTAATTTTGCTGCTTAGATACTCTCTAAAGTGCACAAGGACACAGTTAATGGCAGTATAGATGCAGTACTTATGTCTGAAGATTACAGGATCGTTTCACGATCTGTATGTGCCCATGAGAATCTCGTATCTCGAGAAATTTCTGAAATTAATGAAATGAAAGATGTCTTTAAAAAGAAAAAGTGTTCGCGGAATGCTCGTTAAGGCCAAAAGAATTACCAATACATTTTCTACATTCTTTATGCGAGATTTTCATCTCTGAAAGGCTAGCAGGGATCAGGTTTCGAGGGTTACAGTTGTTTACGACACACGCGTGCCCTGACCTGTTCGTATCTCGTCAAAACTTCTCGCACGTGCGAGTTACTTCTCTCTTCCATCAGCTTGAGGAACAGCCCGTGGGGCGATGTCCATCGACCCTCGCCATACTGCAAGAAAACGTGGATGAAACATTGATGTTGATTTCTTTCCTGTTTCGGACAAGTCTGTAACGCTATCAGAAATTCCGTTTCCCAGCCAGAATAAAATGCATGACGTGAGTGCTGTTTATTACACGTTGCATAAGGACTCCAGAAACGCGTGTTCTCAAGCGTCGCCCCCCCCCCCC
>SMGT01005387.1:464981-487251 GCA_004794575.1 Lanistes nyassanus
CCCCCCCGCCGCCTCCTCCTTCCCCACATTCCGGTCTGTTCTCAATAATGATCGTGTATCGAAAGTTTGTGTCTGCATTACGATTTGGCCCAGGTTTGACGAAATAAAAGCACATCTTTGCTGTAGACGGCTGGACTAGTTCATTATAATTTTTGGTGGCCCCAGCACTGGAATCGGTGCCCGTAATTCCAGATATCGAGTACGTTCAACACTAACACACATGTAGTTGTCTTCGATCTTTCCCAGTAGAGGTACTTATGGCTCATTTGAACTCCACCCCTTAGGAACATGGGGAGGTGGGTGTCAATAGCAAATAGGAGATGTGTAAACCTTAATTAGCACCCTGCTGCTATGGTATCAATAAACTGGAAGCTAGAATAACCACCTGCACAAATGAGAGCCTCAGCCGACAGTGGTTGGTTTAAAATTTTACACAATACTGCTTAACGCTCTTTAGAAAAACCTGCTTTGGTCGGCTATGAAGGACTTCTTTGACATCTGCTATTAGCAACGGAGCTCACTCGCTATTTATTTAGAATGAGAAAGGCTAATACCTTTTGTGTACGCCTCCTTGAGTCTTCTTATCTCCAAGTCTGTCCTGCTGGCAAGCAACTGAACAACTGAAGAAATGTCTCCTCTCTGAGAGTAACAGAAAGGATTACATACACAATCATCAGCTTTCTTTCTTCTTGAAACATGTACAAAACATTAGATCCACCCCCAACCCCCCCCCCCCAAATAAACCAGAGATCTTTGTTTATGTTTAATGATGTGATCAGTAACGGTGGAAAAACATTCACTTTTCAACCAGTAGCGAACGAACGAATGAATCCAGCCGGCTACCCAACAATTAGTGGTTCAGTCAGTTTACCGCGTCAAAGTTTTCTGTACAAAATTTGGTTTGTAAAACCCTCCTACGCACCACCCGTCCATTCAGGCCCTTTATTCAGCATGCAGCTCCTAGCAACCCACCCGCCACACCAGTTCAACAATCGGTCTGGCAGCAGAATGTCTCAGTTAAGTTCAGCGTGCGGTGTCGCTAGCTGTCTCCCATTTAACATTTCTCCTCCTTCTCTTCATTTAAGCCCTGTCTCCCCACCTCCCCTTTCCCAAGCATCTGGGACCCATCGTCTGTTTTGCATATCATTGCAATATTTCTCCCACCACATGCGAGGGAGCGCGCGAGCGCGCACGCACGCACACACACGCCCACACAAAAATACACACAAACGCACACTCCCATTCAGCAGACACTCTCAGCACTACGACACTGATAGCCCCTCCAGCCCGTACAAGTAATGACGTGACGTCGATAACCCCGAGCTGCCAGAAGATTTACCTCCAGGGCCGCGTGAATGGCCTCCTCAGGGCTATAACTCCCAGTTCCGCGGCTCGCCTTCTCCTCCTCTCCGTCAGAACCATTGCCTCCCCCTCCGTCACCTTTTCCCAGCAGAAGAGCGTCTATGAGGGTGGACCAGTCCTTGCCAAGCCCTGTCTTCAATTCTGTGGCCAGGTCCTTGGGACAAGTAAAGAGTTTCGCCGTCTTAGCTTGAGGATGACGACGGGAGCAGGCAGATCCCTTTACTATGGGGGTTACAAGCACACACCCTCCCTCTTTTAAAAAAATCTACAGACTATTTGAAACATCGTCTCGAGTGTCCTATCATCGTTGACGACATTCGCAGAAACAAAATCTTGGACTAGCTGACAAGCACACAGAATATCAGCTATTGAGCTATTCACCAAATACACCCAGTAGCGGGGAATTAAGCTAGGTTATGTACAAAATTGCATAAAAAACTTGTGGAAAACGCAAACATGGAACTTACCAAATCAAAAAGTTCCTTAAACTTCTTCTTTATTTGATTCCTTTGACCTGGGGTTCGACGAACAAGGGTACGGATGAATATGTCGTGAGGTGGGGCTGAAACGGACATATCGTATTACTCTCATGTGTGACGCGCCTGTTGCGTGATGGAAAAACGCCAAACTGAAACGGTAAAACTTTATAACAAGGATTGCATGGAAACGAGAAATGTTTACCGTTCTATGAAAATTTGAAATGCGGGATTCTGGAGGTCCTTTCTCCTTTCTCCTACTAAAATGGCCAAATTTTAAATGGAATCGAGTGCTTTAATTACCCAGGACTTTGGCTACCCTGAAAAGCTGCCTCGCGTCCACTTCAGCTTGATCAACTTTGACCTTTTCGTCTGCCTGTGACAGAGGATCACCGTACATCACACTGTGCTTGTTGACTAGGAATAGAAACTGATATTTGAAATGTAAGATACTGCTTTCAGTGACACCGTGATTACTGACTAGGAATAGAAACTGATATTTTGGGTAGACTGCATTAATTTTGTTTTGATGTGAGCGTGGTTGTATCTGTATATGTATCTTTGTGTAATGGTTTCTATGGTAAATAAAAAAGATACCGATATTTTAAAATTAGTGTAAGGTACTGCTTCTCATAACAGGCTGCTTACTCAATTGGAATAGAATCTGATTTTTTAAAAAGTGTAAGATACCGCTTCTTATAACAGGCTGCTTACTGACTTGGAATAGAAACTGACTTTTAAAAATCTAAGATACTGCCATTCATCACGACAATTTGTTTGCCGACTTGGAATAGAAACTGATAATTTAAATCTAAGATACTGCTACTTGTGGTGTTGATCAGGCAGAACACAGCGACACTGGCTTATTGTTGACTGCCGATGTTGGAGTTGTGATGGTGGGTTTGGGATACACGCTGCACGAATAACCAACTTTTCCCCAACGTAATACTGCTGTCAGAGTGCACGGGACCACATTACAACGTAACACTGCTGTCAGAGTACACGGGACCACATTACAACGTAACACTGCTGTCAGAGTACACGGGACCACATTACAACGTAACACTGCTGTCAGAGTACACGGGACCACATTACAAGCATTACGGCCTGTATTCACAGGGCGACTGCGCATCCTAGTTCAATAAGAACTCGCAGTCATCTGGAAAGGGAAAGGCCTTACGAGCACTGTTATGAATGTAAGAACAGATACAACTCATGCAACCTGCCCAAAGTCAAAGTCTCTGCGCTTGTTTATGATATTAGAAAGGGTCATTGTGGATGAAGACTGGAAATCGGAAATCATGACTTTTAAAACATTTTGCATAAAACACTCTTCTCTTCTCGTCTGTTCTCTTCTCTTCAACTTCCCTTTCCTTTTCCTTTTCTTCTCTTATCATTCCTTCTCTAGCTCAGTAATATAATGAAATGATCTTTGTCTAACTCCGAGAATCAGAGACAGCGTTACGAAGGTCACCCTCCTCTGAGGGAAAGCGTGAACTTGAGGTTTCTTTATTAACCTTTAAAATTATTTCCTTCACAGGAGTCTGAGATCACGGTAACGCCCTTTATGCAATTAAAAAACAAAGGTAGCGTATTCTTTCTTTGTGGCGAGTGACCATGTGTGCACGCGGGGCGCGTGAAAAACAGGAGCAGGAGAAAGAGGACCAGATGAAGTCATAGGAGAGAGGGATGGGCTGAGTTTCATTGCTTTTAATGTCGTGTCGCAATCGAGGTGCATATCAGGACGGTGTTGCTTAGACAGAGTTTACATGCCGCCACACGTGGGACTGATGGCGCAACACGGGCCTCAGTCCCACCCAGTCACATTATACTGACACCGGTCCAACCAGTCCTAGTATTGTTCCCTGTAGCTACTAGATTGCCAATTTTTAAGTCTTAGACTCGGCCGGGGCAGGAACCTCAGACCTCCCGCCTCGGAACCGGACGCCTTAACCACTAGACCACCGAGGCAGAAGAGGATGGAAGGGAAGGAAAGAAACAAAGAAAGGAAGATATAGAACCAGATATAACGAAAGCAAGAGAAAGCAATTGTTTCTGTTTTTTCAACTGATTCTTCTTTTCTCATTTTAAAAACTTGGCTTTAAGTAGGAAAAATAAGGCATAACACACGAGCAACTAAACAAAGTTAAAATTTTCAAATTATTTTATTGCTAAATATTTGACACAGTATCACACAACCGTAATAACTCTACAGTCAAACACACATAACAGCAGCTCAAGCCAATTTTGTTTTTATAAAGCACTCGGAAAAATCACTAAGAAACTGTTGATGCGTCCTATGAATTATGGCGGTTAGTAGGTTACCCACAAAGCAAACCAAACTTTATAACTATTAATATTACACAGTTTAGTTCTTGCAAGCATTAGGATTGTAAAACGTGTCCTGCCAATTGACTGGCCGTATCAAGTCTGACACTTGGACCAAATCAGTTCACGTACAATTATTAAAACAGGTAACAGAAAATGTACTGCCATTTTTTTAACAAAATGCAATGCACGCTTGTTAAAGTGTTACGTCATTACCGACAATATCTTGTCAAGTTCTGATCTCTAATCCACTGTGCCCTTAGAAGAGACCTTGGTGAGATTTTTGATGATGGGTTACATTCGTGCAAGTCCCATTAAAAGTATACAATTTGTATTACAGTCATTCTCCCCGTTGTTGTCAGGGAGGTATTTAAGACAGATTGGGAAACAATGGGAGGGAGAAGAAATGACAGGCTTCGCAGTTTTAGAAGTGGTTTATGCCCGAGATGACGAACTGGAAGAAAAGGGTAAGGAACGTGCAAAGTCAACTCGTTGCCTTGACAAAAAGAAAAAAAGGAAGAAGAGAGAAAGAAAGATAGATTAAAGAAAGAAAGAATAAGAAAACATTCTGCGGCGGAAGCAAGAAGATGCAGCAGCGATTTATGAATATTCATTGCCCGGACTGCCGTCTTCTTGAACAATAAAAAACGGAGTGCAGGCACATAAAGACTCTGCACTTCCATCGCGCAAATAAACTCTAAGCTCCGGAGTGACAAATGCAGGGAATTCACGGATCATAAACACATAAAAGTACTCTGAAATATTCAGAATTACATGATGCCAAGATTTTCCTGTACATGCGATCTCGAACAGCATGGAAAAGCAGCACACAACACAAACAAGCCATCTTTCGAATGACAGGTCGTAGACCGTTATTTTCATGGTGGAAGAGTACACAGATTTTAAGTTACAGTCTTCCTAATGCTGTCCAGCTGAATATCTGTTCTTTTCTGATGTCTGATGAAAAGGTTTAATGACGCCCACCTTCTAAAGCAAATGTTACATCGGCTTTTGATATTGTAGAGTGTTACTGTTTTATTAACCGAATAACTAAATATCTAATAAACTAAATAGGGAAAAGTAAAAGAATAACAATGACTTTCATCTCGCTGGCAAGAGATAGAAGATTCGAGATATAAAGGTCGAGAAAAAAAAGAGAGAGATGTGGTGCCGTATATCCAAGTTCAAATCAGATGCCAGTTTGCTGTCATATTTTCGGTTCTCTGCAGGCAGTGTTTACTGTTTTTCTTTCCTTACGCAAGCAGCCACTCTGTAATATAAGTGACAGATATCTGCTTCAAGCGAATTAAGCGAGCTGCTGGACCTCTGCCTACGCATGCGCAGTAAGCTGGTTGAAAGTCAGCAGACGATACCTCACACACGCAGTTTTCACACAAATTATGGAAAACCTAACTGTAGGGTCTGGAAGGATGGGATTTGTCAGACAGTAAATGTCTGCACACTGCACAATCCTAACTCCCACATCTCGAGAAGGTTTTGGTGAAGGCCGATATCCCTAAAGGAATATTTTGTCACACTTTTCCATCGCGTTGTTGCTGGTTCAGCGGTCTTGCAGCAGTCATGAGCTTTCGCTGTTTACTCTTGTTCTTTCTGCAAAGTCAGGTTTTATTTATTTAGCTCTAGCACCCTTCTTCTGCTTGCACGAATTAAACATGTGGCAAGTGCGCAAAGAGCGAGAGAAGAGAAGTGGAAGGTAAGTAAGAGAGGAGAAGGAGTAATAGAGGGTGAATGAAAGAAGAGAGAGAGAGAGACAAAAGAACAGAATGCCAGCACCATGAGGTAGATAGAAGAATGAAGAGAGAGAAAAAAATGATAGCATGACAGAAGAATTGGGAAGGGAAATGCTGGGTCATACATGTAACCACATCAGTTTCGGATGCATGTTATGGGTGACAGTATATTAAATACATGTATCATTATTTACAGCCTGACATTGTACATACAATAACCTGGTTATGTTACAGCAGCGTTATGACAGTTGTCTCACACTTCAACTCCATCTCTTTTCCTCCTTGTTCGCTATTCCACCCTCCTGACCTCCCCTTGTTCGCTATTCCACCCTCCTGACCTCCCCTTGTTAGTCCGGTTAAGGTGTACGAATGCTCCTTTCCCTTTATCTAAAATAAAATAGGGGTTGGGGCTAGGGTTGGGGTTGAGTTGAAACCGGTTGAGTATACTGTAATGCCCGGTCTGTAGCAAGGGAAGGAAACGCGATTGTGCTTTAAGGGAAGCTACTCATATTTCAGCATGCAACCTGGAAAGGGAGTAGCCTCTCTTATCCAAACCAACGCAACGGAATGTGAATGCATCGCACTTGATGGGGCCTGACATACCCGTTTGAGAAATAGTAGCTTGTTCTGCTGGTTTAAATAACAATTACATGGTTAAATCATTGATCCTTGTACCAATTATTTAATATTTTCCACTGCTGGGCATTGCTTTAACTTAACAAAGAGCCACGTTTCGTTCGAAGAAGGATTCAAAAGTTGTTTTATATGGATTGGACGCTAAAAGCTAGGAGATATTGTTGCAAACATTTATCTTGCAGTGTCAGCGACACCAGAATTGAGTTGTGCTTCTGGTTGTAGTACAGAAATATAACTTACGTTTTGGGCCTGTATTGAGAGATGTACGAACTGTAATTGGTATATGTATGTGTGCGTGTTTGTATGTGTCAAAGTGAGAGAGAGAGAGAGAGATTTTATTTACAATTTCTCTGCAGTAAGGTTGATCGCCGTTCATTGCAGTCCGTCACAAATGACCTTGTAAGATGTAAAAATACCATGCTTCATCTACATCGCTCTTTCTGTTGAGCATGATAAATACAGTACACACCCATTCACGCGCGCTTCCACACACCGAAGGACAATGTTAACAGCGCGACTGCGACTGACCTTTGAACCTTGCAGTTTGGGTAACGTTTGGGGATCACTTTGCTGTTTCTTCTTGCCATTAGATTTCTGAAAGAACACATTAAGAGAAGACATCGTCCAAGAGTCTGCGTGATTCTCGTATACGTTTGTTCTCCAAAAGCACATCTAGTCACATCATGTTCTTCGCCTTTGTCCATCCACCTAAATAATCATTACGTCATGATCAGCACGACGCTGACGTCATCTTACCCTCGTCGTCCGCATCCTCATGATCTTATCCCCCACTTACTCTTACTCTTCTTCTCGCCCTCTCCCCTCTTTCTTTTCTTTTCTTTATTCCTTCCTTCTCCTCTAGTTTTGTGAGAAACAGCACACAGTAACAAGACACGCAGAAACCAAAAAGTGAAAGCGGAGAAGAAGTACGGAAAGATGGAAGAAAAAAAGAGGAAAGAAGACAGAATACATTTCCCTCCGGGGAGCGAAAGAAAATCCATTAATGTTATTTTTTTAGAAAAAAAACCCAGACTGTTGCAGAGATCTCGACAAACAGTGTCTGTCTTCACAGCTCTACGGAAAGACACTTAATGTCTTGTAAGTACAAGCGAGAAGTTTTGGTTTTTTTAGAAATGGCTGTAAATATGGCAGCCGTGCCTTGGAGTTCTTTAGAGGCGGAAGGCGGTCTGTTTGCTTGTCCTTGCCCTGATCCTCGTCACCTTCGAAGTCTGATTCATAGTCGCCACCATTTTCTTCTGGAACTTTCTGAGAACGGAGAGAATGTCTCGTGATTAACAAGCTGAGCAGTAGATCGTACAAAATAACTTTTCTGAAAGCGTGATCTCGATGGTTTTTTTAAAAATGTCTTACTGTTTGTGGTGGTGGTGGTGGTGGTGGTGGTGGTGGTGGTGGTGGTGGTGGTGGTGGTGGTGGTGGTGGTGGTGGCGGCGGCGGCGGCGGTGTGCTATATCAGTGCTTTCTCCTCCCTCTCTCTCTCTCAGACACAGATGGGAGGGGGTAGGAAAAAGGGGGAGATAGAGAACGCGGAAGGAGGGGAAAGGAGTTGTAGAAAGTAAGAGAGAAACAGACAAATAATGGATGTAGAGAGACAGGGAGAGAACTCTTGCCACCTTTTTCTTTGTCCTGCGTGGTCCTTGGTAGTCCTTGGTGGTGTCGGCCCACAGCTGCAGATAATACAGGTGTCTCTTGTGGTCCGCTTCCTGCAGAAAATTTCACTCTTTACTCTTGTTAGCTTCACGATATGTTGTAAGGGCCCATAGTCATTCTCAGCATGACTTCTGAAGAATTACATTCCCTTTGTATTGATCCTTTGACTGACAGAGCCCCTAATTTTCCAGTTTTGCCCGGGATTCCCAAACTTTATTTAACTTGCTAGTCTAATACAAGCCAAAGCAGGCCCACAAAGGGCAAACAAAGCTCAGGCCCACAAGCGGTGAACAAACGTAGCCCCACGAGCAGCAAACTAAACGTATGCCCACAAGAGGCATACAAAGCTCAGGCCCACAAGCGGCCAACCAGGGGCCTCTTGCTGGGCTGTTTATCAGCTAAAGCCACTTCATGCATAAATATAAAATCTCTGGCAATGTTCTTGATAGAGTTCAGTTCGCAGACATTCAGTTCATTATCTATCGCCACGCCCTCCTTCTTCTGTCTACCCCACCCCCTCCAGATTTATTGTCTATATCGTCTTCCTAAGAACAACGGCATTCTTGAAAAACTGTCCAGGTTGCAGGCTACATGGCCCATGCATTTGCTGGGTCGTTATTTGATTGGTTGGATGGTAGATTTCTTTGGTTGATTTATTGTATTTACTTTTGGTGCGTGATTGTTTGACTTGTATTTATTTTCAGATCTATGTTTCAAAACTGAAAGGGTAGCGGATGACCGAGTGGTTAGAGGGCGGACTCCGAACCCAAAGGCATTGGTTCGATACCCGTGTGCCGCAGCAAACTTCCCCACTGTGGACCCAGCTGGAAATGGTACCTGACCCACAGAAAGCGTCAGGGTCTCATATACCCACACTTCTCTACGACCTTAAAGCAGATCACGGACAACCTCTGTTTTTAACCTTCTTCTCTTCTTCTGTTTATTTTACTTACAAAAGGCTATTTTGGAAGCTACTTAGCTTTTTCTGCTGCTTGCACCAATTATTCCAAACCCACGTATGTCAATCACAACTCATTTTTGAACCGTTCATTCAGTCCTTTAAGCAGCCATTACACTGCAGAGCATCTTTAACAAAATTCTTACCGAAGCCTACCTGTACCAGTCAAAAGTGTTACTTATAATAATAATAATAAATGTGGATTTGTAACGCGCGAGAACACATTTCATGCACACTTCCCCCCATCTCACTCAGCCGATAGTTTCCCTAATAACTACCTTTAATTAGACATCCGAACTTTTACGGACCCTGCCTCTCCCAGTGAACACTTTTACCGAGCTCCAGCTCTTTAAGCGGGATCTACCAGGCTTTCGGCAACCCATGGGGCACGTGTAATATAAATCCACTCTTCACACCCCTCTCTACATTTGTATTCTTCTCTCTCATTTTTCTCTCCTCTATGTTTTAATCCTAACCAAAAATCTCACCCATTGTCGTATGTTGTAGAACGGCTTCACTTGTCCCAGGCGCTGCGCGATCTCCAGGTTTTGCCTCTGGATCCTAAACAGCTGCTCTTCCTTATAGGGCCAGTTGAGCCCGCTGGGGAATAAGAATCACGTGTACAGTGACGTCACGTCGTGTCGTACATCTAAGTGACGTGACGTCGTGTCGTACGTCTAAACTGTCGGCATACCATCGGCCGACGTGGACGCGCGGATTTGGGGAGAAATCAAGCAGACCCAAAAAGAAATCCCTTCGACCAGTTTACCATTGTTAGACATGCACTTCCGAACCTTTCCTTACGCTTTCATGGACTGCCTGATTACTGTGGTCAATGAAAGTAATCATGCACGCGTAACCGATTATTGCGCTGCAGCAAGGTGATCTCGACATCAGAAGAAAAACGGTACAATAGTGACAGTTACTGTCACATGATGTCCCCGTGTGCTGGCTGAAACCGTGTAGTCGTTCCCGCTTGCTAACACTGGCACAGCAGTTGCAGCACGCTGTGATTACCTTTCAAACAAAAGAATTATTTACAAAATAGTAAACTACCATAAGGAAAAAAGTCTTCACTGGACGATGACGCAAGACTAGACATCTAAGAAGTCGCTTGCCAGCTGTATTCTAACATCTGTGCACAATTTTCAGCTTTCTTTGACGAGGAAAGTGAACCTTTTCTGTCCAGGAAACCGAACTTTTATGAAGGTCAGATGGAAGTGGCAGAGTGGCATGATTGAACCAGCCCATAACACACGTGTTTTCTTCGTGGCCCTAAAATGTACACTTGCATCAAGAAGAAAAACACGTATACTTTTGCCTACATAACAAATATTCCGACATTCAGGCAAAATAAACGTGTTTCCTTTTGATGTAAATGCGTATTGCGTGCAGTTCTTTGCATAAATGCACATCTTAGGGTATCGTCACATTAGCCAATTTTATTAAAGATTGAAAGCAATATCTGCTGGGCCTCGATGCGCCTTCTGCTCGTCATCTTGACATCGACAGGCAGACGACATCTGGCTGTTGAGGATTACTTGCAGCTTCCAGCAAGGCGTCGCCTCAACAAGGCGGACGGCATTTCCGACCGTCTTTCCAGTTGAAATGTCACAGAGCAATTTTAATCAGTGGCAGTTTACTGATGAAGACGTGGTAAAATGTAGCCGAGTGGTTGATGTATTCGTTTAGCATCTCAAATGCTACTGGTATGATTTCGTAATTTCCAAAGTGAGGGGTAAGAGGCATTTGCGAGTTCATGTTTGGGGCGAAGTTATGGTCTAGAGCAGGGTGTGAGGGAAGAGCTGGGTTAAGATTTTAGGATTACTTAAGCCTTACGTTTACAGATATGAGTCAAAGGTAGACTGAACTGAAATTTGAAGAACTGTCCGCAGTGTCCAGGCGACGCCTTGCTGTAAGCTTCAAGAGTTCACAATCCATACCCGCGCGTAAAGCAGTGGTTGTTGCTGTCCGGGCTGCCTCCGGGCTTTTCCATGATGTGCATCATCTTCTTAAGCAGCAGCTGGTTCTCGTGCTCTATCCGTGTCTGGTGCTCCTGCTCCAGCTGTGGCACAACCAGCCCAACGCCAGGAGTAAAGGCCCGCTGACCCACCCGCTGACCCACCCGCTGACCCACCCGCTGACCCACCCGCTGACCCACCCGCTGACCCACCCGCTGACCCACCCGCTGACCCACCCGCTGACCCACCCGCTGACTGCTGCTTGCAGAAAGTCGAGGCGCTACACGCGATGTCGTACGACAACTTTCACGAGCGTCGCAAGCTTCCGAGTGTTTGATCGACATCCATCGCGGCCCTCAACTTCCGGCAAGCCGCAGTCATCGATCTGGTCTGTAATACTCACAAGTAATCTCTGACGTCACAGACACTGAATGATCTGTTGACCTCCACTCATTAAATTCGAAAAATTTCCTTTCTTAGCTTTTTAATACGAGAGTAGGTGTTCTCTTTTTTTAAAAAAAACCTAACGTGGCTTTTGTAAGGTAGGTATAGAGGGAGGGAGCAAACAGACAGATAGATAGACAGGCAGGCAGACAGGCAGACAGGCAGACAGGCAGACAGGCAGACACACAGAAAGAAGAGGAATACAGTCTAGAAAAAATAAACAGGTGACTGCGGCTTGGCATAACAAAGGTGCAACAAAAGGAACTTAGCCAAGAGAGAGTTAAACAACAAGTCGACGTTTCGGGGCGTGGCCCTTCTTCAGGACGGGACAGCTGAAGGTGGTTTTTTGGGCGTGTGGAGCTGTGTGGTGGTGCTGAGGTATGGGCATGTGGGAATGCACTCTCTCACCTGTCGCTGTTTCAGGCGAACGACAAGATGGGGATAACGCTGAGGTTCAGAGTTGTCCACCCCTGCGTTCATCTCGCTAACCTGGGAGAGACCAGAAGAAAACTCTCGTTAGCTGGCGAGCAAAGTGAGTGGATCGCGACGCAGATAAGCTTAGCAAGGGAAAGCTATGAAGCAGCCAGTAATGACGAAGACTAATACTCGGTAAAACTCGGGCCAAAACCGAACCTACAAAACAGTCAACATTTCGGGGGGTAGGTTGCGTGGGGGTCCGTATCGCCTGTTCGTACGTAAAAATACACAAGCCAAGCGGACCTCCCGACCGGTTTTACGGCCGAAAGAGCTGATATAAATGCTAAAGCAATCCATCCCAGGGGTGGCTTGCATGAGCGTTCATATCTGATCTTCCGGTCGTAAAAACAGTCTTAAGGCTCGTTTACCTTGTGTATTGTATGTTCACCTTTACGTATGAACACAAGATTCCAACGTTTAAGCAAGCCTGCCAAAGACATTATCCCTTCTTGAGAACAAATGCAAAACTGCAATTTCACTCTGCCTAAAGACAGCTCAGAGACTTTGGTAGTGTAGTGGTGTCACTTCTGTGCCTTTCTTTGAAACCTCCCACGCTATCTTGTGTGTGTGAGAGAGAGTGAGAGAGAGAGAGAGGTTGGGGAGAGAACGCCAGTGTGCTCGGGAAGGTAGGGGTTTGGGGCAGGTTTTGTTGAAGTAGGAACTCCAAAAGTATTGATGGAATTCCCCCACCCACCCACCCACCCACCCACCCAATGTTTTACTTTAATTCGCCAGTTCACTCCCCTGTCTCCAATCTACAAGCGTGCAAACACACACACACACACACACACACATATACAAACATTATGAGACATTGGAGAAAATGCACTTGCTGCACGTGCACCTACAGAACACCGTACATTAAAAGTCACGCTGTTCGTCACAACGGCGTAAGATGCTATAAACGGACATGTCTTCCGCGAATAGCCATGTGTTGCCGCAGACGGAAGGCAAAAGACAAGAACTGGGGAAAAATCAATTTCCGTTCAGCGAAAGGCTGCATGAACCTCATCTTTGCAATAGAGTTATCGCCACCTATCACGGTCGCTTACCGGCTGAAGTGTTCAGCTTTTTTCTGGTGGAGGCATGTGATCCACAATGCACCGGTTATGGCCAACCATAAACTATCGATGTGGTTATGGCTGTTGATCGAAAGTGCTGCAGGTGTGTCCGGGCAGCTTGAGAAGTGGTGGGAGTGGCGGAAAGTTCAAAGAGGAAAAGCAAAACATGGGCTTGTCTATCGTGTACCCGCAGAGTAAGGTTTGCGGGCATGAGCATGGCAAGTGAACCTAGGTTATCACATCAGAGAGGTCGTTCCATGACTGACGTCACGACTTTGCATCACTCGCGGTCTTGGACTGGCTTGCAAGAGCGTTTGTATCTCCTGTTCGTTCGTAAAGGTTTACGTAAAATATACAAGGCGAACGGGACGTACGACCACCCTTATGACCGAAAGAGCGGCTACGAACGCTCATGCAAGCCAGCCCTGGCGTCTACAAAATTCGCATCTAGCCTCTCGCGATACACTGCGCCAACATGGACGCTTACACAAATAGGAAGTGCAAATTTCTAGCAGTTTTCAGAGCCAGATGAGATCCACATGTCAAATAATCTCTCCTCGTTGAGTTCCGTTCGTATCATCGCTGTATGGTTCATGTTCATTGCCTAGATTGTGGCGCCGCTGCACAATACTCATATTCATTGTTTGCTGCTTTTGTGTTCGCTGTTGAGTACCTCGTGATCCTGTCCATTGCTTAATTAATACCTCATCGTCACTGTTATCGCGTTCATTGTTCGTAAAGAATATTAATTCGTGATTTGACGCCTGTCCTCGTTGTTTGATCCCTAGCAGTGTGGCTTACAAAGATGAAGCAAGATTTGGTGTTTAACTTTTCATCATCGTGCTTGTTTTGTAAAGAGAGAGATTTTGACGAAATGAGCGAATCACCCGAACGTTAAGATTTGTAGCAACATACTTACAGCCTGTATTAGTGTCATTTATCCTTCATAGTATGGGGAGAGGCGGGAAGAAATAAATGCCGAATAATATAAATTAAGAAGAAAGTTGGCCACTACAATAGCAGTAATTTTGAATGGACCTCCAGTAAGTGTTTATTTAGCCTGCTTACACCCGTAGGTTTGAAAAAATACTTGGTTATGTAAGCAATGTACTAGCGGTGTGGTATTGAGTCCCTTCACAGCTAGGGCGGAAGTAGGAACAATGGGAACTAAATAGCTAGGGTGCGGGGGCAAGCGAACAAAAGGCGGACACAACAACAGTGAATGCTTTGGGGCCTCTAACTGTAGGTTATTGGGTTTTTTCCCCGGCAACGTAAATTCCGTCTCAGTTTCTTTGCATCCGGGTCTCTGGGCTTTCTGAACGTTATTCACCGCTGACGCCAAAGAGCAGCCACACTGCGATCGATCGGCGACAACATCACGAAAGGAAGTCATCTGTTACTTTCCTCACAAACACGTCAGATACCCTTGCGCTGTTGGAGAAGAGTATTGTCCGGGTGTGAGGGTGTTGAGGTCAACACAGGTCGTGCCCAAGTTCAGTAACAGGAATGTTTTCCAACATTTGTTGAAAGACGAATGTTCTTTCTTATTCCCTTTCTTTCCTGCTTCCATTCTCTCTCTCCCTTTCTCACTCTCTCTCTCGCACATACACACTTTATATCCACACTGAAACAGACAGAGTAGAACTCCCATTATTTTTCACCCAAACTGGCCTTCCTGTTTTATTCGAGTCTCTGTGCCTTTATAGCGATCATTTCAAGTTATTTTGTGTCAATTTCGACTGATTTATTTGTTGTTGTTGTTTTTATGTTTAATGTTGTTGTTGTTACTGCTGCTGCTAGGTCGCTGCAGCTGTTGCTGCTGGTGACGGGTTCTTGGTGATGACGTTCACAGCAGATGCACATGCACACAGCCGGTATAATTATAGCGTAGGTAGGGGTTAGGGGCAGGTGTTTTATTTGTCTTTATTTATATTTATTTATGTTAAACCTTGCAGTGTGGCTCCCCCTCCCCTCACTACCAAAGAACCTTAAGAATTCTCTAGTAAGAACAGCGATCACGATCAGTGGCTAATGTTTCCAACTGTCAATAACATTTCTGGCAAAGTTCCAGTTGTGGAAGTCTGTATCTGTTTACCGGTCATATTTTTCTTCGCTTGAGCAGTTCTGTATTATCAACATTTGGTAAACCATTTTAGTATACCGTGTGTTCCGTAGTTTCGCTAACCTTAGCCAGTACTATAAACATGTATTTATACATATACACATATATAAAACTTTCCCAAGATCACTACAGACCATGTGATTTAGTGATTGGGGTGATACCTTCAGGACACGTGTGTATACAAACAAATGTACATTTTCAAACAAAGAAGGACAACCCTATACTTCAGCACCATACATAAGAAAGGAAATGACGTTTGCATCAAAGAATTTAAAAGAAAATGGAGGCTTCGTGACATTCGATATTCCACATGGGTAAGTGTGAACTGCATAACAAGGTTATTTCAACACTCAAATTCTCTGTGAAAGCATACACATTTGCAATGAATGTCTGGCGTTAAGCATAAGTACCAGCGTGCGAGAGAGATGTGTCTGTGGTAGCATGAGCACGCCCTCACGTGCAATGGGAGTAATCCATTTGTTTCTGTGTGTATATGTGACAGTTTCAATAACATTCTTTTCATTTTCGACACAGTGCATGCAATGTCTGTTCTAATGGTAGCTCGGTGAGCGACCGGCTGAGCAAACATTTCCCTCTGAATATTTTCCCTCAAGGGAGAAAAACGAAAAACCAAAATCCATTTCGTTAAAATTTAATCATGCTTGGCTCATTTCCGACTTTTTTTTAAACTTTGAAGCCACTCTAAAGGCCACTTATTATAGTTCATTATTACTATCGTCTCACAAACATGGGACCATCCCCGACTCAGAACCGTAGCACACTTTCATGTTCCTATCCCACAGGACAGAAACAATCAAGCGAACGCTGGAAAATGATGGTTATTTGTCCGCTGGGGCTGGGCTCTGTTTCTGCGGCTGGTTAACGCCGTCCACGTCTTTCTTCCGAACTGCCTGATTCTGGGACTGTTGTGATGTTTCCATGACAATACCGTCCTTCCCACGTTATAGCGTCCTGTATTAGCTGGAGGGTTCGAGGTAAGGGCAAGAGGAAAATGAGACGGCAAATCGTGATGATGCCTTTTGTGATATAAAAGTGCGTTAGACGAAAGTGGTTTCAGCCGACCGAAGCCTCGGCCATTGTGATCTTGGAAGATTTGGTTTACACGGGCAGCCAAAAAGCAGGCATAGAAAACAGGTTGGTTGGTTTGATTGGTTGCTTAGCGTCCACCCGCAAACTGGGTGCATATCAGGATTGTGGACTATAGGGAGGATGGGGTCCTATTATTAAGCTAAGCATTGAAAGAACCACCAGACTGATGGCTGCAGTAAGATGGCCAGTGCGGACAGGCATTTTAATGTGCGGGGAAATGGCCGAATGGAGTTTGCACAATGTATAACTCCAGGGTCCTTGGCCACACCAGGATTCGAACCAGCAACCTTCCATTTGCTAGTCAGCAGCTCTACCAGCTGAGCCATCCAGGCCCCTAGCAGAGAAAACAGACAGACAACACAGGGAAATGGACTGATAGACAGTAAGGTTAACGGACACTAATGCCGACAGTACAGATTAGGAATACAGAAAAAAGACCGACGATACAGACAGTACAGACAGGCAGACACACATAAAGAAACACAGACGATCTTGGTGGTGCACACGGACATATAAACGCACAGTTCCTCACCCTTCCTTCCCACCCCCACCCACGCAGAGAGAGAGAGAGAGAGAGAGAGAGAGGAACGGGTTCTGTTGCATATGGGCAGGTATTTTAAAAAGTAATTTGTAGAGTAGTTTACAACTTTAAAGTAAATCCCCTTATCATGCCGGCAGACGTCATCCTCCAGCAGCACAAGGAGCAACATAGTATTATGAATCTAGAACTAGACTCTTGTCACAAGCTGATCACAAGCGGTAGAGCAGTGGTAGTTGAAGCCGATTAGGCTTTTGTGAGGTGCGAGTACCCTCGATGTTTTTGTAAGGTGTGTGAAACCGTCTACTGTTTAAACATTTGCATAGCTGCAGGCGCATGGTGCGTTACCCACCCCTACCCAACCATTTACCTGCTTCTTGCAATCCTCATATTTTAACGAGGAAGTAGAACTTCGGCCATCTGTTTGCTGTTGATATGATCTGAGAAGACTGAGCAGTACTCACCTTCTGCCTGTGTTGCTGAAAGGATCGCTCCTTATCTTGATGGCTGAGAATTTTGCTGGCCGCTGGGAACCCGTATCCACGCGACATCTTACTCACTCCTCACGTCACAGCACTTAAGCAGCAATCTTGGACACAATCTTGTGGGTGGGGGGTCGCCGGAACACAAATTTATCAGGATCCCAGATGACAGACGAACAAAGTTTCAACGGCTTACCAGAACCGCAGCTTTCCAGTGGTCACCAATAACACGGGTTAATGCCTGCCTGCAATGCAGATTACCAAAATCGCTGTACGTTCTCAAGGGCGTTGGGTAACTTTTCGTTTACACGGGGGTTGGCAAATCTGTTGAAACACCTGGTCCGAGAACATGAAGTTTACAGAAAGAAGATTCGGAGGTCTGCACGTTTGTCTAAAAACCAGCTGAGGGGACGGTTCTCGAGGACATTTCCCTGTGACTGTCCTTAACGACAGTTATGTATTGACTGTTACCACGTCCGTACAGCGTGCGTTCATCGCTTTCTCTGAGAGATTCACGGCGGAGGTACAATCAGCCCACTGTTCAGATATCCCAGACGGTTTGACAGCAATATTTTGGCTGCCAATGCCCAGCCCAGTGACGTAGCCAACGATTTTTCTGAGCCGACTGTCTCGGCGTGGAAAAGTCTGCCAACAGAACTGTCAAAAGACTCCTACCCCGTCGTTTTTATTCCACCGCTACCTCACCATGCACCCCTCCACCCGCGTTCCGATCAGCATAATGATGATCTGCACCCCACCCACCACCACCCACCTCCGTCCTTCCCTCCCGACAAGAGCGCGGCTACCAGCGGCTTGGCGCGGCAAGTGAGATATTCCACAAAGCGATTGCCACCCGTAGCGTATTGCTTGCCAGATCACGTACATTCGGAGCTTTCAAGGGTTGGAATTTATCTTCGAGACATCTTTCTACGCCGAAAACAAACAGGTGGGCCCCAGGGATCGATAGAGCTGTGCACCCTGCTTGCACGACTCACACACACACACACCTTGGTCTTCAAAGACACTGGTCTGAGCAGCTATACGCCACGACTCTTTACCTTTCAAATGTTCCTGCAGGTGGGAGAGGTGTGGTGTGGTGGGGGGAGGGCTCGTGTCTATGCGGAAAACTTCAAACAGTTCATTTGTCGAAGTCATAGCCCTTGTTAAAGACAAAAGAGCGAGATGGTTTGGAGGTAATGGTATACGATGCTCTTAATTATGAAATATTTGATTAAAACCTATTCCGACAAAGATTTAAATGAAACGGCGCCACAGACACAAAGATAAAACAGTGAACAGCAGAGTGAACGAGAAAGAGAGAGTGAGAGAAACGGGCGAGAAAAATAAGGATGTTTTCCTCTCCCTATGACGATGATGATTAACTCCAACAATCCAACACGTTTCATGCTTCATGGCTGCTTCTGACGACGTTAGCGAAGAGCGCTATTGTTCCTTCTTCAGAAATCGTCGATTCTCATTCATGCGTAACAGACCCACACCCACACCCACACGTTTAAATTAGCTCCTACTGAAGCCAATAGCTCACTTAACTCAGATTCGCCTTTTTAGTTTCAGACTTAGAATGACGGTGAAATGCAAGACTGAACACTGTAGTTCATAAAGTCAGCTGAAGTGTGTGTGTGTGTGTTTGGGTGTGGGGAGAGGACTGCGCCACTACACGCATAGACATATTATCTGGTGTAAATAACAGTAACTACTATACCAGGATGTGACGATGTATGGTACACTATTGCAGTTCGACAGATTATGGTACACAAGAAAGAATATATAGGAGTGTATACGTGCGTGCATGAGTGCGTCTGAGAGACATAGTGTGTGAGGGTGTGTGCTTATGTGCTCGTGCCGTGTGCATCCGTGCGTACATTGTACATATGTGCTCGTGCCATGTGCATCCGTGCGTACATTGTACATATGTGCTCGTGCAGTGTGCATCCCTGCGTACATTGTACATATGTGCTCGTGCAGTGTGCATCCGTGCGTACATTGTTCATATAATGTGCTCGTGCAGTCGCAAGCACTCATGAGTGCATGCACATGCTTGGATTACAAAACAGCATAACGCAATACACAGATTTTAACAATTAAGGCACTACAAACAATAACCGTAATACAATACACACCACGCGTGATCGATTCTTTATACAAAACGCACTGAATTAGAAACACGTACCAGTGGAAGGCATTTTATTAGTGGAGCAGAGACCTACCATCTACAGCCTATCGTGGCACTGAAGCTACTGCAAGGGTGGATCAACAAGAACAAACCTACCACCTGACAGATGAAATTGGGGAACAATGCAAACCACTGATGCCTGCACGAGCAAGAAGGGCGGACTGAGACGTATTCAGACAACACACCCACAGCTTCAATATAGTCAGCACTCGTCTTACCCCTTTCATTGAGATTATGTCCTCGATGCCAGCGAGCAAAGTCTAGCTATAGTTACTGTCCTGATATGCGATGACAGGGCAGTTAAATACACAGCAATCATTCGTTTTTAGGGGCGCAGTATGCGGCATGAGATAGAGCCAAGGGCCAAAACAAACACACAAACAAACAAAAATAAAACCACGAGAAGTACTATGTTCGCTTTCCCTACGAAGAATACCACTGTAGACTGTATTTTTTTTTAAGGACGAATGTGCGGTGACTAGGTTTGGAAAACTAGGACACACATTTCAGCCTTTCTAAGCTTCTCAAAAGCACTTGTACTCAAGAGACAACAGCATGCCTCGAACCTCACATACACTGCTGTAAGATTGCATGCATTCAATCGTGCGTGCGTGCGTGCGTGCCTGCCTGCCTGCCTGCCTGCGTATGTGCGCGCGCTTGCTTGAATGCGTGGGGTAGAAGTGCGAGTACGTGTGTGTGTGTGTGCGTGTGGAGGGAGGGGAGGGTAATAAAAAGGAAAGTGCGTGGTGTTGTGGGACGCCTGTATACCCGGACATTTGTCAGCTGGGTTGTGTGACATGCCAGTTCGTCACAGCAACAAGGAAGTAAATTTATCCAGAGGCGTATCCCGGGTGGTCGGACCAGCCCCGTCCTATCTTTCCTCTTTACCCACAACACAACTAGTCTTCCATCGGGTCTACCTCGTCTTCGGAATATCTCATCACGCGCGGCCCTATTGGGCCCGACTCTCTCGAAGTTCAGTGGAATATCTCATCACGCGGCCCTATTGGGCCCGCTGAAAACTCTGCTGCTATTGGCGAGACATGATGTATTTATCGGTAGCAACATACCTTCGTGTGACCTTCTTACTGGCGGCATTAGCGCTTTGGGTTTCTGTCGGTTTTCGAGATCGTCAGGACCAGCCATCGCCTCAGCCTGCCACTGCCCTACTGTCTGGAGGGAATAAAGGTTCACCGTGCATCAACGGAAGTGTGTGCGGAGATGGGCACTGTTGCTGCCATGGCAAGCATGCAGACTGCAGTGGCCAGAATCTGTCATACATTCCCAAGCTCTGCTCACACATCGAAAGCTTAGGTTTCTCTTACAATCGTCTCCAGGTTCTTCACAATGAAACTTTCAAGAACATCACTTCCGTCGCCGTGTTGGTTTTGAGCGACAACAATTTAACGCACATCTACCCCAATGCCTTCCATAAAATGGAAAAACTGAAAAATCTGTCTCTGGACTTTAATAATTTGAACGACTCCGCAGGTCTACTTGCTGCCCTCGCCAGTGCCACATCCCTGGAGACTTTGTCAGTCATCAAGAACAGTCTTCACAGTCTGAATCTCAGTCAGGTGGTCGAGCTTCCAAAATTACGTTATCTGACACTGCGTAACAACGTCATAAATTGTGTTTCTACACCGAATATGACGACAACTAGCCACAGTCTTGTTAGCCTAAACATCAGTGGAAACCAGCTGACTACATTTCCCGAGTTCTGCGTAGACCAACACACGTCAGTCTTTCCCGGGCTTATGTTTCTAAACTTGGAGTGGAACAAAATTACCAGCTTGGACAATATGGAGTGCTTGCCCAATGTGACTGACTTAATATTGAGCGGGAACGCTATCTATCATACGAGGAGAAACTTTTTGCAGGGTCTGCCCAATTTGCGAACGTTGTATTACAAGACGTGCACAAGCAGATTTGTCGACGATCATGCTTTTAACCATTCAGGCCTTCAACATTTGGATATCAGTGAGAATTTGTGGTTCTTTGATCAGTTCTACGGTAAATTTATGAGCATGGACTTATTCCAAAACATGCCGAGCTTAAAGACAATAAACATATCGTGGACAGTGTTCCAGTTTGCCAAGGAAAGCGAAAAAACCAGAGTTTTGTCTCCCCTCACTCACGTCAAAAACTTCATCATGGCAGGCACAGGAATTTCCAGCATTCCTCAGGTTATTCTTACAAACTTTACCAGTCTCGAGTTTCTAAACGTAGGCATCAGTGAAATACCTTATTTGCCTGATAACACCTTCGAGAATTTGACAAGCCTACGCAGGTTAACCATCAGTTACAACTTAATGACGACTTTTAGTCAGTCTTTGTTGGGGCCGCTTCTAACTAAAAAAAAACACAGTATCGAATTTGACTTCAGTGGCAATCCTTTCTCTTGCCAGTGTGATCTGAAGTGGATGGTGGATCTATTTCAGGAGCAAAAGGTACGCAAAAGATGATGATGATGATGATGATGATGATGATGATGATGATGATGATGATGATGATGATGATGATGACGACGATGACGACGACGATGATGAGGGCCTAAAACACACACTACCTCTCTGGGTATAGGTAGGGGGTAGTGTGGATGTGAGGGAAAGGTAGATAAAGGTAGATAATTCTCAACAGCTAGACAGTCATCTTACAGTTTTTTCACTTTCATTTTCCTTCCTATCGTATTAGAACAAGAG
>SMGT01005388.1:4124-18546 GCA_004794575.1 Lanistes nyassanus
TGAATTAGTTGGGTTTATTCACATTGTTAAACAATGAAGTCTATATTCTATCTGTTCCTGTACATTACATTTCATTGAGTGAATTAGTTGGGTTTATTCACATTGTTAAACAATGAAGTCTATATTCTATCTGTTCCTGTACTATACATTTCATTGACTGAATTAGATTTGATGACTTCATTAAATAGTCAATGGTTGTCTGCTCTCAGTGACTTCCTGTATATTACTGTTGCACAGACTGAATTAGGCCTACTTAGGTTTTGTTTTTACTTTATCTATTCTGTCTCCCACCTCCCTCCTGCCCCTCATCCTAACTTTTCGTCCGTCCTCTTTCGGCGAAGAAGATGGCCGAATGGTTAAAACGCAGGCCTCCTAATTCGAAGGCTCGAAGCCCATGGTTCGAAACCCACTTCCTCCTGTGGAACGAGCACCTGACACTTGCGAATGTAAGCAGCGAGGGAGAGGGGATGGGCACCGCCTCATGATGTTAAACCCCAACTCCTCTACAACCTAAACAGGTCACGGGACAACCTTCACCTCCACCAGCCTCTTACCCACCCACCCCCCAATCCACGCTCGCTCTTTTTTTTTGCGTGTGCATGCGTGCACGTCCACAGCTAGCCAGTATATTTTACACCAGTATCTGCTTATAAAAGCTAAATTTTCTTTATTTCAAAATACATTTTTTAAAAACTTGAAGCCTTTTGTTCTCCAAAACGTAGGCGGTCCCTGTCTGGTTTTAAGACTAAGGGCTGTCAGGATGGAAGGCAAACAGCAGCTCCACATATGAGGCAAGCAGCATTCATATCTTAACGAAATTTCCCCAAAGATCCATCAAAGCAGCAGTGTCAGACTGGCTGAAATAACTGTCAGTAAAACTAACTGCCACACAAACATCTATGGCGGTAAAAACAAATCCTCTATCGGATTCTCTGACTCCAAAGCATTTAACACGTATTATACATAGAATTAGTGAAGACGGTTCCAAACGGAGCTATCATGATACACATATTGTCGGTTGGCAACCCGTCGTCAAGCATTTAAGTCTACACAGTCATGTTTCCTTCCAGAAAAGGCCAATTTGAAACGTTCTGAATGTGTATGTGTCTTTTCTTTTAAAAAAAGTCTTTGAGCACATTCATGATTCAACTTTTAAGTACTTTATAATCGTGGCGGAAATTCAACTGCGGTGCCTTAAAACATATAAAACAACCATAGACCTAGGAGACATGCACATTATTCATTATGTCGGCATAAATGCACACACATATACATATAAACACAATTGCTAACATTCAACATAAATTGTCACGTTTGGGGGTTTAGAGCGTCAAGGACTTTACCCCCTAGATTCTAGGTGTGTCCCGGTGGTGGTGGTGGTGGTTATTTAGAGGGACAGTGCTTCCACCTTGCGGTGATTTCGCACTATGGGGGATAGGCTCCTATTACTAAACTATGCACTGAAAGAACCACCAGACTGATAGCTGCAGTAAGATGGTCAGTTCGGACAGGCAGTTTAATGTGCGGGGAAATGGCCGAATGGAGTTTGCACAATGTTTTAACTCCAGGAAATAATCCTTGGCCACACCAGGATTCGAACCAGCAACCTTCCATCTGCTAGTCCACAGCTCTACCAACTGAGCTAACCAGGCCCCTCAGGTGTGTCCCATCGACAGCCATCTGTCTTATACCAGTCGTTAATCCCAATGTTTAAGCCCCCACCTGGCTCTGTTATGTAATCGTCAGGCGAGGTGGGTGCAATAGTTTGGCGCCTCGGGGGTCCTGTTCACACTTCTAGCGTTGAGCATCACCAGTGAGGTGTGTAGCTTCAGGGCGAGACGAGGTTGAAGTGAGACTGGGTAGCCCTCGGGCAGGGTTGGGATTTAGACAACAGCCCTCACGAAGGTGTCAGGTGGCGCCTAACTACCGGGTTAGTTAGGCAGAGAGGAGTTACACCACAAAGACGGGTGTTAAAGATTGTGATTTCGACCATCAGGGCTTTGGTCGGTTGAAAGTGGGGACTGCCCAGGGCCAGGGGTAGGTCAGGCTTACTCTAGTGCCTGTATAAGGGGGCTAGGACAGCCAGGAGGCGTGACTACTTCTGTCTCTGTCCTGGTTGGCTGATGTATGTATCACGATGACCACGTGTATGTGAATGCAGTATTGAGGGAATGAAAGTCAGAATAAAGGGAATTGTTTGTGAATGTCAGGTTATCTTCTGCTGAAATGTTCTTCTCAGGCATCTGCTGCTCAACCATCTACGACGACAAAAGCTAGTCTCCTGAGGACATACTGTCGGTGTCCTCTTCCACTGGACTTGTGTGATGTCCTGTATTAGCTCCACGTGTCTTGAGCAAACCAGTTGCTGTAGTGCAAGGTACTCTTCGGGGGTTGTTGTGTCCCCCCCCCCCCACCAAGACTGGTATGCGACAGTTGGCACGTGTTTGCATTCTCTGCGGAGAATCCATCCCATGTTGACCGGGTGAAAGAGAACCACAGAACGTAAAGGAGGAAGTCAAGGGCCAGAAGAAAGACAACTGTCTGAAGCAGAAGCAGAGATCCGTCCTTGAGTGGCTGTACGTAATCG
The DNA here is from genome assembly GCA_004794575.1 of Lanistes nyassanus. Classification (NCBI taxonomy): domain Eukaryota; kingdom Metazoa; phylum Mollusca; class Gastropoda; order Architaenioglossa; family Ampullariidae; genus Lanistes; species Lanistes nyassanus. The sequence continues at coordinate 6,712 of SMGT01005388.1, forward strand.
AATTCTGGCGGAACAAGTTCAGAGGTCGATGGTCGACCGAGAAGTGTCTCACAGTTAGGTGACTGTGTGACGTCAGCGAGAGTGCTTACAGTCCTCAGTAAGCGTTGTGTCCAATGAAAAAGGACACAAAAGACAGTTTGAAAAGCCAATCTGCAGTTATCATGCATTGTTTTTAAGTTCACGTCGACTGAGACTGCTAACGTATGAATCTTTAAGGAAAAGGAGATAAAAACGTTTATGCAGCCCTGCTTACCGCCCTTAAGTGAACACACCCGTTTAGGTCTCGAATCTCTTTCATTTTCATGCGTCTGCTCTTAACCTCTGCTGCTCATCTTTTCTTTTTCCTCCCGCGCTTTAGCATGTTACTTAAGTCACGTGATCACGTCCGCTCTCTTTTTTCCCTGCAGGTTTTTTCGACACCTGAAAGGCATAACAAATAGGAAATGAACGCGATCACGGTTTCGACCTGGTGACAGTAGGGGAGTGGACTGAAAAAGAAAGAGAAAAAGGTTACCTCCACTTGACGGCTTGTTTTTAAGAAATAAGAGTCTGCAAAGCGTGAAGTGCCTGGCAGGAAGCTTTAAGGACAGCTGGGAGGCTGCAGGAAGGGGTGAACGTCCTGGGAAAGAACTGGAGAACGTCAACAGAAAGTCTGAAAGATCCCCTGAAAGACGGATCCACACAGACTGACTTCCCAAAGAAATGAAAGCGCCCACAGTTTTCAAAAACGTTGAGTCGTTCTGCAAACATTGGAGTACAAATGGCATGTCTGGACTAATGCTTTGCTTTGACTCCTTCCACTGTCGCCAAAAATCTGCGACGGAACTGACATCCAGAAAGGACAAGCGGAATAAAACTGGTTGACCAGTTTAGACAAGTAGACGCTGGGTGGGGGGAGGGAGGAGAGAAGAGTTCTTAGGTTCGTCAGTATTTACCAGATTTTTAAAGATGGACCCATGTGCTGCTCAAACGAACCGCTGCGTTCCCATTTTTGTTACTTTTCTTTCGGTCTCGTGTTTCATAAGCATACAGTGTGGATTTTCCGTTTTTTTTCATTTTGGTTTTATAATTTTTTCTTTTTTTTCCACCCTCTTTACCCTTTACTTTTTATTCTTCCATAGTCGGTTAACTCACCCATCCCCCGTACTCCTAAAGAAAAATTTGCAAGAGAACTTCAATCTGTCTCTTTTGTTTTCAGTTTTTATGCAGAACACCTGTCATGCAGTTTCATGCGTGTAAACTGGGATAACATAAAGATATATTTAGGAATTACTTTATCATGCCATTATCATTCTAGGCCGTCTGTATGAGTTTTTTTTTAACTACCGGCAAGCTCAAAGCAATAATGTTTGTCTCTTGGTTCCCCTGGCAGTCATTATGTTTGCCCTGCGGACTGTCTGCATTCCAGAGACAGAAACATATTCTCGGGTTATATTCGGCACTCTCTCTCGCGCGCGCAGGCGTTGTGTTGCAAACAAGAGTTTCAAGGAGAAAATTGAATTTCTCCGTCTAATGTACAGTCACTGGCGCAGAAGCAATATCGAGGCCGAAGTGTGTTGCGGACATCAGCGTAGTACATGCGGCCGAAAAGCATTTGGCGAAATCAGTAAGGTAGTGAGGGGGACGCCCGCTTTTGGTGACAAGCGTTTTAGATCCATCTTTCATCTTTCTTCAGTCAAACGTATCGGCTTCTGAAAACCATGCAGCTCAAAAGCCTCTGGTTACATACGTGTGTAAGATGGTGTACCTGGGCTCAGGTTTGTTTGTGTCCTTTTGCGTGAAAGAGCTCCACGTTCCTTACGTATACCTATAATACGAACTTTTTATTTAATCATTCATGTATTCGGTAACAAAAAATCTGGCGGGAATAAACTTTGCTAGCATTTATCTGCATAAATGTTCATACTGTAAGTAAAATTTGTCCTATAGGGATTTCTGCTGGGGAAAAATCCCAATAGACCCTGACTGAACTGAAAGTGAGGTTCCGAGACACCCTCATCGGGTTACGGATAGTAATATCACTGTGGGACCATCTGTTTGGTACTGCCTCAGTAATTCTGCAAATACCCAGTCGTTAACAACTTGGTAAATAAACAAATGAAGTTTCAAAAAGACAACTTTTTCTCAAGGCAACGGTGATTTTAATTGTAACGCCATTATCAGTTTCGTGTTAACTAAATTTTAAACCACGACTTGAATGGACAGACTAGACGGCCAGCTAGCGGTCATAAGAAGGATGCTGCCTGGGGGCGGGCTATGGTGATTCTGCTGCGATACGGCTGCGGTATATTATTCGCAAACAAACAGACAATGCGGTATTAGGGAAACCCGATTAATGCCTGGTGGCTAAAGGCACAATCTATTCAGAAATCAAAGGAAAGACGAGACGGAAGTACTATAAGGTTTGTCTGCGCCGAGAAGGTGGACGATGATAGAGAAGGGGTAGTCTTTGTTTTAATTGCTTCAGGACCTGTGTGTGGGTGTCTGTGTGCGTGTGTCTGCGTGTGTGTGCATGTGTGTGTGTGTAACTAGCGGATTTCATATGGGAATAATACAGGTATGCATATGATAACGAGCAAGCGAGAGAGACTAAGAAGGGAGACAGAGCGAACAAGAACAAAGAAAGGAAGAGAATGAAAGAGAAAGAGAAGAGAGCTGTAGCAAGTTGGTAACGGCGTTAAAAGCGTTCATTCAACCGGTGAAGACAACTCCAAACGGAGCGGTCATCATACACACAGTCGCGGAACCCGACTCTTCATGATTCAAAAGCTACACCGTCGTGTTTGCTCCAAAATAATGCTGATATGACATTCTTGGAATGTGTGCTTGTTTCGTCTCATTGTTGAAGTCTACCTTCAGATGGGATCTCTCTGTCCAGCGGAGGTGGGTAGCATTGCTCACTCATCATCATCATCATCGTCGTCGTCATCATCATCAATCATGATTTTCTTCTTTTTTCTTCTTTACTGTTATGTACTCACCAACCAGCTCATATTCTGTAAACTAGGAGGGGACACTAGAAATACCGGCCAAATAACTACAAGCACAAAAAGTAATAGGCAAAACAAAACATCAAAAAGAACACCGTCAAAAACAACAAAAACCTATTTAAAAAATGAGTGCCGCGTCGCTATCCCAGTAGCCACTTCTCAGGCATTGTCCCACTTTTTGTGCGTCTTCTGACAGGATCTTCCCAGAAGGAGAGGGCAGACAAGACAGGGTTGGTGGCAGGAAAGCCGCCTCGCTAGGCAAACAAATCCAATAAACTCATTTCCAACGAGGCTTCCACGGGAGGGGTGAAGACTGAAGAGAGAGAGAGCAGAGGAACGAAGGGGGTGTTGGAGGTGTCGGCAAGAGCCTTGAATGTCAATAGATCACTCACCTTGCACCCGAGTCTCGCTGGCCGCTCTCTGACATTTTCGCCAAGAAATCGTCTTAAAGGCTGCCCTCGGATTGGTTTTCTAGTCGAACAGCGATCGACGCAACAAATTGCTAGAGACCCCTGGCGGAAGTTTTTGGGACCTGCTAAAAAGCACCCTTTTTGTCCAGTGATCAAAGTGCAACTTTGCACAACGACTGAAGGCGAAAGTCAAATGTCCCGCCCACCATCTAGCCTCTAACGTCAAGACTAGACTGCTCGCGCCAGTGAGTGAGTGAGTGAGTGAGTGAGTGAGTGAGTGAGTGAGTGAGTGAGTGAGTGAGTGAGTGAGTGAGTGAGTGAGTGAGTGAGTGAGTGAGTGAGTGAGTGAGTGAGTGACCACAAGCAGCAGAGTAAAGACGAGACACAGATACGAATTAAGATGAGAGAGACGAGCGGGGTAGGGAGACGTGGTCTGTAGTGTCATTTTACTAATGCTCTTTTCCCTCTCTCTTCCTCTCTTCGCTTTCTTCCCTCACTTCTACACCCCCTCTCTCCCCCTCCTCTCTTTTCCTCTTCCCCTTTTTCTCCTCCCTCGCTCTCTCGCTCTCCCTCTCCGTCCTCCCGAACTCATTCTATTTTTAGCTGGGACCAAGGCATCGCTGTCCCAGAAAAGGTCGGATGATGTTCTCTCTCTCCTCATCTGAGACGCCCTCGAAATAAACTGATCAAAGTTTCCTCGGGTACCTCCCTTCCGCTCTACAGCTGGAGGTCGAGAACGCGTTTGCCTGCACAGGTCAGCAGATTACTCAGCAGTGAACAAAACGTCAAGTTTGACTTTCACCAACTTCCTCTGGAGCCAAATATCACGTCACACATTACTCTTCATCACCGGTTTCCTCGTCATCGTTTTCTTCATCGCCGCCACCAGCCCGATCACCACCACCTTCTATCACCAATCTTGTGATCACTGCCGTTATTATCATTGCTGCTGACGCTATTTAGAACTGATATGTCTGGGCACGTGCATATTCGAGTAGCATTGTATGCGCGCGTGCGAGTGAATGCGTGCACCTTAATTCGTTACTTTATACGATTTGGCTCCTTCCAATTTTTATCCTTATTATTAGAGATTTGTTGTTGCATGTTTCCTTGCTGTACAGCCGCGAGCACCCACTGTGTCTCGATTCGATGTTAGGTGGGTAACGTTGCTGTGCTGCTAGGATGCAAGGCCGTGTTTACTCCTGCATGCGGTGCCCGGGCTGGTTTGCATGTTATTTCTTATTTCCTGTATATACGGAAAGGTGCACATAACATACACAAAGCGAATGGACATTAAGACAAACCTTCTGACTGGCAGTGCAGCTACGAAAACTCATGCAAACCAGCCCAGCTGCTTATAAATGTGCTAACGCATCCCGTCATGTGTTCATTTACACCAAAGCCTTTGTATTATCGCCTCTGTTGCCCTTGACTATCAATATCTTGGCTCTTAACTGTCATCCATACCGGTCAATAATTCTATTCCCACATCATTCCGTCTGTTCTAGTAGCGCCTTCTGGTTGGCATCAAGACATTTCTACTGATTAGCGCTAGTGGATTCCACTGCAGTAATCACCAGACGTAAAAATACTTAAGATGGTTTCTCGGCTATAGTTTTATCTGCACATCATTCTGCTGGTTCTAGTGACGCTTTCGAGGTCGGCATCAAAACATCTGTATCGATTAGCGTTACTGTCTTCCCTGGCAATAATCCCTTGACTTTGGGAAAATTCATCACATCATTTCTCGACTACGACAGTGCGTCTCGAACGATAACCATAGCCAGCACGAGCGCTGGGCGCCCACCGTTAGACAAAGTAGAATGAAAGCGGTCGTATGTATAGACCTATCGACACTACAACTGCTTGTCTAAGACTGCGCGTAAATTTGACGAACACTACCTTCAAAACAGACTTCTACTCTCTGAGCTTTTGGCGAAAGTGAGCTTTTTTGCAAAGAATATGAGATCCAGTTTTGCTGAAAATAAACTACCCTTTGATGAAGATGATTGGCCTAGCTTCGTATTGCCATGCCATGGACCCTATAACTATAGAGTCCATGGTATGGCTGCTTTCATGCAACAGTCGAACTATGTGCGGCCGCCTTATACTGTACTCTTGTAATAGGCTACCAGATCATACTGTGAGATATTTTAGTAGTATTGATCGTTTAGTGATTGCCGAGTGATTGTTTAGACTGGGAAAATGATTGTCTTTATAGCTGCTAGTTCATAACTTTTCGTGCTAGAGAAATCGCGCCATTGTTTCATCGCTGTTGTTTTACGGCCTACAGCGACCCTCCCCCTCCCCCAAACACTACCACCAATGAAAAATAAAACACCCAAAAACATCTCTTCCAAACGGTTTGTAAAACTGTATTCATTTAAGTTGCGTTATACCTTTGTAACATCTAATTAAGAGAAGGATTTTCTAAAAGTTAACATAGTTGAGGTCAAAAGTCATGCCTAATCATCGTGTAGGAGAGCACGTGTTGTTGGCGTATGTTGTACCACTCCACTCTCAGGGCTTTACAATTTGTCAGTTCTCTTCAAATTGACCATTTTACTCTCGCCACTTTAGCTCTGCAGCTCTCTGCTCTGAACAGTCAGTTCACCATAAAGGGGCTGGAGATTTCCTTAAATCGATTTACTGCTGAGGCCAGGCATTTTAGCAGACGTAGGACGCTGGGCTTCTCTCTGAAACTGAGAGTTTGAGAACGCCCTACCCTCGTTCGGCACAGTTCTTGAAGTTCGTTTTACTGTTAGTGCAGCGTTACTGGCCACGTGGAAGTATTTTAGCTGTTTGCGTAAGCTCGACGAATCACTTATTGTTGATTAAATCAGCATTTTGTCTTGGGGAGGAGCAAAAACGATAAGTGGCATGAAGACCGCGGGAAGTGGAGGACAACTGCCGAGACCCTATGCTCCACAAGGAGGAAACAAGACTTATTCACCAGCCCACTCACTCAAAACCCACTCACCCACCCAGAGCACCTTCTATCCACCCACCCACCTACCTACCCATGCAAACACGTACTCAGTCACTCCCAATCAGCATTTTAACAAATTTTTATGTCGATTTTGACGAACAGTGGTATAGTTTCGTAGCAGTGGAATAACGGGTTAAAATACAGCTTGAAAGACCAAAACACAAGATCAATTTAATGGTTGTACTTTTCCCGTGTTGTTGGGGTCTTAACTTCTTCTTGAAGCCTGCTACTCCGGTGCCCTACAAAGTAATGCCAGCAAAGCAAAAATCTTAGACTCTCTAATTTCATACGTCGCCCATTCCTCTCATCGCTGCTTTAAATAAATAAATAAATCGAAAATCGCTAGTTCGCGTAATTTTCCCTCGTCTATGTACGTTTCTTCTATCTGCTGTAGACAAACGATTTTTTAAAGCTCTTATTAGTTAGTAATCCAATATTCTGTGTCGAACACCTAAGTTTCCCAAACATCTCGCTGCACGCGACGGTTTGACTGCTAGTAATAGAATACAGTCGTCTAAATACACATTGCAAGATCAGATTTTGTCCCTTTCTTCTATAAGCCTCCTCGCGAGCTCCAACAAAAGCTACAAGGCAATGGCGGTAGTTCTAAATCTACTCCCACTTACGCAAAGCGTGAGTGTGGCTTACTGTTTGCGTCAGTGTAAGCGTTCGTGCAGCGGGTACTTCTACCCGACACCGAGCCACCTGCTCTCCATCCCTACATCTAGCCTCACATGTTTTGTCCGAGGGCCGGCTAACAGTTTCGCTCATCAAGGCTCTGAAACTCACAGTCATAAATTATTTGCGTCAACACTTGTTAAATGTCATTTGGGGAGACTAGCAAGTGCGCGAATGACGTCACTCGATTACTTAGCGAAAGGGGAAAGTGGTTTATGTATTAGGGAATTCATAAAAGCAAACGAAAAATATTGAATGGGGATTACTCCCCTGACTGAAACAGTTACAAAAAAAACGTGGGAAACATATCTCTAATTTGAATATTTCCATTACTTCCACTGACCTGTCTTTGATTGGTTTCCTGGGCGTAAATAAATTACTCCCGATTTTGCCGCCTCCTAATATTGTCAGGAATTGGTGAAGGGGACAAGAAACAATTTTATGTCCCCCTTTTTATGAAACCTTTATTGCTGCTTCATTTCCCGACAAGCTTAGCGTAAGCCAACGGCCATTTTTCTCGGGAACCTTCACGCAGGATGTTATGAACCAGAATGGAATGCCACAGTTTGGCTTCCAGTTTACTGCTGCCCGTGTCCCTGCTGCGGTCTGCGCAATTTTTTAAAATTCAGAGCACGAAGCGTCTAGGCAACGTGACAAAAATGTAAATGACCATAAGACTATAAATAGCCATCCTGGTCTCCAGCGCAATCATATTTTGCTCGCAGACGCCGGTGTGTGTAGCTCCCAAGCAGCAGAGAGGTAGTGGTCTCTGCAGGCACACTCAGCGCGAACCTACTCTTCTGACGGGCCTTTTAAGTGCATCCGCACAGAGATGAAATTCCAGAAAGGGGAAGGGTCGCGAGAAAAGAGAGATACGAAAGCTGGACAGAAACTCTGATCAGCTTCACCGGGATACACCGGTTTCTGTATAATTCCAACAAGGTGACGGGGCGCAAAGTATGAGGTGAACGCGAGCGCGTGTAGATGACAAGTGAGAGGGTAGATGCACGGGTGCATACGTGTGGAGGTGCTTTCATATGCGTGTATCCACGTGTGTGAGCATTTGCGTGCATGCGTGCGTGTCTGTGATGTATCTATGTATGTATCCATCCATGCATAAAGCCATATATGTCCACAATAAAATCTAGTATTCATGAATTCATTCATCTCACACGACGCTACCTTGTCCACGCAGCTGAATACCGAAGAGTTCTAGTGACCCGACGTCACCAAAGAGACGAGTAGAGAATTTCGCTGATCAGTGCCTATATTTTTCTTTATCCAGAAAACTTCAGCATCTGCAGGGCCCTGGATAACTTGATCTGTGTTAGAGCTTTAGACCTATGTGTCCAAGGCTGCGGGTTCTAATCGAGAAGTATCGGATGATTGTAATCCTGGAGTTAGTGTGAAAAATCCATTCGGGCATCAAACATTAAGCAACCTCTCCACACTAACGGAATAGCTTGATAAAATGACTATATCCTCCCCAAAACCCCATACTATGAAATCATTAACTTTCCTTCTAAATTGACCAGCCAGCCAAACACCTTGACAGTATAACCAAATATTGACATTGTCCAGTCTTTCTGCCAGTGCTGAAAAAAATGTGCCTTTGAAGCATGTGTAGCCTCCGATATGTTACACATATTTATCGTTCTTGTTTGATTTTGCGAAAATGGCAGCAGCGAGAAATACTGGATAGTTCAGAGATTTCAAAGAAATTCATAAAAACTTTTTTTAGGCAAATGTTCAGATTTTTAAATGTAGAGTGAAATTTAAACATTCAGCCAAGTAATATGTAAACTTTTTTGATTTACTAAACACGGGAATGAAAGGCAACTTCAAAATTTTCAACTGGTCTATTGACTAACCTATCAGTTACTATTTCAGTAGAGGAATCGTGCGTGCTGTTTCTGTCTTGAAAAATACTGGAGAATTCTAGTTGCCCTTCTCGTGAAACCCTGTCGTTCACCTACTGTCCTCGAGGCGCGAGGTTCACTTCCTGCACGCTCCTGACCCGCAGCACGCAAGAGTAACGTGCTCCTGACACATCAGCCCAAGCCAAACAAATTATCTGCCCATAAAGCAGGGTACGATGAAATGTTCAACCTCCGTGGTTTTCTATAGATGAGATTTTGCTGGTAGGGAAATACTCCTGGTGTGTAAAATAATGCGGGATGTCGTTGGGGGAGCTGCAGACAGGACTAGACTTTCCAAGAAACATAAACAGCTCATGGTAAAGATTTCTCTTGTTTTATATTTTATATTTTTCGCTTTATACATTAGTGACGCTTGCGCTGAAAAACTCTCTAGTCACTATGACCTCATTTTCTGACATTTTAGCCTTCATCGAACAGGAAAAAAAGCTCTGTGAATGCTACTTGCGATTGGTTGGTTGTTTATTGGTTTACGTGCAGTCGCAAATGAGTTGCATATGAGGGCGGTGCTGCTTGAGACGAGTTATCGTGCTGCCACACTGGGATACCCCGACTGCTGTCGCAACACAGCCATCAGGCCCACTTAGTCACATTATGTTTACGCCGTATCAACCAGTCCTAGCACTGTTCCCTATAGTGCCAAGCGTCTGGCAGGGCAGCTACTAGATTGCCAATTTTAAGTGACCACCGACCTCTAGCCTTGGGAGCGGACCCCGTTAGACCCCCGAGGCGGTTGTGGTACTTGGGAGAACGATGCTATAAATAGTACCTGATGACCACCGGCACCACCATCAGCCCTCCCGCGCCCACAATCACCACTACCGCCAGTATCGCTTCACACGTTGTCAGCCAGATCGACCTTTTAAGCATGGCCCACGATCTCCATGATCTCGGCTCGTCGCTGGCGTGGTTCTAGTCTTACAGACTGTGCTTGTCGCATACCAGTTGTCCGCCCCAGCAGCATTGTTTTTTGGAGTCCCTCAAGAATCCGTCTTTGGACCTTTGCTTTTCATCTTATGACATCGAACCACTTTCATCTCCCATTCGCTCTCCCCAGCGACACCCAGCTACACAGTTCTTGTCCTCTATGTGACATACATGCCAGCATCGCGACTATGCAGCCTTGCATTTCCGGTTTAACCTTTTCAGGAAAAGAAACACAGCTGTGGCATAAGTATTCTTGCCTGCTCTTCCGTTCTTAACAGCGGTCGTGTATTGCACAACTCATTGTCTTCTCGACGTGTTTGCACAAAGCCTTTGACGTGACAGAGAGAGGGCATGTCTGATGCAAGAACCCTCTAAAACACCGTGGATCATTTTCACTGTATATCCTTGTAGCCCCCTCCAAAGCCTCAGAGGAGATTCTTTCTACCAGCTGCGTCATAAAAATGTCTGGGTATTTCAGGCTGTCTTCGGTGTTTTATGTCATGCTGTGTAACCACCGGTTGTTACTGTCTGCGCCAGATATTGGAATGGTCAGTGTCCAAAAGAAAGTCACTGCCTTAGCACTATAGATGGTTTAGAGGAACCGGATGGCCAAGTGGTGAGATCGCTGGGCTCCGATCCGAAGTAACTAAGTCAAAACCCGTGCGCTGCACCACTGTTTAGTAATCTGAGAATGGATACCTGACCTATGGGTCATGGAAGGGAGCGATGGAGAGATGAACCTCCACCCCTCCCCCTCACGATGTTGGCCCACAGAAAAATGGGGGTCTCATACACCCTCACTCCCCTATGACCTGAAACAGGTCACTGGACAATCTTTACATTTTAAATATTGCTTTGTAGAAACTGCGGGATGCCAACCATCATTTTCACGAGTGCCTAAGAAAAGCTGCATCCTGCATCTTCCGCTCGCTGCTATCTGTATTTAGCTGCTGCAGACATTTTCTGTGTTTATTCATGCAAGTTTTTTTTTAATCTCTGCAGCTCTTTATATTTTACACTCACCAAACAGATCATGATCTTGTCCCTTAAAAAAGGGACAAACCAGACACGTGTCTGCCTCTTGTGGAATCGACCGAAACATATCTTCTTTAAGCCACCGAATGCTAAAACGTGATTAATCAGCGCCTCCAGCGAGAATAATTTTTAACTGATGGTTTCTAATCTGCCCAGCAATCAAGGGTTTTTACTTTGCGGGATCATTTCAGGACTTGCGTTTTAGCACGCACTTTCGGAAACGTTGAATTCATGTACAGAAGAAATGCTCATGTCTTTACAGAGAGAAAACGCGTTTTTGTTGCGCGATCATCCCAAGACTTGCGTTTCAGCGCGGACTTCCCGACATTTTGAGTTCGTGTACAGAAGAAATTCTCATGTCTTTACAGAAATAAAGTTTTTTTGCTTCGTTTCGTTCCAGTTCGTTTTTTTTATTTTCTATTCTTATTCTTTCTTTTCTTCCTTACTCTCTTCCTCAACTATCCTACCGCTGACAATTTACTACAGATTTCCCTGTCACGTGTTGGGGTCTGGTGGGTCAAGGAGATTGCACCATAGATTCCAGGTGCGAACCATCCTCGACTCTCAGGCCCTAATTAAGGTCTATTATCCCCTTGTTCAAGCCGCCATCTAGCCGCTCACGTCATCACCAGCCCAGGATTAGTCCCCTGTTTACACTTATGACCAGGGGGTGCTGACCCTAGAAGCCAGGGGCAAGGTGTTAATTACCTGGGGCCGCTGGGGTGGGATTTGTGAAGATGTCAGGCTCACCAGGTGTGCGTTAGTTGTTCAGGGAAGATTACGCAGCTGGAGAAAACTAGCGACGCGTAGTGTCGAGCATCAAGAGCTTTGATGTAGCCGCGCGAGGTAAACAACCAGGAACGGGAGGG
>SMGT01005388.1:23054-103459 GCA_004794575.1 Lanistes nyassanus
CCCCCCCATGATGGCGTCTGCAATGCAGGCAGAGTTGATCCAGCATGCAATATCAGGCTGGCGTCATGGTTGCTGACAAGCGCAGGGTCGCGATGTCTACAAGTGTGTGTGTGTGAGAGAGAGAGAGAGAGAGAGCGCGGTGGGGTTAAGAACGACCAGTCCACGAGAAGTTTGCGCGAACCTCCCCATGCTCGTCCGAACGGAAGAATGGGACTGACAGGTGCAGAGATGACCTTTGCAAAGCAGTTGGGGAGGATCACTCCTTCTGCCCCGCTTGAATTCACTTGTACTCACTGGCCTTGCATGAAGCAATATTGCCAAGCGCAAAAGTGTTGACCAAAGTTTCAGTGGAATCGGTCACTGTTAACCCTTTTATGAAATCGTAATAACTCACGGCTGAGATTCACGGTTCGTAAGATCGATCACGCAGTTTCAAAACCTCCAAAGACACCGTCTTCAAGAACTGAGTCCGCGACATATTGCCTTCTAGCACTTGAAATTTGACGTCAGTGTCAACGAAAGCCTATTCTGATTTTATCCTTTAGATTTTTATGTCGTAGCGTTTTGCGTCTGGCCTCTACGGATTTTCAGACTGCTGGATTTCTGTCTGCTCACCGAAATCAACGCCGAGCCTCTCATGGACTCAAATTGACAGGTCTTGGTCAGGCGACAGTTAGTTCGTCTTCGGGAAGCACAAGAACACAAAAGCACACAACTCTTCATTCTGTCAGGGGCTAAATATTCCATCAATAATTACATATTGTCAACGTTCACTTTGCCAAGACTGATATTGGCTGGAACAAACGACTGCTACTTGGTGCAAAAACAGCAGAGTGTTTGAATCAAGTAAAAGGACAAAAACAGACAGGGTCGACGTTTCGAGTTATTACCCCTTCGTCAGGACAAAATGGAGACAGACAAAACGCAAACCACGAGAAAATTACAGTGAACAGTGGTCCTCTGTACTGCTTTACCCACGTGCTGTGTTCACGGTCTATATGTAATTTTCTCTTGTTGTGCATTTTGTCCGTTTCCTTTTTCCCCCTTTTATCCTGATGAAGCGGTAATGCCCTGAAACGACGACCCTGTTTTTATCCTTTTACTTGCCTGAGACACTCTGTTCTCACAAGACTGATATTCTGCTTGCTATGATTCATTTTACTCCCATAAACTTACCTCATTTTACCATAGCTACACCTGTACTCAGAACACCTACAAAAATGCATCAGCTCTTTCTAAATTTCACGTTGCACAGTGACCATATTTTCTACCCAGCGGTTTTACACGAGGTTACACAAGTCTTTAGACCTTGAATGTGCATGACCTTGACCTTGACCCCAAACCAGGTCACCTGCAGTCAACCTCCAAGAAGCATAACTTAAGGCAAACACTTGAGTTGGGGTGCGTTAGCATTTTATCCTCTGTTTATACATAAAAGTGTATGTAAAATGCACATGGCCAACAGGCTGTAGGACCTGGAGGCGCACCTACGTAACCTCATGCAAGCCAGCCCAGTAGTACTGGCAACCTAGACTTATACATAATCCATTATTTTGAGTCATGTTCACCAGGGGATAGACAACTGTAGAAATGTTTCGCAGGTACTACTGCTACTACAACAGTACCAACACTGCATCATTAAACAAATTTATTGAGCATTTGCACTAGAAACATTCTTAAGCATTCAAATAAAGATCATTTCAAATAAATTCCAACAGTCTATCTCTCTCTCTCCCACACACCATCTCTCATATACATCTCACATATGCACACAGAAACTATTTCTGAGCATTGTAAAGTCATGCATCATGCAAGTTAATACATGTTCAGAACTTGTTTTCTGAATTACAGTGGACACTCCTTTCCAAATATGGCATAACTTAGCCTGCAGCAAATAATCATGACAAACATTTTGTGAATCTCACATCACCATAATTTTTCAATTTTCATTTTTCTCCCTGCATTCACAAGTCCAATTGTTTTCAAAATGTACTTGACTGGCATTATTTTAAAAAAGTAACGGAACATAAATTATTTTTTTAAAAACCTGTGCCAGATGCATTTTAGCTTTGATTTATGTCACTCTATGCCACTGATCTCATTAGAAACAGAATGTGTTAAGTCACAGTCTTTAAACTGTTTAGAAAAATATCCATGCTGACATTAAGAATAAGAAACATATGAAATCTTCTCTAATATGTACATGTACACATACACATATTTTGCAAAAGCCTTTAATCATTATAAATTGATTATCTGGTAAAGCATTTAATAGATTTGCTTAACTTAAATCATTTGTAAAGTACAAAGGTCTTAAAATTAACATATAAAATTTCTTCATTAGCTATGGCAAAATTAAAGAAGTTAATCTGCAGGTTTATAAGCCACAGTCCTGAATGGCAAAACTAACAGTCATGAGGAAGAGTTTAAAATTACACAACTACTACACATTTCGTTTTTTGTAAATTGCAATGGGCGGTTATTATCAGGCTTCTTTATCTGCTTATTAGCACCAACTGTATTTTGGGAAGCATACTGGAGCATGTCATGTTTTTATAAATACAAGTTTACAAGGACTATAAACAAGTAAAGACTGGTCTGTTTTAACTAGTGGAAACAAATAAACTGGCCATTAAGTGTATGCACAAGAAAACAAAAGCACACAACTCTTCATTCTGTCAGGGGCTAAATATTCCATCAATAATTACATATTTTCAATGGTTTCTGTCCACCCTAATCCTGATCTTTTCCAGTCTTCTGTTAGACACAGTAAAGCAAAGGTTCTCAGAAACAGATAACTAATGTCTGAGCCCTGCAGTTAGCAACCTGGGCAATACTCTGTGTTGACAGATTATAATTTGCCGGTCGGGCACCAATTTGTAACACTGTCTGGTTTCCTAACTCTATCCCTTATCAAATTACACATGAAACCCTTCACAGCCTACTTTTGTCATAAAACTGATAAACCGGGCAAACCATTAATGACTGCGTAGCTCCTACCCTTCTCCAAATCAGTATAAAGCTTACTCTTACAACAGTACAATATGATAACTGTTGGTTGCATGCACTTCAGAACAGCCAGGTCACAACATATCCTCTCTCTCTTACACACCATTTTACAAGCTACTAGCCCTCTTTCCATCTGTCTGGCAATGAAATGCAACTTAAATTATTTGCTTCATTTCCCAACACCACTGGTAAGATGTCCCAGATTTTACATTCTTTGACAAGTACGCTAAAAGCAGACAGGAAGAATGAAATTTTGGCAATTCCACAGTAGTTCCTGAATACTGAATGTCTGTGGGACATGCCAGGCTGTAGTCTTCATATGCCAACTTCCATCATATTTATCTTCTGTGTCTGCACAATAAAATGCCCAAATAGGCATGTGCATGAATGCATGCACACATGCAGGCATGCATGAACACACAAACACACATGCACACACACACACACATACACAAATTTAAATGGCTGAGAAGAAATGGAAAAAAGCCCCGAAAGGAAAATTTCTGTTCTGCAGGGGTATTGTGGGTTGGGGTGTGGGGGAGTGGGGCAGTATTGTTTTCACTGCTCATCATAGATTGCAGCTTTATGAATATACCGTGATCAGCAGCTTATGTGCATGCATGTGAATGCCCATTTGTCAAGCGAGTTTCCCTACAAATGTTACATTCTTCTCACATGTCCCTGAGGATGGGGTAGGTGGGTAGGTGTTCATTCTAAATAGATTAAATTTGACTTGTCCTAAGTCGTTTCTAAACAACCATTGCAAAACTGACTCAGAGATACTACTGGGTAGATCTCTCACCTCCTTCTGCAGAACACATTCATAAGTATGTGAACGATGAAAGGCCATGCAAGAAGAAAGAAAACTGTTTTCTTGGACAAGCCATAAAATGGCCACCACTGCCAAAAAAAAAAAAAAAAAAAAAATGCAGACATTGTAAACAAGATGAACAAGCTATCCCCCTATGTCATCTCAACCTTATCAAACAAACTCGGTGTTTATTGGCAAGGAGGTTATTTCTGAACAGAACCTTACTTAACAATTAAGCCTGTATAGATTTCTGAAGGTTTAAACCACACAAATTGTTTCAAAGTGACAGCTCTCTTGGAATCCGAAATTACTGCTATTGACACTAAATTAATGGCTGGCAATGGATGAGGCTTACCTTTGAAACGGATGACTTCTTGACTGATGTCTCGCACTGTATTGAACGACAGTAAAAAGAAAAAAAAACATGTAAAATTTCTGGGAGTCAACAAAATGGAGGGTGAATGTGTGCACAAACACAGGTCCACATGGATCTTTGTGTGTCTGTGTGTGCATGCTTGCATGTGGGAATGCATTAATCTGACATACAGTAAACACTTGAATCAAATACAGACACCATCAGTAAACTCCTCTTGTGTTTCACAATAAGCCAAGTTTCTGAACAAGACAATTAATCTATCTAATCAAATCTGAAATGAGAATACACTATCCAGACTTGAATGTACTGCACTCTTGTACATAGATGCAGTCTTATGTACCTTAGAATAAACCACTGACAGCAGCTTGCTGGAAAATGAGGCACTACAAGGGATGTCACACAGTAGTTGTGCTTACGAATGTTTTCTGCCACAGGGCATCCTTCTGTACTGTGTTGGCTACATGATCAGCTACATGTCAGCTGCCTAACTTGAGCAGTGCTACAAAATCATAAAGGGCTGGTGCACGACACTGACATTGCATACTCACATACACCTGCACACACATATGAGCAAACACACACATTTTGATACATCTACATGCATGCAACTGCTATTAGAACTGTGACAAGCAGTCTACACATCCAACACACTTTCGGACAAGACAGGAAGTCTCACCTGGTGTTCCTGCACTGCAATCTCCAGTTTGCCAAGGCGGTTCAACACATCAGTAACATCTTGCTGGAGACGCAGCAAAGTCACCAATACCTGCTCATCCAGCAGTGCGCTCCTGTGCTGGGCTCCACCTCCTTGGGGCCTCTGACCTCCACTGCCAGAGCCTCCTGGGAACAAGTCACGTCTGTCCCCACTACCTGACTGTTGGCTTGAGCCTATGAAAGGAAATTACCTTTATTTGTAACTGTGATCTTTAACTCTTGCTGTATCAAACTGGCAGACTGGTTTAGGTGAGGCTGCCAATAGAATACCAACAACAGGTGCTTGCAAACAATACAGATAACCATAGATTCAGATCTCCTATCTGGAGCACCTACTGTTTCTGTATGTGGCCCCTGTTTACAAGGCTGGTCATCAAGGGCTACTTGGGGCGCTCTGGGTTCCTCCCCATTCCCCCTCCCAAAGCACCCTTCATCACCCTCTCCCTTCCTTCCCTCATTATGGAAACCTTAAGTTGCATACCTTGTTATTACCAACCAACCAACCAGCTTGGTTTAAAGCTATGATGAATGCAATACCTACATTTTGCATAAAAGTTTTAAAAATCAAGACATGATACAACACAAAAGACTCTTTATTAATTTTCAAAAGAAAACTGGCAAACTTCAAATCAAGATCTACCCCTCAAATGGAGGTTGCAATCGTTTCCAAAATCAACACCCACCTCTTCCTGGTTCACCTGCATTCCAAGAAGCACCAAATCCTGTTGAGTAGGTTACACGCGACCTGCGACCAGACGCGGCCTCTTCCTCACCTCCTCCACGGCTCTTCACTGGTTCTCTAGACGCAGCACTTGTGTCAAACGAAATGTTCCTGCCATCAAACATACCCTCTTCATCCATGTTATCCCCCTGCAGGTCTGTGGAGATAATGCTGACATCACCGGCAACACTGTCTCCAGCAAGACTAGCTAGTGAAGAACAAGAGCCATGGACATACAGACTGTCATTAGCAGACTGTGAAGGAATGATACAGTCTTGTGGTGCAAATGCCAAAGCGGCCACTGAACCAAGGGTTAGTCGATCACTCAACATCTGAAAAAAAAGACCCCTTAATATTATAAAACTACAAATGTCTGACAAAGCCACTAATTTTTTTCTTTCCCAATACCTCACTGAATATCCATCTCTCCACCTCCCCATGGACAGCATTTTGTCTGCATTCCAACTGTCTCTGTCTCTATGACAGGCTCTGGACAAACATTATTAGAGAATATTACTTGGTTACCATTTCTTGCAGCTTCAGTATGTCCATTCCTACTTTACCATGTCGCTATGCAAAGGGATGGATATAGTATTGGACTGGATAATGTGCTGAGTGACAAACATCAGGCTCATGAAAGTTTAGGAACTTTCTTATCCCTGCAGTCACAGGTATGCATGCATGCATGCACAAGCACAGACCTACAGGTCTGCACCACTGGTGAATGCATCTAAAGTAAACTGTATATGTTAATAAAAATGGTTCATGCTGGTAGCAACAGAACACACACTAACTTGTGGACTCGAGGGAGGCAGGTTACTGCCTTCACTGTTCACATCATCTATGTGCCTGGCTCTGTCTTCTGAATCTTCTGGATGTGAGGCAAAACGAACTCGAATCTCACGTTTGGCATTCACAGGGGTGGAGGTTTCTACTGAAGGCCGACAAGCAACTGGATCCACAGTCTTGACAGACAGCTGATAACATTTTAAAAAATTCTGCAGATGATTATCCTATCAATAATAAAAAACGATGATACAAACAATACTCTGCCAGTGACTAATATCTCCAACACAACAATTTGTTGTTGTTGCTGCTGCTGTTGTTAACTGCCAGTTCATGGTGTACAGTCTACCTTTTAAAAAGACAGCGAGTGGAAGAAATGGAAAAGCAAGGAAAGAAATACCTGAATGAGCTGGTCTGAAGTGTCACAAAACTCATCCGTGTCACTGCCACTATCAACATGTCTTGAATCTTTCAACCTGAAAACTGCGTCTTCCACTACGCCTTCCTCATCCTCTTCGTCTTCCTCCTCCACATCGTCCTCCTCACTTCCACTCTCATCTCTACTTTCAGACACTCCTGAAAGTATTTGTGCAGTGATTTTATCCTACAGGCAGATTATTTTCTTAACCAAGAACTGCACCTATGTATAAATTTTGTTTTTGTCTATGCAGTTATGTATGCATTAAAATATTTTACAGTTTATGTTTTGTATAATATATAAAAGAAGGTTGCTGTCTGGTCACTGCAATGCACCATCAGCAAGCATGCACATTCTTCACCAGTGATCTCAGAATCATTGGCGAAAGAAGAAAAGCTGGTTACAAGATGGAATTGTGGATCATAGGTTCTATTACGTCCATTACTTCTGAATGTGACATCCGCTGGCAGTATGGACGGCTTGCTGACATGGTGTAAAACATGCAAACATAAAACTGGTGATGCAATACACGTACCGTTCAAACCACTTCTATTGGTAGTCACATGATCAGGACTATTGTCTGGTCTTCCCTTGCTACCCTTTGCAATATCCAGCATCTCCCCAATCACTTCTGAGTGGTTCATGTCATAGTCTCCAGCTGGTTGATAATAAGCATTGTGGTCAGTTTTACTTTCCTATCTCAACAAGTGAACTGACTAGCATTAAAGACTTAGAAACCAAGACTAGTTACCACAGGGAACTTTGTAAGCATGGAAACCAAGTTCTGTCCCTTAGCTCCTGCATGAATACATTGGCGGCAATGTTAACAGCACAGAAAAAAGGAAAGGATAATGCCTGCTCTGCAGTCAACTGCACCAAAACAAGATACATGGAAACGTGCAAAAGCATGTCAGTTTTCTGATTTTCATCTGAAGAAAATAGGTGTTTGATATACCAATATTACATATTATTGTTGTACTTTTGTTTATTCAGTCCACCTTCATGATCTCTTGTTTCTGTTTCTTGTATTGTTTTCTTTACTGTCTATTGCTTGTCTGCTTTCTGTCAACTCCGCAAATGCCAATTCTGCTGAAATGTCACACGATAATTAGGTACTTGTAAACTATTTTGAGGAGCAAACATGTCCAGAAATAATCTAGAGATGCCTTTTATGAATGACTTTTAGATCTAGGTGTTCAGTGTGTGGCACAGATCAAAAGTTTCGTCAGTTTAGAAAAGCAGGCAGAATGTTAAGAAGTTTTAAAGTAAACGAATACCTAAGAGTCGCTGTAAATTATTAAAACACCGTTTGAAATCACTTTGACAATTTCTGCGTCCATGTAGGTAAAATATAAAAAATTTAAAAAATCACACTGAAAGTTCACATGACAAACCAAAATCGCTCTGAATTTTGTTCTACTGAATCTTTAAATCAGAAATTGTATACCGTTAACAACAAAGATCAGGGGACACGATTACATTGGAAACATTTACAGTATATCTGCTACACAATTGTAGCTATTTTGGTGAGTTTCTCAAACGATTATTTTTTTATTCTGGTGGAGAACTTGGGTTCAGACCATGTCCTCATGTGTGAAACAGTAAGTATTGTTAACACTGCTGTGCGAGCAACTGTTCTTATTCATCTTTTACCTAATGGGCCAAAACCGCAGGTTGTGCATTCTAAATAAAGAGGGAAGGTAGAAGAGTAACTTGGTTTTAAGTCTTTGCTAGCATTCTTCCGAAAATGCAGTTTCTATGACTACAAGTCTGCACTGAATAAAACTCACTGTGGAAACTGAGTGAATTACTGATTGCTTCAAGATGCAGGATGAAAAAGAGTACTACATGGATAAGGAAAAAAACTTTTTAAAGTTTCAAACGACAACCCCAACAATGTACTGGCAGCGCTAGACACAACCGTATGCTGACGTATGCAATCAAGGGAGCCTATCGTACCCATACACGTAGCAAAGAGAGAGTCGAAAGTAAGGAACGTGGCAGATCTTCAAAAAGATCTGCCATCCCTTTCTTTTAAACGACCCTAGTCTTCACACGGCTAGCCCCTGGTGTACCACGTGTGCATACAGCGAATCCCTAATTTATATCGTCAGCTCGCTCACTAAGCGTAAACTAACAATTGGGATTATATTGTGCACCCTGAGGATTCCATGTAATTGTCCTATGTTGTGTTTGTGTCGAATCCCAATTGTTAGTTTACGCTTAGTGAGCGAGCTGACGATATAAATTAGGGATTCGCTGTATGCACACGTGGTACACCAGGGGCTAGCCGTGTGAAGACTAGGGTCGTTTAAAAGAAAGGGATGGCAGATCTTTTTGAAGATCTGCCACGTTCCTTACTTTCGACTCTCTCTTTGCTACGTGTATGGGTACGATAGGCTCCCTTGATTGCATACGTCAGCATACGGTTGTGTCTAGCGCTGCCAGTACATTGTTGGGGTTGTCGTTTGACGATTTTATAGCGCTCTGTCCTCATTTGTTCTTGTTTGATTTTAAAGTTTCTATAAAATCTTCTAATATTATCTGAAATCAAAAGTGATTATATAATAAATAACATTCTGATAATTATTTACCCTCTATTCATCTGGGAGAAAACAGCTTCAAACTGTACTTTATGATAATAACATAAAAACCATCTGGCTCTTCAAATTAATCCGTCATTTGTCAACTTAGTCTACACCTTACATCCATTAAAAGCTGGAGAACCATTTTGGCGTTTCCCTTTTTTGATTGAATCAGCAGCTGATCCTTCTTCTACCAATTCATAAAATGTCCCCAGTGTCTGCACAAATTCGGCCACCTGTTCTGTCTGGGGCATTGTTTCCACAATCTGCCCACAAAAACGTTTTGAAAATAAAATGTCATAAAACATGACTGCCACCTGTTCAAATGGCAAGAAAGTTTATGTTGCCACTGCTATGTGGTAATTATGCTATTCACTGCTTGTGACAGTAAAGCTTTTTTTGTTGTTGTTGTTGTTGTTTGGTTGACAGTTTCAATCTCTCCTTAAAAAAGAAAACCTGCCAATGTACATCTACTGTAAATAATTAAGGAAAAGGGACATGAGATAGAGTTGACTATAATATTCTTGTTTTGCCACCAATGTTATGCTGTTTTTCAGATTTACAGTACAAGAAAAATGGCTGCTGTTCTGAAACAGTGACAGCAATAACTGCATGCATGGTTTTACATTCACTTTCTTCTAAATGCCGCCTTCACCATCACTTATTTTATCTCTCCAGTGCCCTCCCCCACCTACACCCACACACACAAAGTGAAAAAGAAAAAGAATGGAAAATAAAGATGAAAAAGATGTAGACCTCATCTCAGCACACACACACACACACAAGCATACACATGCACACACACTGACACAAAGTGTATAGTTCCTTAACAAACTGAGGAAGAAAGATTCACCTGCTCTTTGAGACATTAAAGGCTCATTTTAAAATTCTTTCACTTCTAAATGTAAGAATTAAGACACACTTAGGAAACCTGTATTTCAAATACCACTTTATTATTATATATCATGACTGGAATCACAGTTTTGCATTACAAGCACATCAATTGGCAGACTTCATAAACAACTAGGTTATAAGAAAATGATCAAAATAAAGAGAATGCAAAATCACAGACATACCTTTACACTTCAGTTAGTACAAGGTAATAGAAATTAGGTAGTTTTAGTTACAGGGGCAGATTATGGTTCTCTTGAGTGGGGGTGGGGGTGGCCAAGACGATAAAAATCTGTATAACCTGAGCAGCAGTAAGGACGGATCGATTGTGCTGTGCATGCACACAGACTTTGTGTCCCAATTCCATTTTATATAAAAGACCCTCCCTCCCAAATACTTTCCTCAATCTTTTTGTTCCTCTCTTTTGTTGTTGGGTTGGGGTTTTTTTTTTTTTTTTTGCTCTGCTGGGGGTGGGGGATCCCCCCCCCCATAATCCGCTCCTGAATTACTGTTAGTAACTAAATATTCACTTTGTCTTAAATTACAAGAAAACAAACAACAAAGAAGACAACACAAAACCAAACAAACCGTTTAGATATACATGTATATGTATTCAGTCTGGAGGGGTGGGGGAGGGAATTTGGCTACTATGCATCCAAAATGGGTTATGACTACCATACACCACATGATGGTTAAGGCTTTTTTCTTTGGGGTGGAGGGAAGGGTGGATTGTCTGTCTGCTTCCTATTCAAATCCCACCACGACCACCAGAACTTCACTCAGTACACTTAAGTTTTAAAGTTTTTCATGTAGGGAGTGTTGGGCTGCTATGCATTCAAAATCACCCATGACTACACTAAAGATGACAAACTACACAAAATGTTCAAGGCGTTTCTGTTCAGGGGTGGGGTGGTGAAGTTTTCGTCACCATCTACATAACACCAAGATCACTGAAGAAAATACTGAACAACACTACCCTTACAAGCTGCTAAGGTTGCAGGAAATGTAAATAAACACAGACATGTCCATCTAACATCTCAGGACGTACAACACATGTATCAGCATGCAAGGGATTGCAAGCTGATGCGGCGGTAAAACAAACATTGACTAGGAAGTGACACAAATAGAAGACACCATAAATAAGCCCAAAATCAGAATCTGAGTTCAGATGCCACTGGCGGAAAGGAAGCTGAGATCAGTAGTCTACACACTTCAATAAAACAAAACAAATAAACACAAGGAAGAACATAAATCTAAAATAAGAAATGTAATAGCAGTGTTACCCCACAGCCTTTTGCCGACACCAAACACAATTACACTTACACTTTTAAAGCTCTGTCATTTGTAATAAGACAGACAGGTTAGCTCCCATAAGCTTTAAGAAACACAAGATATGGAGAAAATAAAAGACGGAAAAGAAGCCTGATCTACGGAAGCAGCAAATTAAAAGAAGCAACGAGTAACCTGCCAGAGAAAATGCAGTTTAGTTATTTTATTAGAGAACTGTTTACAAATGTGTCTTCCATTGTACAGTTTTACATGAACTCAACTGGGAACATAGCTGATTAATTAAACTCCAAAACTGAGACTCGGAGACTGCAAAGATAACAATAACCAACTATCAGTAACGTTGCTTGATATTACTTGATTTAAGGAACACGTTTGACGTATGGCCCCTCTCTTTTTGAAATAATTATGGTGACATTCTTAGTCATTACGAGGAAAGAGGACTACTCTTCAGAGTGATTAAGATCTAGTTGAAGCTTTATTTTGTGCATAATTTCTTCCTCAGCACCAACTCCCTCCCATGATTTCCGTAAATAAAGTCTAGTTCTCGATAGCTCTTTAGATAAATAATCACTGCATGTTCTTTGGCCTGGCCAGTGCTAGTAGGGGCAAGAGCATACCTCGGGACGGTACAACGTTTCTTTTACATGCTTGCTCACATTTTTCAACTCCTCCACGTACAGCAGCATGGCCTGCTCCTTTGGCATTTGTCCCAGCTCTGACCAGGCTTCCCTGAAAACACAGCATGCTACACATGCATGTGTACATGTATGCATGGAATAAAATACTAAGCACCTCCAGTGTGCTTTGTGTCCCTATTAACGTTAATGTTACTAACACTTTTCCAAAACATGTGCACACGAGCGAAGACATTTATCATCACATGAAACATATAATTAATTTCATTTCTGTATGTTGTTTATACATTTGCATAACAACACAGTGAGATGGGTCTTCTGTTTATTAATGGCAACATTAATCAATGTCAAAAGATCTTTTCAGATCTATTCTTTATGGTCTAATTAAGTCTATCAACAATATACAATTTCATTATATTAATTCTGAAGAGAGGAATTTCCATACTCTGTGACAAAATATGCAGAACTTAATTAAAGGAACCATAATATCATGACACAAGACAAACATCCTTATGGCAAAACATCATTCGTACAAGAGGGGAGGTAGGGGTGAAAAAGTTTCTAGAAAAGAAAGAAACCAATCAGCTAAACTAATCAGCATCTAGACTACAATCAGAATTATCTCAAGTGTAGCTGCCCTTCAAGAAATGGGCTGTTTATAAAGAACTTTGATAGCCAAATTTTGATGGATAAAAGTGCAGATAAGGCCAGAATGACAGGTGTAACTAGGTCCAGAATAGCAGCTGTTAAGTAGTGAAAAGAAAAATCTATTTCAAAACAGAAGGCCTTAGTAGCTCCAAAGTGGTATCCCCACTGCAGAGTCCCTTGTCCCTGTGCAAAACATGTGCAACTGCCAGACACAGCACTAATGTCAAAATATTCATCCTGTGACACACTGTGACAGCGCAGTAACTGTCTCCTTGGCCTGTCAAAGGAAAAAGAAACTTACCACTTCCGCTTGTTGACCACCTGCCATATGCTTGGCTTGGGTGCTGAGCATGGACCTTCAGTTGCCTGCTTGTAGTAGGCATAAAACTTAAGCATCAGTTCATGGGAAGGCTGGAAGGAACCTGAAAAAAATTAATATAGGTTATCCATTGCCCCACAAAAGTCTCACTACAGCATAAAACATGGTCCGTACGCAGCCTGTAAAGTGTAACTATTATAAATCATTTGAAATACTGTAATTTGTACAAACTGTACCCTTGTTACTGTACAACCAAGTGTAATAGTCATCATGAACAATTAAATCATTTTAAGAATTCCATCACAATTATTAGCATTGCTGGTAAAGGAAAACAGCATTCTGTCAACTTAGCCCTTTTTCAGCACTCCACAGCAATAACTCGCCACACACTGAAGCCTGGTGCCACAGGGTCATCACACATTACAGATCCAATGGTGACTCACCATACTGGCTTGCCACATACAATGTACAGCAGTAACTGACCCACATTATGTTCAATACAACTTCGATTATTAATATTTTAGGTGGCCATTTTGTAGCATTTTACCTTTGCAGATGACTAGCATGGCTGACCATTTTATGAATGTAGGCAGACTGTGCATGATTTGGTTTGGTTTGTTGCTTAACGTCCAGCCGCAAACTATGTGCATATCAGGACGGTGTTGCTTAGACAAAGTTTACGTGCTGCCACACGTGGGACTGATGGCGCAACACGGGCCTCAGTCCCACCCAGTCACATTATACTGACACCGGGCCAACCAGTCCTAGTACTGTTCCCTGTAGTGCCAGGCGTCTGGCAGGGCAGCTACTAGATTGCCAATTTTTAAGTCTTAGGTATGACTCGGCCGGGATGCGAACCCCCGACCTCCCGCCTCGGAAGCGGACGCCTTAACCACTAGACCACCGAGGCGGTACAGACTGTGCATGAGCATGCTAAATGACCAATGATGTTTGAATTATGGCTACTGTGCTGATGTCATACTGTTGGTGGTCATATGTAACACAGTGTGTACAGAGAGTTAGAATCAAGTCATACCTATATTTTTCTATTTCATACAAAGTGTCCATATTACCCCCATACTCATCAGTACCACAGTTATAACATGTACAGCTAGTAAAACAATGTAATTTTATTAAATTTTCTCAATGCTCTGAAGATCTTGCCACTGGATGAAGGTAAATCTATTTTTATCACACTGGCCATTTTTACATGTGGTATTCTGGTCTCATCTTATCTCACTCACATGACCTAAGGCCATGGTGGAAATATGCAGAATGCAGCTTCCGATAATCTCTGCTATCCTGGTCTGTTTTCTGCCATCTGTAGCAGAACTGGGATGTTAAGTGCTGTCCATTCCTTGATATTGTCAAGCCAGTTTCTTTGCCTTCTTCTCCTTGTTCTGTCTTCCAGCATGCCTTGCAAGATGGCATCAGTAAGTGTATTGCGTGTTATGCAGCCAAACCTTGCCAGCTTCCTTTTCTTCATAGTGGCGATGGAAGGCTTCTGGGGACATGCCATTCTTCCGCTGTCAATGTTTACTTTGCTTTTCTCAGAGCTCACCTCCATTCCATATGCCTAGGGTTCACCTCTGCCATCATTCATTGGTCATTGGTGCAGAAAAGTTTGAAATCACCAACAGATTAAGGATGTAGGCGATTTGATCATTTTGTTTCCTATAGCTAAGGTCTAACTCTAAGTTACCTCTTTATCTTATGTCAATGCAGGGTGGGATTTTTTGGTGCCGCTTCCGATGTTATTCCACTCCCCCACCCCCCACCAAAAAATAGCACACAAATGAAGATGCTGACAATTTTATTGAATTTTTATTTTACTGAACTACTGGAGGTGGAAATGACCTCATACTTGTCTGGTCATCTGAGTTACGGTGTCTAGAATCAAACCTGAACCCTGTATGCTCCAGCTTGTCTGCAAGCCTGTCTGTCAGTTCTGCAGTTCCTGGCTACTTCCATACAGGAGGCTGATGTCATCTGGGTAGTGCAGGCTGGCGATAATTCTTCCTCCCAGTGAGATGGTACGCATGTTCATGGTCTCATGATGTGCATGATCCTCAGAATGATGTATTCTGGTTACATGACATTTTTAACTACACTTGCGACTCTGTTCCCTTACTAAGAGTGAAATGGCTTTTTTGAATTATGTATATAATGATTAATGAAATAATAATAATTTCTATGGTGTAATTGTTTAGGTGGGAGGGGGGCGGTGTGACGAGTTGTACCCCAGTGGACATCTGGTATGGCCTATGGGGAGCTGGAAGTTTTAAGTTGACCCGTCAGCTGGAAAACTGTAGCTACAAAAATTACTGTTTCATCAATAGGTTGAAGACTACTAGTAATAATTCAAGTATCTTTAATTCTCTTTTGTTAGTGTCTACCATGAGGCATGAGTGCAATTTTCCTTGTTTACTAGTAAAGTAAGTAGTAATACGATCGTATCGATTCAATCTAAATAAAATATCAATCAAAGCCACTACGTTGGATTTTTAAACACTATAATGTCAGAATTTGATAGCTGTTAGCATCTTGTACAGTCACTTTTGGACTTTTTATTTTAAACGTTAATTTACCATGTTTAGGCAACCCTCTGATCACCTTTACAGCTGCATCGAACTTCTCCTGCGCCGAAGCCGCCATGATTATTTACATCATTGTTATCCGTCCTTGGACTTCGCGTTCTTGGAATGAGTGCTTTCCCTTTACGCAAACATCCTAAATACTTTTAAAAAATAAAATAATATATATATAAATAGTTATAGATATAGTTACATATAACAGAATAACCACGCAGTTTCATACTACAGTGTTTTACGGATATGCTGAAATTTTACAATGTTCAGGAGATTATCTGGCCTTGCATATTAACTATTGAATCCAAACACGGTCAGTAAAAACCTACAATCGGGTACAATCAGGTACCATCTGACACAATCGGACACGAAAACATTTTTATAAATAAAAGGTGACACTTTAGGACCAGAACTCGAAGTGCCGGGACTCTGAAACACACACTGGCACACAAAAAGATCTCAGTCGATCACGTCTTAGCCAAGAAAATCGATCTGATCTTTTCCTGTACCCCCCGTTCACCATATTCATCATTTCATGTATATGTTGGAAAAAATATCGATGAAAATCGGAGCTGTGCGATCGAACAAAGTGAAATCGGACCCGAATTGGACATTTTGGGAGTCTGCAGCACACATTGGCACAAAAGTGACCATCATCGATCATGTTTTTGCAAAGAAATCGATCCCGATCATCAGCGATCGGTAGAAAATCGATAAAAGTCGGATCTGTGTAGATTAATAAAGTGAAATTAACTCGAACCCCAACTGGACATGCTGAGACTCTGTAGGTGTGTATACTATAGCATACTTTGACTAAAAATTGACATTTATCAATAGCGTTTTATACAAGAAAATCGATGACGATCATTCAGGACCTTAAATAGACCTGTAGTTGATAGCTCTTAATCGATGAAAATCTAACCCGTGTGATCGAATATAAATTAGCAGAAAAGGGACCTCATCGATCACGTTTTAGCCAAGATTTAACTCGATTCCTATCGTAACAGATTATGTATGCCCGTTTGTATATATACGGCTTAGAAAATCGGACCCGTGCGATTAAACAGTAAAAATTGGACATATATGGTGGAATCTGTACGTTTCGACCAAAAATTCGAATCCATTACGTTGGACACAGTACGGCACAGACTGGCACACAATATGCCGTTTTGTTGATGACAATTACACACAAAAATAGAACGGGCCAATACGGTTGCATTTGGTTGGTTGACTGATAGTGGATTCCACCTGACGTTGATTTCGCGCTGTCGGGGTGGGGGAAGGGGCCTTAATTTTGTCTAACCATGCACTGAAACAACAACTATACTGAAACAACCACTATACTGTTAGGTACAGTTATAATTAATGTGTTGACTGTTATAGGTACAGTTATAAGGCCAGTGCGGACAGACAGATTCGTGTGCGGGGATATGGCCAATAATGCATAACGTATATAACTACAGTAATTAAACAATCCTTAGCCACACTTGGATTCGAACAAGCAATTAACCTTCCACACGCTATAGCCCGCAGCTCTACCGGCCGATCTATCCAGCTCCCCCCCCCCCCAATCCAACTCCCTTACGCTATATCAGAGACAAATCGCAGACCGTTGGATGCAATCGGGCACACAATACTATGGACCAAAACTGATGGCACACGTACATTAGCACGAGTGTCACAATTAATCCATCAAAAATCGTACGCTGTTTTTAAAGTTGTTTGAAATGAAAAGTTAATTGTTCTGTGGTAAGAACAACAGATTATCCACACCTATTAAGACAAAAACAGATAAGTCGACGTTTCGAGGCATTTATACACCTACGGCAGGACAACAAGCTGGGTACGTGGAGGTGGAGAGAAAGGAAACAAAAGACAAACTATATAGGAGAGAATTGCATAGACAATTAATTGTTACATCTGGCGTGCATTTTGGGAGCATGATCACATATAGGAGGAAGGTTACAATCTTATGTAACAACTCAAATAAGCTCCCTTCGGGGACAGACATCAAAAAGAGTAGTATACGTAGTGTTAACAAGCAGTCGGTGCGCACGTCACCCGGGGATTTGCCCGAGATCAAAAAAAAAAAAAAAAGAAGAAGAAGAAAGAAACATACAGGGCTGTACGTATATTTTGGCTTGCTGATCGCAACGATCGGGATCGATTTTCCGGGCTAAACGTGATCGATAAAGGTCTTTTATGTGCAAACGCTTGCCTCAGAGTCCCATGCAGCATGTCCAGTTGAGATCTGATTTTCACTTTATTTGATCCCACGATTCATCGATTTTGTAAGCGGTAAAAAGAAACGTACAAACGGACCGGGATCGATTTTCTTGGCTATACACGTGATCGGTGAAAGTCACTTTAGTGCCAACATGGGCAACAGCTGAGTCTCAGCATGTGCGTTTGCAGTCTCATTTTCACTTTATTCAATCGCACGGATCGGATTTTTATCGATTTTCTGAGCGGTATAGGTAAGATACAATCCGGCATAAATGATTGGGATCGATTTTCTTGACTAAAACTTGATCGATGGAGGTCCTTTTTTGTGCCAGTGTGTGCTACAGAGTCTGAGCATATCCGATTTGTTTTTGATTTTCACTTTATTTGATCGCACGGGTCCGATTTTCGTCTGGTTTTGTTGTTGTTGTTGTTTGTTTTTTCAAGCGGTATAAATTAACGTACAATCGAGGATATCTGCATGGGTAATGATCTGGATCGATTTTGGGGGGGGGGGGATAAGACGTGATCGATTGCGGTCCCTTAATTTTCATTTGTGCCAATGCGCGTGCTTCAGAGTCCTGGCATTTCAATTTCGGGTCCGATTGTCAACTTTTTTGAATGCTTCAGGTCCGATTGTATCAGATGGTACCTGATCGTACTCGATTGGATGTTTTTACCGACCGGTAGACCCGGACGCATCCAAACATCCGGTTTTTTCTCTGACCGTGTTCGGAAGGTGATCGAGAGGGCGGTGGGTGTTATTCGATTTATTTTTGTCTATCAGCTTTTCATGACCTGATGGAATCATTGAATGAAATACTATGATGTGTATATCAACTGTTTTTAAAAAATACAATAATAGGGAAAAAATGTCCGGTTTAACCACGGACTCTGACCGAGTTAACACACCAAATTGAGTACCTTGCTTAACAGTAGCATGTTCATGTTGTTGCGCCACATAGGGTAGCCGAAATAATATCCTGTTTTAAAATTGTATTAACAAAGTTTGTCGTCGGCATCGGATTTAAAGTTGTACTACTACTAGGTTTTAACTTCGATGCTTGCAGGGGATTGTAAGTTGGTACAAAAATATTTAATACACGGTAACTCGATCACTTCATGAGTTTTGAACCATTTTCGTTTTCGGTTTTGATTTCTTCCTGTTTTACTTTTAGCAGAAACAGGTTGTAGACAGCCATGACGTGATTAGTATTTTTTAAAGAGCAAATTCCATAATTACTAAACTAATGCCAAAACTTGTAGTAGCAGACTGATATCAGTCTTCCGCAACATGAACACAATATATACAATTTCACTTCAATATTATAAAAGATAACAGAAAATACTGTTTTATTTACAGAGCTTACTGTCGGCATCGGATTTAAAGATGCACACAGTTTTTGTTTCTTTGCATGGTTAGAGGCACACATATTGAAATAATATTTAAATCATACTTAATCATAATCACAATGAGTTTGAACTGAGTATTCCTTTTTAAAATAAGTTTTTAGTTTCGGAATCGTCTAACGTGTGTGGTCTGTCATGTTTTCATAAACTGATGAAGAGTTTAGTTCTGAAATACTGTGTCTTGTCTGGCATATTTCCATGAACTTAGGGAGCTTCTTTAAATCTGGAGTACTAGCAAAGATTTTTTAGTACTTAGAGATGGTCATCTCCTTCGTTGCGCCGTATTGAAAATCTCAGCTACCGTAAGAACAACCCTCGCTGGACGAGTTGCGTCCCTTGTGGGCCACGGGGTTGGGTTTGAGTTAGAGAAGCGTCTGTATATCACTATATGTAACTTATCGGTATCGTTTTTATCGTTATATTTATCTTTTCATATTTTGTGTCATTATTAAAAGAGACATGAGAAGTTATTGTAATTTCAAAATTTTTTTGACTTCTAATAATAATTATAACATATATAAAAAGGATTCACACATGCACGCCCACACTAGCTTGAGATTTTACCTGACTGGGAGGTAAAATAATCAGACCAAACCAAGGCCAGTCTTGCCTAATGTCCCGTATTTTTATTTCATGTTTGCAAAACAAATGTAACTGATATAATAATAAAAGTGATCAAGAGCAGTAAAAACAAAAACAATTTCGTCAAGTTTCTTGTTTCATAAGCATACAGAGAGAAATGTGGACCCATGTACCAAGAAAAATACAAGCTTATATAGTTATAATACATGGAATTATGACAATACAATACATGAAGACTGTGAATTTGAACAGGCATAATGCTGGAAACAAACTAAAGGCTGTAGAATATATTAGGTGACCCAGATTAGTACAGTGGGCAGCGTTTAGGTTTCCAATGGCTGGAAGTTTTGTTTGTATGTCATGCAAAGATATTTTTTTAGACCATTGATGTCATTTCTGCAATACAGTCATGGCTTTTAACTCGGCACTAATCCAAACAGCAGTCAAAACCAATACAACGAAAGGAATGCAAGAGTAAAAAAAAAAGAGTAAAGTTTATCATTAGTTTTCTATTACATTTACATCTGTGCAAATTTTGCTCTGTTTCTTCAAGTGAGAATTGTAGCAAATTTTGTACAGAACTTTCTGCCACTACTAAGCAGCCTGTCAACACCTCAAATCCCTCCCCCCTCCCAGAAATTTAATTTACTTTTTCGCAGATAAAAATAAATCAAAGAAAACACATAGCTCTCAAATACAGTTTCTAGGAGTACATTTTACAGAAGTATCCAACTGTAAAATCAGCTAAAACTATAATGCAGTAAATTTAGTGAGAGCAGTGACAGCTGGGTTACAAATCCAGAGTCTTTTCTAAACCTCTACCAAGGTATTATTATTATTACCTCTACCAAGACGTAGCTTCAGTAGATGTGGCGCATGGGCTGGACAGCAGGAAAATGAATAAGGGACAGTGAGTAAGAAGGGTTAAAAAGAGGGGCAGCCAATCGCAAGGTGGGTAGGGAAGGGTGGGGTTGGAGAGGGCGGGGTGGATATGGATATATGGAATATATCCATATTCTTACGGTCAATGGAGTCACCCTTCATTTTCCAGATATCACAGACCCTCATGTTGTCGGCTGTGTGTGGGTGTGTGCTGAAGTGACGTGCAGCTGGTGTATTTCTGCAGTGTTTAGTGTCAGCTAGATGTTCTGTCAAGCGGGTGTTGAGAGTGCGTTCTGTCTCACCGATGTAGAATAAAGTGGGACAGAGGGTGCATGTGATAGCGTAGATGATGTTGCTGTTAGTGCAGGTGAAGTGGCACTTGATGACAAAAGTGGTGTTGGGTGTGTGGAGTGTTGTGTCGGTGCTCAGGTAGGGGCAAGTGTGGCAACCCCCTCACCCCTCCTCCTCTCTCTCTCTCTCTTACTTCTTTTCTCTCACCTCCTTCTCTCACACACTGACACCCCTTTATCCACGCTTCTCTCTCCACCCCCACCCTTCCCTACCCTTTCCTACCCACCTTGCGATTGGCTGCCACTCTTTTTAACCCTTCTTACTGACTGTCCCTTAGTCATTTTCCTGCTGTCCAGCCCATGCGCCACATCTACTGCAGCTAAGTCGTTTTCTTTTTCTTTTTTGTTTTTTCATCGTTTTTGTGTTGTCCTGATGAAGGGGTAGTGCCCCAAAACATGTAGATTGTCTTCGTCTTTGTCCTTCTCTAGCTTGGTCCAGTTCCCTTGTTATAAATTTCATCCACATGATGATGTTCATAAATGAGGGTTTAAGCTATTAAAATTTGCAATGTAAATGTTATAGTGAATACAGCCTAACCATCTATGATGCATAGTTAATTAATTGTGAAGTGTTTAAAAATCATCAGTTGAGAAGTTTGTATTTGAAATGTCTAGAATTAGATGAAATAACAGTTTTTTTGATCATCCAGGCCGAGTAAGGTTTGTTTTAAAGCAGGTGAGGTTCGTGTCAGAACAGTTCAATACTTTTTATTAATTTTTAATAGTTTGAAAATGTAGTTAACATTATTTCAAGCATGTACTCATTTTCTTTAGGGTAGTAAAATTATGCCTGAAATGTGGAAAAAAGTGAGTTTATGTCAAGGTCAGTAATTGCAGCAGGACCACTGGAACCTATACCTACATTATATTTGTTGCTAATTCATTTTATTCTATTTCTTTTAGGTGCTTTTTATGAGTTTATTTATAATTTATTAGATTATAAAGTGATTAAGATAGAGTCTAACACTAACAGCATACTTTCATTGAAACAGGATTCTGTAATGAGACTAAAGAAGTTGTTCCACATGTTAAAAAGCACCTTCCACCAGCATCCCATGAGCCTTGTCAACTAGCAGAAGCCTTTTCAGTGTGCACTGGCAGCAAGATTGACATTTAAAATTAGTCTCATTCCATATGATATGATTTGTAGGACCTTGTTCTCAAAGATGACTGACGCAAGAAACTCATGCGAGACTCTTATTTATGGTGTTTTGCAGATAGTGATTTACTGATTATTCAGCTGTTTCCAAACCAAATCCAACACTTCTAGTAGCTGAAAATGGCAGCTCCTCCTACTTATCACCAAGCCAGTGGTTACCCCGCTAACCCTCAGGCAGGGTACGATGACAGGGGATATGGGTTTAATCAGGTAGCACCCGTGGAGTATGGATATGATCAGAATGACTCTTATGGCAAAGGACCACAGACAAACACTTATAACATGGGTGCTGCTAGCAGTGAGTATATATAGACTTTCGGAGAGTTTATGTATTTACTTTTGTTAGTTGGATAAATGTTGGTGTACAATGTTGACCTGCCACCCACTTCTCCCAGCACG
The DNA here is from genome assembly GCA_004794575.1 of Lanistes nyassanus. Taxonomy (NCBI): domain Eukaryota; kingdom Metazoa; phylum Mollusca; class Gastropoda; order Architaenioglossa; family Ampullariidae; genus Lanistes; species Lanistes nyassanus. Next base: position 45,851 of record SMGT01005388.1, read on the forward strand.
ACCACATTCACAGTCAATTACTGTGCGTGCATGCACACCTTGCCTTTCTTTTACTAGTTTTAGTATGCTTTTGTCTATCTTCTATGGGAAGCTTGAAGTTCGAAGCTTTAAGTGTCTAGATTTGGTTTATTACAAGATATTGTCTTATAATTTGAACGGGAAAAACCCCTTCTGATATACATGTAGGTGTTTCAACATTAGCATGGTCTGGCCAGAAAATTGAGTCAAAATTATGACAACACAGTCAGCCATAGACACACTTGTTAGCATATTCTTTGAGGTCTCCCAGTAAGTGAAGCCTTCATGACCTATTAAAAATATCCATACTTTTTGCGGTAACCTTTGAAAAGTTCCAACAAATCTCCAACCTTTGTTGGAGTTATCTATGGAAATTCTTCACTGATTCTCGGTATTCCAAGATTTATAAGTGGTTATTTATGGTGGTGGTGGTGGTGGTGGTGGTGGCGGTGGTGGCAGCGGCAGCGGTTTCCAGAAGTGGCTGGGGATTTTAGCTGTGATCAAGTCTGTTTATGGTATCTTGGGAAATTCAACATCCAAAATCAATGTGGAATCGGGGGTCCGTGATATGATCATCTTAACCAATGGGTGCTGCTTTGCTTGCCCCAAATTCCCAGTTTCTATCATGGCAAGGGCACGATAACTGCCTGATTATGAGATTCTACTGTGCATCATCGATTCATGGCACACTTGAAAATTAAAGTTTGAGTAAAAGGGGATCCTCATTTTAAAATATAAATTTTACTAGTGCCCAAAAGGTTTCAGGGGTAAACATTAAAAGATTTGTAACTTTTGATGTCTAGCTCCTGCCTACAGTATTCCACCACCAGCAAGCTCACAGAATGCCTCTGAGCCGCACACTGTGATAAATGGCTTTAATGCATCATCGTTCTCAGACAAAATTGTTCGACGTGGATTCATCAGAAAGGTGTGTTTTGTTTCTTGTAGTGTTCATTTTTATTATAGTAATAGCATGACACCAGAAAACAAATCACAGTAACAGCAGTCATCTTCTGCCTTGTTCTTAGTGGAGAGAATGGAAAACATTCATACTAACAACAATTATTCTGGATTTAGATATGCAACTTTTTTTGGCGAAGAAAATGCTTATTTAAAAGACTTTGATTCGAGATAAGATTTCATACATAGAGTGAGAAGTTCTTTTATTAATTGTTTAACCATGGTATTATGACTTTTCATTTTTCAGGTGTACCTGATATTGACAGCTCAACTTCTTGTCACTGTGGGATTTATCTGTTTTTTCATCTTCGTGTAAGTTTGATGAATTACGAATACATCGGTTACTGTACTTTTGTTAGTAATGTGTAAGGTGTGTAACTTTTGTCATGTTGAACATAATGTTCATTTGATGCAAAAATTGAGAAAGGTTAATGGAGCCATTTTCAAAAGGCTGCTTGGTGTTGCTCCACCCTGAGATTACATTACTCTTGGCAGACAATCTTGATCTAGTATAGTCTGTTTGACAGCATTATGCACTTATAACAGTTTGTGCCATTATAAACTGCCATTAAGCTTCTATTCACAGTTACGTTTTTAAACAAGGGATGGATGGATAGATAGATGGTGGATAGATAGATAGATAGATATAGATTGATAGATATAACAAGAACAGCATACTGCCTCTGTTGTCTGAACTTTCTTCTGTTTTCATCTGTGCTCCTTTGGCAATCTCTGCCTCTGGCAATGGGAATTTAATTAGAAGATAATTAATCTTCAACTTTAACTTATCACACTCCTGCTGATCGTTATTCTGAAGTAAAATATTATAATGGAGAAAATGCTAACAGTTCATTTGGTATTTGATTTAATTTTTGAAAGGGAATGGATAATTCTAAAAACACACGGAAAGCTTGAAGTAATTAGAAGTTCCTAAAGAAAATGTCATTTCGTTATAGTGTCCCTGTGAATCTCTTTATATGTTCAATACAAATACAGGAAAATTGACCAGATCTCAAAGATGTTGAAAGCCAAAGCATGACAGGTAACAGAAACTGAGATGGAAGTAGCAGTGCTTTTGCACGCTGGATGACAGATGACAGCTGCAGCTAGTCACATCACAATGTTTGCACAAAATGCACGGAGCTCAGATTTAACAATCTGATATTTGACCACTGCAAAAAGACAATACAGCAGACACCTGGCTCTTTTTTTTAAGAAGTAGACTGCTGATGAGATAAAAGAAATTTAAAGGATGACACTTAAAATTAGTAAAAAAAAATTAAATATTGAAATAAACTTTGATCCATAAATAAATAAATTGTTCTGCATTTTCTTTAATAAGGTTTCCAGCAAATCAACCTGGGGTATTTACCGCACCCAAACCATTATATGAGTATTTTAAATTTAATGAGTGAGTTGTTTTCCAGCATCTAAAAATTGCAGGATTTGTGATTAACCACAGGAAAAGATGGCTGACGATAGTTTACAACAGGCATTTGACCATTTCTTTATTAAAGAGCAAGTAGAAATTAGAGACAGGATAGGTAGGAGTTGTTAGAATATTAATTGCTAATGTATACTTTGTAAATAAATTCACTATTGAGTTTTTACTTGTATGATATAATAAATTGATATTGCTGCATTTCCAAACAGTGGCCCAAAATTTTCAAAAGATTTTGATTGATGGTGGTGCAGGTCAGCTGAGGACTCTGTTGCATTTTACTTTTAGAGAAATGTCCAGCTGATGTTTGCTCCCTTGTTGAAAGTTTACATCTGTGTCGTCCTACCCTGAGTGGTGGTGAATCTGAGGATGTTTTTAAACCAGCAGCACTATGCCAACACACATTCTGTTTCTTTTTCACTCACTTGCTTCCTTGCTCGCTTCCTCACTCACAACACTCTGTTACACACACCTTCCTTTTTAGTATGTTCTATGAATCATAAACTAGTACCATATTTGTAATTTTGAGCAGTGAATGATATTTAGGTTGGGTTAGCTTTTATCAGGCATTGGTCACATAGTTTTTTTGGTGTTAAACTTGTGCAGGATTCCTGTGAAGAAATGGGTGCAGTCTGATGGCCTTTGGTTCTACATCTGTGCATAGTAAGTAAGCCAGTTCTGCTCATGGTGTGCATATTCCTCCAGAAAGAACTCGGTCTTGCTTATGGTGGTGCCACATGACAACAAAACACAGGCGATTGCCTAGAGCACTATTGTTTAAAGTAATGCTTCAAAAGTACACTTTGTTGCATGCCGCAGAGAGCAAAGCCCAATGCCTGGCTGCTGTCAGTGCCTGAAATACAAGATGTGAGAAGGCAAAGCCATAGCTCACACAATCAGGGTTAACGTATGCACAAACTTCAAGAGTGATGCAGAAAATTGCAGGTTGACCTCTGCTTTTTACAAAACGCCCCTCAAATTTCAGGCTCGAGGGCATTTGGACTCTTGGTTTAAAAAAAAATTCCAGAACGATTGGGTGCATGGTGACTGGACTTTCTGCAGACCACTCAAGCAACACCCAGCAGTGGTCGATAGGTAGAGGAGGTCGTAGCAAAGTGGGCGAAGCAGTCATGGTGCGGTGGTCTTTGAGGTATGCCATAGAACACCAGGGCAAACCACGCTGATCTGTGGCAGTTTTTGTTTGTTTGGGTTTTTTTGTGCTTAGTGGGTGCTTTGCTGTCGTCTGGCATCCCCATTAGCACTTGTTTAGGTGTTGCTTTAAGATGCCAAATATGAATAGCACTGGATGCAGTATGGTCTTTGTTTGCTCAAGTCTTATGTAAGCTAAGCTAAATCATGGAAATGCTGCAGCTCTGAACCCTTTCGTCTTTTAAAAGCAGTTCTGACCATAAATGGTTCTTTGTCAAGAGGGCTTTTTTCTTTTCTTTTGCTTTTGTATAGCTGTTGTATTAACATCCATAAGGCAGCTGTTACACTGAAAATGGTACCTAATTTGCAGTATTATCTGTGAAACTTTTTGGCAACAAATAAAAGTTTGTGAACTGAAACACCCCTTTTACCTTTCGGAATTATTGCTTGGAGAGTTTGTATATGCCTGTGCTTCTATTTCTTTTGTGCAATTGCTCCTGAGAAGTTAGCAGCACTTAATGTATCAACAGATGACATATCTGAGCAGTCAATTTATGGTAGAACTAGTAAGGTCTAAAAATACAACGTTTATTGGTTTCTTGATACTAGAACTCGAATCTGAACTTATTTGAAGAAAATCCTATAAGGAGCGATGGGTGAGAAAAATCCTAAAATCTGCTAAAATAGATATTTATTGGTAGATCTTTGAGTACAGGGGAAGAATGCTTTGGCTTAGCTTACATTTTTTTCTTCATTTGGTTTAAATCTTACACTGGATGTTAGCATTATTGTGCCTGTTCCCTTGTGTAACTAATTTGTTTGTGATTTAACAGTGCCACATTCCTGATTACGTACTTCGTCCTTGTCTGTTGCCCCAGTGTGAGGTATGAAAAGCCATTTATTTTCATGCTTCTTTTTTTAAGACTTGATAAATATAGATTAAAAAAGAACTTGCATTGTTTAAAAAAATTGTGATCCACTTCCTGCTTGTGCACCGAGAGATGTAATTTAATCATATTTAGAAAAATAGACCCCACAAATCCTTCAAGTAGATAATTAAAGTCTGATGATACCTTATATAAATCTTCTCATTAATAATCTTTGATGAACAACTCATCCCACAAAGGTTAGTATAATTGTGCCTATTTTGGTTCAATGCAATATGAATCAGTTTATTCCCATGCTTTAGCAGCCATCTCTGCATAATGAGATATCAGTGAGATTGGCACAAGAGTTGTGATGTCAGCTAAATGAAAGCCAGTAGTTTCTTATCTGCTGATCCTCCTTGTGCTATCACCTGCTTGCTGCCTTACATTTTTGGATTATGCAAGCATATTTTCTTGATATTAAAGAGTTTTCACAAAAATGTGTTTACAACAAACTGTAATTTGTAAGACATGGCAATAAATACCTGTTGGGTATACTTGGTGTTTTGTGTCTGATTACCTTCAAAGAACATTTCCAGAGAACGCTTAAAAAAACTTCAAAACTAACTTCATTTGCTGGAATAGGCATGTGCATTTTACTATTTATGTACATTTTATTTATTGCTGGCTGGGTAAGTGGTTGAGTTGACATGCATATGACTTGTTGCTTTTGTTCATTTTAGGAGAAATAGTCCAGGGAACTTCATTTGCCTTGTTGTCTTTGTGAGTATATGCATTGTGCAATTTATGGGAAATAGTGGTTACACCTGATATTTGCTTACTTGTATTTCAAGCTACAATTTTCATTGTGGGGGGGTGGGGGTGGGGATAAAACATTTTGGTTTCTTCCCACCCACCCACTCTCTTCCCCCCACACCCACACCCACACAGCTAGTAGAAGTAAATAAGTACAGTAGTACCCCTCTATTACAACCTTGAAGAAAAAAAAACGGAAAAAGGTCTTATCTGAGGGGTGGTCTTATTAGAGAACCAAGCTAGACTGACAAGACGAGAAACGTTTATGAACTCTATGAACACAATTTTATTGTCTGTACCACAGACAACATTTAATCAACACAAAAAGAACTGTAAAAAGGTAAATATTCAAAAGCTGTTGTAGCCAATTAAATTCAGTTGGAGATATGTATGGTCAATGTTTCATCCCTTTCATCGTTTTCTTGTGTCGGTGGAAGATGCAAGCATGAAACTGTGAAAACAGTTTCAAACTCCAAGTACCTAGTACTGATAAGTGGGTGGAGGTTGGGGGATGTGGGGAGAGATCAAACCTAACTTTTTCTGTGTTAAGGGTTTTGTTTTGAACTTGAGTAGTAGAAACCAAAGGAACTGATGGGGAAGGGGGAAGTTTGCTGAGAAAGTTTATGCCTAGATATGCATCTGACATAGATGAAACCAGCACCATAATAAAGGTCGGTCAACAGGCTTGTACTCTGTGGTAGTAGCCTCGAAAGCATATCAGAATGTCACTTTTTTTTCATTGGACAGGTATTGTAGAATGCTGGCAAAAAAACAATTTGAGTTGTTTTTTTTTTTTTTTTTAATTTCAGACAATAGCATTCTCATACATGGTTGGAACCATCAGCAGGTAAGGAATTCCTTTGCAAAGTGAAGGAAATAGATAAGGGCAGTAACCAAACATTTTGTGGAACATTTGTTCCTGTATTATAAGAGAATGACCCTTTGTATGTGCATATGTACTTTATAGTTCTTCAGTAGTAGTGTTTTGTTCAGAGTACATCCAGTTTTGATTTTCCTGGTATCATTTTGTTTGAAGCATGATCATATTGAGATGTACCAGTGCATGTTCGTTTCAGCTTGTGGTGTACTGTTAAGATACTGTTCAGAGCATGTTTGCCGTGTATTGCGTACTGGTAGGGTCTTGTTGAGTGTGTTCACATCAGCTTGTGGTCTGCTGAACAGTTTCCATGACACAAAGATTGTGCTTCTGGCCATGGGCATCACAGCTGCTGTGTGCATCTCTATCTCTATTTTTGCCATCCAGACCAAGGTACCCTTGTGCTTTTTATTCCATACCTGCAGTACTAGGGTGTCACATGGCTTCAGACATCGCTGAAGTCTTATATGCATCTCTTTATTATTAGCTACACGAATTAAAAATTTTTGGTCATCTGCTTTTGCATCAAAAATGTTTTTCTCAAATAGCATATACAGTCCCCTTGTGGGTGGGCTGTGGGGAGGGAGAGGGGGTCAGATATATACAAGTAAGAATTTGAAAAGTATTTTAAGTATTTGAATGCACTCTTATGTAGGTGTATGTACATGCAATATTTATCACAGGAAGTGCACGATCATAGAACGTGCATCTTTTGTTGCTCTTTCTCTTGTGCAGTTGCTCACTTGTACAGTTGCTCCTGTAGCAACTGGATTATATATGGAGGACATTCATGAGATGTCCGCTTCACATCTTTGAAATTATTGGTTCAGACTGAGAGTCTCCTGTGGTGTCAAAGTACTGAAAGTGGTGAAGGTGATCTGTTCCTTTTGTGCAGATTGACTTCACCTTGTGCAGTGGACTTCTCTTTGCTCTTGTTATGGTCCTCTTCTTTTTTGGCTGGGCTTGCCTGATCTCCTACTATGCATGGGGCTACAGCTCGGTGAGTGAAATCAAATGCTAAAGCACAGGTTCATCATAAAATTTCTTTCAAGATATTCAAGATTTGAAAAGTTGTTGACAACGTATGGATACAGATTACAGTTTACTGTTATTTTAAGTTGCATTGGCTTAACAGTAGTTAGACATTTTTCTCAACAACTTCCTTTAAAATGGATATTAAGCATTTTTTTTTTGGTCCTATGATAGAGAATTCCTCATCACTGGTAAATTACAATTTTTGTTTCCAGATCCTCAACGCAGTATACGCTGGCCTGGGTGCCCTAGTATTTGCCTTGGTAAGTATGGTAGCTTAAACATTGTTCTGTAAACTATGGCATAAAGGTATATGCTCATGAAGTTTGTGTTCATGAAGCACCTTTACGGAGCAGTTAAGCCTACCAAGCTTGGTGGTCCTTTGGCCATCCCCATGTTGGTGGTGAGCACCCAGCCTGTTTTGCTGTCTGGCTGAGCTGGCCCACCCTTTCTGTACAAAGATGCTCTCTTCCCACTGTTGTTCTTTCTCTGTAGTCTTATTTAGAGCACCTGCGGTTGCCATGCAGGGTGATGTGTTGAGGGAGAATGGGATTCTAGGGGTTAAGATCCCTGATAGCAAACCCTCAGAGAGCTCATTGGCATTTCCTAGCATAGGTCACTTACGTACATTAAACCTAGCAACCTCTATATCCGGGGGCACTGTGTGGCTCTGTCAAACCTCTTAAAATGGCTCTGAAACAGCTTTTCCTAAATGTGTAGCTGCATAAACAGGATGTTCCTGCTTTATCTTTGTAAGAAAAAAAAGAGAAGAAAACTCTATGCACAGTTTTTATTAGGGTCAATCAGGTTTGCATACTGTATGTTGTATTTTTTTCTGACATTTTCAATATCATAAAATGTTTGTCCAGATCTTTGTATAATCCCTGATATTTATGTTCAAAATTATTTACCAGCACTACTAAACCTTTGGCATTTGAAGAAAAGAAATTTTAAAATATTTTATATCCCCATTTTGATTAAATTAAGTGTTCTGGGCACTATACAAAGTGCATATCTTGTAAGCAATACACCGCATCCCCTTTTGGGAATTTTGTGGTGGATGGGGAGCGTTTCCCCCACTCCATTTTAAATCATAGCTTCAAAAACTCAGATTCAAAAGCAACTTCTAACCTGTGATTCTGATAGCGAAGAAGAGCTGAGGCAGGGTGCCTCTTCTTATAACATCACTGAGGGTACTTGGCCCTTTTTTGTTTCTTTTTTACTTTATTTCTTTCTGTTTTTTTGGTGAAGGGAACAGACACTGACATACATGATGAGGCTGACCCCTTTTGCTATCGAGAAGGGGTTTGGTACCATTTATTTCAACTTTTGCTATTTGAGACATATTATACAAAGTGTAAATTGGGCAGATTGTTTGGGAACTTTCTGGTTTGTTTCAGTTCCTGATTTTCGACACCCAAATGATTATGGGTGGGAAGAAAATTGAGCTGTCACCTGAGGAGTACATTTATGGCGCTCTGCAGCTGTACATTGATGTTGTCTACATCTTTTTATTCCTGCTGTCCTTGATGGGCAAAAACAACTAGAAAGGGGCTCACAGCATTGTAACAACTGCCTGCATGAAACAGGCAAAACAAAAATGACTAGATGAAAAGTCATTGTATTCTCTCTTGGTATAAAATGTCTAGTTTGTATTTCCTGTTGTTGATGGTGTGGAAATATTTCTAATTTTCTTCTTCCCCTCCCCTCCCAATTTTTCTAAAGACTAGAACAAGCAGGTAATTTAAGAAGAGCATTTTAACATTTGCTGGAAGAAGCCAACCTTTTGTGCACAAGATAGATTTTACTGGCAATCCTGCGCATGTGGTATGATCGTGCTTTACCATGCACATCAGAACATAAATCTGGTCTCCTCCCTTATGTACAGGTATTTCTACAAGCATATAATTACAGAGATATTTTACATTTCCTACAGGATTTATATTCTTATCAATTGATGTACAAATCTTTGTGTATGAAGGTTATTGTCTTTATTTTTGTACCTGTTTTGAAATGGATTTACACAGCTGTTCACCATATGATTTTGCCAAATATGATCAAATGTGACATTCTTGTTATTAAAAAAATAATAAAAGAAAAATCAAGATACTGTAATATTTTTAAAACAAAGAGAGAGTGAACCAAGCATAATTTGCACTTCTAATTTAAACATTCAGAGTTACCATAATTTTCTAATTTAAACAGTTAGAGTTACCATAATTTTCTAATTTAAACATTTTGAGTTACCATGACACTCTTTTCTTGTCATCACAGATATTCTTACGGATAACTGTGCATTGATATTTCATATTTTCCAATTTAAAATTGTCATTAACAACAATATGACAACTTTTCCAAAACTATTCGCATTCACAAGCTACAACTGAATGTGAACTTTATGCAGATATTTATTTTGTGTAGACAAAGTTTCCGGTGTCCTTTGTAATAAAGAATAATTCCATTATGTGTGTGCTATTTTGACACTTGTTAAAGGACCAGCTTTTAATGTGAAAATGTTTAGATTAAATTTGTTCTTTTTAAAATACATCCTGAGATATCTTTTTTAATAATTAAATCCTGATTTTGCGCTATCATATAGGCAAGTAGTGCAACTCATTTCCCCTTTGGTTTTTTTTTCCAAGTTAAATGATTGTGAGTTTTCAGGACAGACGTAGGTTGCGTATGTCATGTTTTGCTATATAAGAATATTTTAAATGGGTATAATGTGATATGGAGCTGTATATAAAATGCTATGTAACCCACTTTTACCCAGTGGTTTTGTTTCTTGGAATTGATGGTATGTGTATCTTTGTGGAAAGGCTAGCAGTGCAGTTAATGCAGTCTTGTACCCTGTATATCTACTCTAGGCGCCGGTGATTTCTCTTTCTGATCTTTGTTGTTGACTATCTGCTTTATGGCAATCTATACTTGTGTCCTTCCAATAATTAAACTGGAAAGAAACTCATTCTTGCAACAGTACTTTTCAGAGGTCATGGAGGGTTAACCTTTTTTGTGCTGGCTGCTCAGCTGATTTTACTTACTGGTACTGCAATATAGACTTGGAGCATAATACACATCTTGATGGGTGGAAGTTAGGGTGAGGTTTGTGTGTGCACACATGCATGTAGAGTTAGGGGGTAGAAATTGTATGACACCTACCTGTTACATCATATTTGTCTTCCTAAAACAGAAAATGCAGTGGTTAAAGGAAGGTGTAAGATGTGTTTCTGTCCCAGGAGAACATATACTGATGTGTGATTCTGAGAGTACAAGTAAGTTCGTCTCTGCCTGATGTAGAGTTTTTGCTCTAACATGGGTGTCCAAAAGTACCCCTTGATAGGCTGTCCTGAACCAGTGTTCCATTAAGCCTCTCAGCCAGACAAGATAACTGAAGATCACTGGCTTTATGTCAATGCTGTTGTCTATATAACGTGCTGCATTAGCTTTAGAAAAGTTATGTTGGTTTTTTTTTAAATCTTAAAGCAACACTCAAAACAAACAATCCAACCATAGACATTACAAATTCACATTTAGAGGGAGGGTATCCTTAGCATAGTTAAACCGGTCAATGCTATTATCATGAGTTCTAACCTTGGCCTTTTTGCACAGGCCCAGTAGTTAATGATGTAAGGAAACTTAAGAATCTGAGCAGCAGGCTGGAGTGAGCAGTCACTAGGAAGTCTGGGTTGGGTTGCATGAGCATTTGTAACTGTCCTTCTGGTCACGAGCAAGTGTAAGAACAGTCACCCTGTGTATTTTACATCCATCCATCCAAGGTCAAGTGTGTGCATTTTAATCTTTTGCAAGACAACTTACAATTTCTTGAAAATTGTCTGTTTAAAATAGTTGATGAACCGATTGTTATGAATCTGCACTTTGTGTGTTTTAGCAAGCAAAGAGATTTTTGTGTTCTTTTATGGTTGTTTAGTTGCCCAATAGTGTACTGATCAAGGCTGGGAAAGAAAGACTGTGCATGTTTTAGCAACAGGTAGGAAGTTTGTGGCGAGGAGAGGAGGGTGATGGTTAATAGATGACACACTTGATAGTCAAGTATAAGGTGTTCCTGTGACTTGGCTCCCTGCACCCACCTACTTTGTTGTGTGAATTTTGTTCATTTTTTGGGAGGTGCACCCATGTGTGTCTCATTGACATCTTTTATAATAATCTGGTATAGTCATGGACATTTCCAAAAAGCTTACTATAAAGAAATGCTTGCTGTAGGGGGTTTTCTCTTTTTGATTTTACAAGAATGCAAGTCAAATGTAGATGTATACTAAGATAAAGGTTTTCCTTCGAAAAAGATTATGTTGGTAATGTATATGTAGAAAGCATTAGAGAGTGGTCATTAGCTTGATTTACACTCACACCAACTTCAAGTTTTGTGCTTTCATTGTATGGATCTAGTCATGTTTGCAAGATTCTGCCAAAATATATACTCTGCATATTGCTTTATGCTGTATCCATATTGTACTGAGTATTTTTATATTATGTGATTTTTTCAGTGAACTAATGGCAGTGATGCACTACACGTAGCTGTGTATAATCTAAAATTGTGCGTATATCTTTCTTGCACAGTAAAAATGCTAAAGAGTTTTAACAGAGGTTGAAGAAAGGCACACTGATAACCACATAGATATGCAAAGAGAGCAATGTTGACCAACTGAGAATGATTTGCAAGGATCAAGTTTCATGTAAGCACCAAAATGCCTTGCTATAGGCAGCACTGTAATACTTATATGTTGAAATCAATGCTATAATCAGGTACATGAAAGAATTTGTTGTACATAATAGCTCATCTAGTCTTGCGCTACAGAAAACAGAAGTTACAAAGTGTGCTTAGAGTGTCCATAGATGACCAAAGGTCCACAGCAGAATGACATCTGAATTTTCTTCTAATCTATGAAAAATTTAGCACACACAGTTAAAACTAAAAGTGCCCCAGAAACTGTTATCACTGAGCATTAACCAATGCCCAATGTAGAATGTGGTCTAAATTTTCTGGTACAGCAGAACCTCCCTTTTAGGAACTTCCTTATTACCTCTTCTTCGATAAGACCAAAAGCTTTTTCACCGACCTTTTCTGGGTTACACTACATGTACTCTCTATTAAGACTCCTCGAAGTTGAGACTTATTTCTGGTGCATTTTACTGTATAATTTTCCACTCTAGCAGCACACACACACACACACATGTCTACTACAGTTCAGCAAGCAGCTATTGGATCTCTGATGATTAATGGCTGCTTATAAATTCAGACAGTTTTTTTTTCAGAATTACCTCTAACTCATCTTGTGTAAAACTATTAGTGTTGACACCTTTACTTGTGTTTTATCTGTTGAACTGTACTTTCTTGGTAAAGATTAAACATTGTTCTAACATCCTACTGTACACATTTGACTACTTTGTGTACATTTGTAGGTAAACAGGAATGATGTTTGTGAGACTGAGAGTTAGCACATTATAATGGAAACATTATTTTTTCTTATGCTACTTCTTTTTATCAAAACCCACATACTCAAAGATTCTAAGATTGCAAGACGTCTTTACCAGAATAATGGAGCTAAATGTTTCAGCAAATAAACTGTTTATATTTATATAAGGAAAAAGTAACCGTCATTTTTTCAACATTTCTGGAACATATTGAAACCATCTTCATGCAGTAACAAGTAATATCACCAAGTTTTTCCAAGAAGTACACAGTAAGGATTATGAGAAATATACACCACTGTCTTACAGGGAAAAAAAGATTACACCAAAAATTCTCTGTACATGTATTAACATAGATGTAGATATAAAAACTCTGCGTTAGGTATAGTGATTATTCAAGAGAAAGCATTGCTCAATTCTGGGAGAACTCTCCACAAAGGTGCTGTTAAAGGCACTGGAACACATTCATGTACATCTTTACTATTGTTATTTCATTATTACAGTGCATCTCTTCCTTTTGTTCACTTCTAGTTGTGATGATACTCTTACTCTTACAAGACACAGGGAAAAGTGTCATGGAAACATGAGTATAGCTGCACCACTAATGACACAAAAGATGACCAAAACATAAAACTGAGGAACTGCCACATACTTTAGTTCCAAGGAAATTCTTTGAAAAAGAGGATAATTCTCTGCAAGGTTTTCAGTGGTGACCCATACGAGATTAGCATATTTTACGTGATACTGTATTTTGATTGACTCCAGTTATTCTGCGCTTTTTCATGCTCGGGTCGTCTGCCTCCGATGTGGAGGTCGGTGGTTCAAACTCGATCCGGAGGACAGTAATTCATTGATATTTTGCAACACCTTTAGTTTGAATAGTTATGTGTACAAATGCTCATGCTCCCTTTCACAGCATCAATTTTTCTACCATGCTTGAGAGCCGATCTTTATGTAGATCTAGTATTTACTATTTGTGGCATGTATGACGATAGCAGAGTTGTCTGTTCAAAACCGCTGCAAACTTCATCTCACATGTTTCGTAATTAGGTTTCGAGACTTAAAAACTGAAATAAAACCCACTTTAAAAAGATGAATCAAATAAAAACACCTTATAGTGATGAATACACTGAAATTAAAGGACTCCAGCCACCCTTACTCCGCCAGTTTTCTAAGGGAGGTAACGTGTTGTCTTTTGCAGCCTTTTACCAAGACTTATTGTTGACGGGGTTGCATATCTCTTGTTCATTCGTAAATGTGCACGTAAAATATAAAAGGCAAACGGGCCTTATGACCGGAAAAGCAACTACGAATGCACATGCAAGCCAGATCTGATATAAGAGTTTCGGCCTTTTATTACATGATCAATGTGAAATATTCTGGGTATGAATCCAAGAGTGGCGAAAGACTAAAGAACACAACAGATACAATCTTAGCTAATAATGCATGTTTAGCAGATTTAGCAGATACTGTTTGACCAGTGAGAATTTCTGTCTCCTCCTCCAAGCTTACCTGAGCGAATCGGTCCTCTATCCAGTTCATGTTTTCATTGGCAGGAGTAATTTTTGACATCCGGTACAGAAAAGAAAGTAGGAAGATCGTAGAAAATCACTTCATTGTCTTTCATGCACATATGTGAATTAAGGTACAGTGTCATAATAAACTTGTGTTGTTTTTAACGTTGACTGCAAAAACTTACTGTACGGACGCTTAAATGGGGCAGACGTATGACTAAATGGTAGAACTAGCTACATCTTCAATTCAAGTACTTAAAGACAATTGAATTTAGAAGTATTGAAGTAACTTACTAACTTATAGTAAGTAGACGGCTTTTTTCGTACGTGCTTTTTATGTTTTAAATTTTGTTGGCTTTCTGATATCATCTATGCTAGGCAAGAAAACAGATATGAGCACACGAATAATACAACTAAAAACTAATTTTGCTTGTTAGCATACTGATATTTTTAAGAGCAAATCAAATGCTTAGTCATTAGTGTAGTTAGTTAAGTTCAAGTTTCCCGCAAAGAGCAGGAAAACGAAAAACCCGGATTGAATTAGGTTTAGCATTTAATCATGTCTTCGTTAATTAAAACACATAGACTCAAACGTGACATTTTTCGTGGAATTAAAATCTTAGCAGCTGACCTTTTCTTCAATATCTCTGAAAAGAGCGAACAGGAAGAGGCAAATCGATCGCCCAGTAATAATATTGAATATACCTGGAGTAGACCAGGGAGAGGCAAATCGATCGCCCAGTATTAATTTAATATACCTGGAGTAGACATGATGGAGCTGACCAGGTAAAGAAGCAGTTGGTTGGCTGGTTGTTGCGAGTACGACTAGGTTGGGGCGCGAACCACCGACCTTCCGTCTCGAAAACGGACGCCTTGACCACTAGACCATTGGGGCGGTGAAAGAAGCAAACAAGAAAAGCACAGGGATAGTAAGAGAGGGGCTGAATGAGTAGAACTAGAAGAAATTCAAACTAAAATGTTTTAAAAAGTTCTTCTGTACATCTTTTTGGACAGGCAGAGGAAATTGAAATAACACGCCTAGACAATGAGGAAGAACAAGAACTTGAAGAAGGATCAAAACACTGCAGCTTCTGCTGTCTTATCTTCATCAGCAAGTACAAATTCAAATGATCAATGTTTAGCAGAGGCCATAACCACGCTACGTGAACGGCTGTTGCAGTCTTCGCTTCCGACGCACATACATGGCTACCAAAATGAGCGCAGGTTTGTTTTTAAAAGAGAAAGGGAACTGTATGAGGTCAGTGTAGAAGATGTCAACTCAGTCAACAATAAAATGCATCCATCTGAAGGTCAGCACCCACCACCACCTTCAAAATGGAAGGCTGACCAAGCCTGGCCTCTCTTTGGTGACAGGGTGAAATGTGAACCAGCTAGCAAGACACCCAGTCTCTAGACAATGGCCCCCAAAACCTCCAGGGGCAGCAGAGGGCATGGTTGAAGAATAGATTCAGTATTATAGTCACCTGCACTTCACAAGATAAGTAGGGTGAAGCAACTGCTGCCACTGTAACTTTCATCCAGATTTCACTGATTTTTAACTTTTTTTTTTTTTGGCTGTGTGGTTCTCAAAGTTTCCAAGGACCATATCCATGGACTCTCCCTAGGTTGGTTTGCATCTTCAAGATTCATGGAATGAGCATTTTTAAAAAAAAATTTATTCTCTTTGTTGATCAATGTTTTTCTCCCCTAATTAGGCGAGGGATGTTTTCCATTTTTCATGTTTATTAAAGATTCACCCATAGCAGTGCGTTGGATTTGTGGCCTATGTTATAGCGTGCTATTGTTTAGTTGGAGAAGAAGGGGAAGCAGAGATTCTGTTTGTTGCTGTGCATGACATCCTTTCAGATTTTGAATAGGTTCTGTTATTGGCATATTACATCTACCTGAGAATCCTTAACTACTAATAAGTATGTTGTGCATAATTCTTTCTTCTTAAGACAGTTGACAGAACTTTTGCAAAGAACTATTCAGTCAGGAGAAAGTAACTCCATTTTGCTGATTGGACCCAGAGGTGCTGGAAAATCAATGGTGCGTAATAAGTTTTCTACAATGTTTGTACCCCTCCCCCCCCCCATTCCTTTTTTTTGGTCGAGTATTCCAGATTAGTGTTTCTTGATGTTGATTGAATTTCTTAATGCATAGAGTAAATTTGCTCATTGCTGTACATGTTTGTATTGCCATGCACTTGGTTTATTTATTTTCCCAAGCTTGTGTTGTTTGGTTCTAGTTGAGAACTAAGCAGAGAATGGATTGCCGGTTTAGTTTAGCATAGAAGCATGCTAACACTGTTCGTCCAAATCAAAATGTGTCTCATGAAAGGGTGCTAATTTTGACCTACTAGGAGTACTGATGCACTTTCTGTCTGTACATTCTGAGTTTTGCTTGAGCATTGTCAGTTTTGGATCGAAGAAAAGCGACCATTGGGAAAAAAGTCAGACAAAAGTAACAAAAAAGAGAACTTGGCCAAGCAAGACTTACTACACTTAGACAAGAAAACAGTGTTTCAGGGCATAGCCCCTTCTTCAGAATGATACCAACAGATAACAAATATCACATAAAATATTAAATTGCGGAGAGAGTAGGAGATAATATATATAGTTGTTTTTTGGTTTTTAAAAACTGGTTATATTCTAGGAAGTATTTTGGAGTCAAAATGCCTGTATGGCATTTCACCACACCCTTAGAGCAAAAATGGTGCCTCCAAAAATAAGCTATTGGAGGATTGTCCAGGGCTGGCTTGCATGAACATTCTTATCTCCTGTTCATTCATAAAGGTGTATGTAAAATACACCGGGCGAATGGGGCTTGTGACTGCTCTCATGACCAGAAGTGGCGATAAGAACCCTCATGCAAGCCAGCCCAGGTCACTATTCTTATCATCCAATGGCTGTGAAAATAGCAGAGAAGTAGCTAATGTCATACCAACTGTAAGTTTAGCTGCAGGCTTTTGTTGTTCATAGGAAATACTTGACAACCCCAAAGTGTACAGCAGTTAGCGAATTTACTCTAGTGCAATATTTTATAACTGTACCAAAGCATTTGAATAATCATGCACATGAACTATTTTACTTCTCTGAAACTAGTGGAAAACTTGGGAGTACTTTGGTAAATAATAGCAGTGTAGAACTTCATCAAATCTTGCTCCCCCATCCCTTCCCATGCCTACCATACTGTCTGTTTACTTTGATCAGGTTTGTACTTAAAATGCTTGGTCACGAAACATAAATTTTGACAGGGTTTTTATGTTTTAAGCTTCTGAGAAGTGTGATGGAAGAAGTGAAAAATTCAGATTCCACAGACAAGAATTTCTTCGTTGTTCATCTGAATGGTCAGTTTAGTGCATTTTACATTTTACAAAGAATCACAAAATGACATGGCTTTGGAAAACTATTTTACATTAAATGTGCCTAATGCATTGTGCAGAACATCACTTGTAATTTAGTGCAGTGCTGGGTTGGATTTGCTGCTTAAAAAAGTTGTATTTCATTACTTTATTGGTACTTTCCAAATGTGCTAGTTTACAATTTGCAAAGATGAATGGAATTTCAGACAGTCATTGCACAGAGAGAGAAAGAGAGGGCGAGTTAGGTGAGCTATTGTCGGCTATAAACAATGTAAAACTTGAAATGAATGTGAAATTTAATGGTGTAGTAGAAATGTAGAAACAAAATAACCTTACATGAGTGTGCATTTCACATTGAAAACCAAAGTTTTTGGTGTTGCATACTTTCTGCTACAAGCTGGCTGGCTGGCTGGTTGCATTTAAAAATCATAAAATTGTCTTTCCCTTCAACAAATGTTTTTTTAAAAAAAACTGAAGATATGGATAATAAAATTTGGTAAGTTGTTCTGCCATTGTAACGGTCGCATGGATGAGTGGTTTAAGCATGCATGTGGGTGGTGATGGCTCACAAGAAATCTGTCTACAAGACTACCGGGTGCTGTGCAGAAACGTCCGGATCCTTCTACCCTTTACCACTATTCGCTAACTACTCTGCAGATGGTCTCCCAGATGCTCACCTCTTGACTGAGTGTTCCCCTTGTAGATACAGTGGGTGTCAGTCAGCTGGTGCTGGCCTACCCCCATTTCCACTGACCATCTAGCTGGGATTCTGGGATTTTTTAAATACACCTAGGTGTGATTTCATGATTATGAGACAGGCAGTCCCGTTCACTATTGCTCCCCTGCTAATTAGTGACTAGTATTTTAGGACTGATTATATACCCCTCCAAACAAAATGCTTCTATGCTTAATATTTATTACTAAACTATTATTTGACCTCTTTCTTCGTTATATATGTGAATCTTACAACTTACACACTGTCCTGAATGCATTATAATCCCATATTAGACTCTATCTCAGTAGTCCTTCCATCTCTTCAGCAACTCACAAAAAAATTTGTAAGCTGGAGTCTTATAAGTTCTATCCATAATAGCAAGTTGTCACTGTGTATTTCATTTCCCTGTGGAGCAGGAGTGTTGTTTCCTGCTGTGGCTGGGTACATGAACAGTCTGTCAACTGGCCGTCTTATCTGCGAGGGGCGCAGTGGCCCCCTCCTACCCTGAGCCTGGTATCACAGTACTTATGGTGGCAGTGGTGGCAGTTGCTGTCGGCTGCCGCGTCCTTTTCTTTTCTTACCGTGCACTGTTTGCCTGTTCTCAGCATTCATAGATCTTTGTTCTGCAAGCCTCCGTCAAAGACTTCAAGGGGGAAAGGCATAATTCATTAATGATTGACCATGAGGGACCCTGTCACTCAAGTTTTCTCGAAACTGATGTAGAAAACTTTCTGTAGCAAAAACATTTCGCTATAGTATTAGCCACAACAAATTTGTAGTTTGCTACATACTTCACTGCTTTGCAGAAATTCGTAACAACTACACTTTTGGCTACTCAAATTTGTAGCGAAATACAATTTGTAGCATGCTTCTTCACTACTTACTGAACCCTGGCGCAGTGTGCTTTAAATATGTTTATGTTAGTTTTCAACTCTTTTGGGGCAGACAAATGAAGGATAAAATTGTGCTAAAAGATGTATGTACAAACCATCACAAAAGTTATACATTTGGTGTGTGTTTTCTACCATTAGTTTCTTAGTTGTTTAGTATAAACTTTGAAAAGGCATTATGAGATTTGGTTTACTTGAGTAGATAATAATGGCTTAGAATGTTACAATAATAATGGTTTGAAATCTGTGACCTTGTCTTTTGTTTTGCAGGCTTACTTCAGATAGATGATCGTTTGGCTTTGCAAGAAATTACAAGACAGCTACATCTGGAAAACACTGTTGGAGACATAGTTTTTGTGAGTTCTTTTGTGTGTTTTTATTTTCTTCATGTGCATTGCATTTAGTGCAGCAGGTCTCCACTTGCAAGAAAAAACCATATGGTGATTGTTAAGAATATTCTAGCAGTTAGTGACTTCTTTAAAATGTTATCAGGCTTCCCTATGACTCTAAAATTTGAGAGTAACAATCAGCCAAGTCTAATATTTTAGGGAGACTTTTTTTCAATTTTAGCAGGTGATGATCACACCCCCACCCCCTCAGTAATATTTTTCACTGAACGTGTTATGTGTGTGTAGTTAAGAATTAATTATCCAAGTAAATGACTATGGTTCCTTTCTAGAAAGGTTGATATACAACATACAAATAATCTGCCATTTTGGTTTTGCACAACAAAAGTTCTTGGGTGTGCGGTTCTCTGACAACTTTCTTTTGTGGCTTCTTCCTTGTGGTCTCAGTTTTTTTTCCCTAAACGATGCAGATGCTTTCACACTACAAACAGCAATAGCATTTGAAGTCAAATTGTTGACAGATAACAGATAACTATCCAGCAAGCGAGAACACATGCAACAATGGAAACAACCTAAGTTGCTTTCTACTAACTTTAGTTGCTATGCAGAGAATGTTAGGCCTGTCAGAAATGTATGTGTGATCCCAGGGAGGGGGACCATGTGCATTGACACAGGTGTTCCAAACTTTGTGTGTGATTGTATGCTTTTCTTTCATAAATAAGCTCATGTGCATTTGGAATTTTTGAAATGCACCTAGATATAATTTCATGATTCTGAGACAGTCAGTCTGCCTTTGCTGCAGAAGCAAAGCTAGACATCCTTACAGGTTTAGCAAATGTCACCAGAATAGGGCATCTATGATCAAGTGTCACAAAAGTGCAACCTAATATTACTTAATGGTGAGCAAGTCTTGATAATTTTATCTAATACACATAGATTTAACGAGGGAAGCTTGGACTAGTTGATGTTTGAAATTATCTTTCGTGTTTACAGGGCTCTTTTGCTGAGAATTTACAGTTTCTTCTGGAAGCTTTGAGAAGGGGTGAGTGTGTGGATTTGAACAGCGTTGTTATTCAGAATGTGCTTTGAGCTTTCTGGCCTGTTTTGCAGTTATTAGATGATGTTAGATAAACAATCCTGTGCCAAATTCTTCTGTCCATTTATCAAGTTAATTCTACAGAAAGCAAAGGGATGCTTTTGTTTTGATGAGTTGACAGGTTTCAGTACTATACTGCAAACATAATTGTTTTTAGGTGAATAACCAGTCCCAGCAACAGAACAAAGATGGTCTGCTTGATATGTTTCAGGTGATCAAAACAGCAGACCTATAATATTCATTCTAGAAGAGTTTGACTTATTCACACAACACCGAGGCCA
Organism: Lanistes nyassanus; assembly: GCA_004794575.1. NCBI lineage: Eukaryota > Metazoa > Mollusca > Gastropoda > Architaenioglossa > Ampullariidae > Lanistes > Lanistes nyassanus. Next base: position 66,644 of record SMGT01005388.1, read on the forward strand.
GACTGTGCTTTATAACCTTTTTGATGTTTCGCAGTCAGCACAGACACCTATTTGTGTCGTAGGCGTGACTTGCCGCTTAGTAAGTCAGGTTTTTTTTAAAATGTCTTTCAAGATGGAATTAGCAACATAGTAAAGTCTCTTCAATGCTAAATTTTACACTTTATAAATCAAAGGGCTTTCCTCACTGCTTAGTCATGCACACTCAGGATAATGAGTTAACTTTGGTAACTCTGAATAGAGACTTCAACCCAACAATTTTCGAGAGTCTTCCATTTTATCAAGTCCTAAAATAAAATGTAGATTCATAGATGTTTCCTTGTTATAAGTGCCCATTTTTGTTTTTATCAGGATGTGACAGAGTTGCTAGAGAAAAGAGTGAAGTCTAGATTTTCACACCGACAGCTACACATGTTTAACAACATCAGCTTAAAAGATTATATGGCATTAAGCATGTCTTACTTGAGTCTGAAGGATTTCCATGACCGGGACTTTGAAAGAAGATGGAACGCAAATGTTAAGGTGAAATATTGATCATATCTTTGAATTAATTTTATTTAAAAGTTGAAAGTACAAGCAGATATCAGCATTATAGTGTGAATTATAGATTAATAACCCATTTAAAGTCTTAAAATGTTTCAGATTATGTAGAAATATTGTTGATACTAGCTTTCACAAGACAAAATACTGTATTCTGTTCATGTTGTGATGCTTGCTGTTGTTTTGGTTTAGGAAGTTGTTGAAAGCTGCAGTGTAAGAGAAGTATTAAGCCGACAGTTTACCCTCAGTAAAGATGTACGGGGGCTGATCATGCTGCTGGTGAGTTTGATGCATGAATGTGTCCATGAAAATCCTATGACATAGGGTTAATCTTTAACCATGTGGTTGTTGATGTCAACATCCAGGTTATCATGTATGCACATTTGCTATTATATAAGCTGTTACCATTCCATTAAAGTCAGGCTGTTTATTCAAGCAAGACTGTTTTCATTCAGACACCTGTCATCTGTGGTCTTTCACCTCTGCATAGAAGCATCACAGCTAGTGACTTCGTTGAGTCCTTCAAGCTGCTGTCAACTGATTCAAAGTCCTCCATGCTGCATGGTAAGTATGAGTTCAAAGGTGAAACCCAGAGTGGATTTTGAGAGATGCAGGGACTGCAGGCTGAGTTAGGCTGTGGATGGGGTCCCATGAAGAAAACATTATAGAGCTGTGGATCATGAGTCAAGTTAGATCATTGTGCATGAGATTTTGCAGTTGAGAATAGTGTTTCCACTGCAAAAGCCTAGATTACTTGCCATTCTTTCCTCTGTGAAACTTAACCTATACTCTGTATTTTAGAATGACCTGCGATGTTAAAATTTAGCTTTTTGTTAACCAGAACAGGAGAGAGGATTTGATGGAAAACTGAGTGCAAAGTAAAATAAAGCATTGGTAGAATCTTACAAAATCAAATCCTATTTATTCCAGCTAGTGGAAAATTTTTGAAGAAACACATAGGCTTTGTTTCTTTGGCACTCATTCCCAATATATGTCTTGTGTACTGGTAGTGGAGTGGATGTGATCTCCAGTTTGAGTAAATATGATAATGGATGATCCCCCCCCCCCCCTTTACCAATTTTCATTAGGTCTCTCCATACTGGAGCTGTGTCTGATTATTGCAATGAAACATCTCACCGACATCTATAGTGGAGAGCCTTTTAACTTTGAAATGGTCTACAGTGGTAAGTACATTGTTCAGTCAATTTCTTGGTTAGCTTTCATTGCATATATACAATATTTTTTCCTTGTCTGCAAAAAAAAAGAAAAGGAAGTCTCAGTTATGCATTTACCATTGATTCCTACAGTGATAGGACTTGCACTTTTAGCTTGACTTTCACGTCATGATGAGAAGAGGTAAATAGAGAAATTAATCACAATTTGTAAAACATACCCATATCAATGCAGCGCATATTTTGGCATTTCTTTCCAGAATACCTCAAGTTTGCACAACGACATGCATCTGTCCAGGTTTTTGAAAAACCAGTGGTTTTGAAAGTAAGTCTCCCTAGCACACTATTGTGGGCCCAGGCCCAAATAAATAATATGTAGAAAAAACAGCATGGCTCTTGAAGCAATCCTTACAAGTTTAGTTGAAAAATTGAAGTATTTACTGTTCATGTGCAGGCATTCGAGCATCTTGTGGCCTTGGAGCTAATTTGCCCAATGGACAGCCGGACAGTGCGAGTGCAGAAAGAGTACAGACTAATGTCATTACTTCTTCATCCAGCTCAGATCCTCGACACTCTACAGAAGTACCCCAACTGTCCTACAGACATTAAACACTGGGCAGCTAGCTCGTTTACTTCACTATGATGTGCCTAAGACCTTTGTAAAACCCACGATAAAACAGCAGATGCACGACACTCTTTTAAGTTCACCATCTGTGTTCACTTGTGTCATATAATTTGTATTCCTCAGCACTCTTGCCTTATCAGTATCAGTTTACATGTGCTTATTCACTTTGGTGCAAGTACTCAGGCTGCCCAGTTGGAAAAGTGCCCTTGTCCAAAGAACTTGGTTTAATTACTGAATTAAACCATCTTATGCGCAAATGTATGCAGCAAAGTAGAATGTCAGTGCACAGATGAATTCTAATGTAATTAAAAAGTATTTGAACATTCTACACTGAATTGTATGAGCATTACCATCACAATTTCTGCATAGAAGAGCATCTGCTGAACCCAAGGTTTGCGGCACTTGTTACATCATGGAAGAAGTTTTGGTTTTGGTTTGTTTTTGCTCAATTTCTAGTTGCAAACAGGGTTCTGAACAGGATAGTGTTGCTCAAGACAAGTTTGCATGCTGCCACACTGAGACTGCTATTCCAGCACCGACCTTAAGTCCAACTCACTTGCATTATATCGACACCAACTCAACCATTTCCCGATTGTCCCAAGCATGGGCTTGATTGTCAACTAGAAGTCTTGGATAGAACATGGCCAGGGCACAAAGTGCCGAACTCTTGCCTTGGAAGTGGACAATTTAAATCATGGGATTCCCAAGTGGTCATACAGGAGAAAAAAGGCCTAAACACAAATGTAACCCAGCCAACAAAAAGGCTGATATCATGTCTGAAGAACATCTCTGTCCACACACAGGCAAAGAATTCTTACAATGGATTGGCAGGCATGGCAGCATGATCCCCCTCTCCCACCCACCAAAAACAAAAACAACAATTTTGTGCCATCCACTGAAGATGCCAAATGTTGCCGATTTTTCAGCAAGAGTGTAGACACAAGCTTTTAGCCCTTTCACACTACCACTGCAATGCACCACTTCAGTTGAAGGCAATTTACACATGCAAACGGTCACTGTGCAAAACAAGACCTTGGTCCTGTTTTCAGGCATGGGAATTGGATCACCTTAAAAAAAATCTGAAATCTTGTGGAAATGGTGGGAAAAGCCTGAATCAGTCTTAATCTGTAAATCAACAAGTACAACAGGAGGTAACGGAACTGCACATGGCAACCAAAACAGAATGAAAATTTAGTCAATGGTGGAAAAAACGGCATTTTCATACACAAAATCACCTACAAAAAAAAAGTGACACCTAATCTTTTTGTTAGGTGGAAACCAACCCCCAAAAATCTAAATTTTGCCAAATGGCAGCCGATTGTCATGCCTGTTTTGATGAGATAGCAGCAGTCTTTGTGCTCATGTGGGAAACTTGCTAAGCAACTTTAAAATTATTTATTCTCAGGCAGAACATTTTTGTCCAATCTTTTCCACTCACCATCATTACACCCACAGCCATTCACCATGTTTATTTACAGTAGCATGTCACCTATCCAAGCTGATTAAGTGATTGGTTCCACCTCCAGTACTAGCAAACCCAGAAACAAAACAAAATGATAAGTTGGTTTTTATTAACATTCCATCAAAAACGAGGTGTATACCAGGACAGTGACGAAGGAGGAAGAATCTGCACAAGTTGTTACTTGTGGCAAATAGCTGGTTGCACATGCCAGCATTGGTCGTAATGGTGTCAACATTGACATAAGGCTTTCATGAGCTGTTATCTTAAAAGATGGGCCATTCTAGGTCCTTAATAATTCATATGCTTGGTTTTCTGATCATGGACAATGTCAAACCTCAAACAGGCACCGACTACTAAACACATTCCTCTCTAACTCCACAAAAACAGAAATTTACGTTATGCTTGCATTAACTGTACAACTGTGTACTCATGACTGTAAATGTAAACCTGTGAATTATTTTTCAGAACAAGTTTACTACCCAAGAAAACAAACTCTATTTTTAGTACAGAAAACATGACATTTTCCACAAATCAGTCTCTACAATGGTCTTTAACCCACCTCCCCCTCCCATACCCACACCCACTCTATCAACATTTCTCTTTCTCTCTAACGCAACCTTTTAACAGGCTTTTTGATCCTTCGTCTTGGTTTTGACTTGAGATCAGCAGTTTTCATTTTCTGGTTACCAGCTTTGGCAAGATCTGGTTTTGTACTGGAAGACACTTTTCCTCCAGTACCTTTTCCTATCTGTGTTTTAACTTTGTTTATCTTCTGCTTGTTCTTCACCTTCTGCTTGTTGTCCATCTTTTGCTGCTCGCCATCTTTTGTTCCATTTTTCCTGCTTGTTTCACCCTTTGCTTTCTTTCTTTTGGGCACTATTTTCTTCACAGGCTGTGCTGTATTTTCTTTAGGTGGAGGTGGTGGCGGCAACTGGTATGAAAAAAATGAGCCATATAAGGCAAAACAAAAAAGCATTTCAAACCAATGCTTGACTAAGGTTTCACTGAACCACATGCATTAAGTAATTTGCATAGTGCTAGCCATTTTCCTGACGCTATTAAGGGCAGTTACTGCCTTGGTGTTTAAGGCAAATGGCATCAGAAAATTGTGGGAAATGCATCCCACATCAGCTAAGGTTTGTAAGTCATTAACGGCTTTCTTAGCTATTCTGTCTGTGCAGTACTATTAAGTGGAAGAAGCGCACATGGGCTACTATCTTTCTTCCTCTGCCTGTTTTTCTGTTGAGGGTCAAGCCGTTCTTTTTGGTTTGTAAATCTTGGGAGTGAATGAAAATTGCTTGGTGTCTTTGCTATTCACTTAAGGCCTGCTAGCTAGACATCCAAAACCTTTGTCACAGGGCCATGAGATCCAAATCTAGGCTTGACAATGTCATTCAATTTATATCACCAAATTCAATCATTTCACTAAATTTCAACTTTAAAAACTTGAAAGTTTCAGTTTGGGCTTCTAGTACTTTAAAATGTAAACTTCAGGCATGGGAACCATCAGGTTAAGAGCAAGCCTTCACTGAAATTCAGTCGTTACACTGCTGCTTTTACTTTTGCAGGAAGGAAAACACTTCACACGATCTTTATGTTTCCACGTGCAATTCAGTATTTAAATTCAAAATGGCACTCTCCAGAATAGTTCAGTGAGGAGAAAAGTTTGATGACAGTTCCTGTGATCAATAAATTCAGGGAGATGGGAATGGCTTGTCCATCAAAATGAATGAGGTAAAATGGCACTCGTGAAGATGCACATTCACAAAAAAGCAGGGTGCATTCCTTCTGACAAACAGCACATTTTCACTGTTGCTGTGGTTTTAGACATAAAATTCTTTTAAAATCCCAAATTTTACTTTCATTGGTTTTCCTTCAATAGCACCCTCGAAATATGGAGGTTTTAGTATACATCCAATGTATTCTCAAATCATTTTATTTCACCCAGAAAAACTCAAGTGTGTAGTGCCAGAAATAGTCGGGTGAAGGGTTGAAAGATGAGTGGATAAATGGCATGCAGGAAAGTTGAACACACGTGTGTGACTAGAACGGGTCAAGGACACAACCCAAAGCATATTCTTAAAACCTGGTGTATAGTGATTTATTGACGTTTATTAACATTCCAATATATTTATTGAGATAGAACATGCAGCCTCTCAAACCTGTACATCGAGGGAGTACTGAACCCCAAGCTTCAGTAGTTTTTTGGAAGTCTGCCTGCGCTTCCTGACCAGCCTCTTTTGGATTGTCCTCAGTTTCTCATCACTCTTCAAGCTGTTGTGTCTGTCTGCTGCCACTTTGTGTGCCTTTGGAGCAGAAAACTTTCGCCGCCAACCTTTAAACAGTTGTGGGTGGACTCGCTCTTCTGGTATGAACTCACCTGCACAAAAGTAAATCATTACACACTTCATATTTTGGCTGCAATACATCAGTCAGTTGTTTAGGGCAACATTAGTGACAACAATAGAAACAGCCAAATATACAACGCCAAAGAAAAACAGACCAAAAAAATTGGGTAGGCAGGTAAGATTCAAATTTTTTTTCGCTAAGGTCTTTAGTTGTTAGCTGGCAAGTTTATTCTTCAAGAATTCAATTTATGACATTTTTCCTCCTGGGGCATGGCATCTTGTTATTTAACAGTAGTAGTGTTCAAAACTATCAAGCTTGCTTCTGTTTTCACAATAAACTGGACTATTAGCACATCTGATTCTGTTAAAAGTTTATAGATATGCAATATAAATAGTGTGCAATATAGAGTGCTTGTTAAAATACTTTAGGACTGATGCTGAACAGGCAAAGAAGTTTATTTTCATTCTGAAAAAGTGGCACCCATGTAGACACAAATTTAAAAATTAAATCCTCATGACAGTACTACTACTAGTATCTGATGCAATCGTCACCACTCTAAAGGACAATCTAGAACTACCAGACAAAATGACAGTCATTAGACAACTCTTGTACTGATACTTTGTTCTTCATATACAATAATGAGATGCATTCTGCAAGACTGCTTGATATTGGTATTAAGATTTTTTCATCACAGTTTGGTTTGTATGGCTTCATGTCCAGCTGTAAATGAGAAGCATATCAGAACAGTTTTGCCTGAAATATGTATAATCAATAATTATATTTATTATAAGAGCTAGAATTTTATTTTTAAAAATCATGTATTAAGCCAATATTCATATTTGGCTCAACAGTGAAAACCTGGTATTCACTACCATCATTTAAAACATAGAATCCGGGAAATGAATAGCATTAGCAAAGAGTACGATAAATAAAAACCACTTACATTTCAGCAGTCGTATAAACATGAGGTAGTTGTTCATAGTTTCAGCAACAATTTTAGCTACATCCTCATATTTGAATTCAATGAAAGCATAGCCTTTGGAATGTCCAGTCTGAAAGGGGGAGAAGTATAAATTTAATGTTAAAAGTGGTGCTGTTAGACGAATTGTAAAGAAAAGTTCTGTAAATCGTTTTAAGTAAATACACGTGTACTGCAACCAAAACATTGGTGAACAGTACAGCTTTAAACTGTCATTCAAATTTCAACTGCTGTGGGTTTATTAGTAGTGTGAAAGAGAATTGCTACTCCCATATAATACAAGATTAGATGTTACAGATGTTCGGAGTTGGAATGTGCAGAAGTAATTATTTTCAGTTACTTTCTCAGAAAAAAAGGGCTAGAGAACTGACGCGCGTTGCCTAAGGGCGAGACCTTGCAAGATTTCGCCTGCGAGATCTCTAGCGAGCGAGCGTCTTTAGGCAACATCCAAGAGTCTCGCGCACGAGGCGGAAGTTTTTCAAGCCAGCATGCGGTCATACGATACCCCGAGCAGCCACGAAACGTCATTGTTTTAGGTCTAAATAAAAGGTTTTAAAGGTATATTTAACATCAGAATGCACTTTCTGAATTATTTGTTGCATAAAATGGCAACAATTGACACCTGAGTACGTACATTTACAAATTTGTGTCAGTACTTGTTATCGTCTGCTCGTCTGCCGCGTATACGAAATACCGAACAGCCACGAAAAGTCGTGGTTTTAGGTCTAAATAAAATGTTTTAAAGGTATATCAAGCATCAGAATGCACTTTCTGAATTATTTGATGCATAAAATGCCATAAATCGACACTTGAGTACGTACATTTTATGTCAGTACTGTTATCGTCTGCTCGTCTGCGATGTACACGAAATACCGAACAGCCACGACTATATGTGTCGAATACCCAGGAAAAGTCATGGTTTTAGTTCTAAATAGAAGGTTTTGTGTCAGTACTGAAAACTACTGTTATCGTCTGTTCGTCTGACGTGTATACGAACTACCGAACAGCCACCAACAGCCACGAAAAGTCATGGTTTTAGGTCTACATAGGTTTTGTCAGCCATCTTTCTCTTGCCGGCGAAGATGCCCTAAAGGCTCCTCGCGAGTCCTTGCAAGGTTTTTCCTGCGAGAGGTGCTGGGCAACACTTAACTGGAGTTCTCCTCGCGAGGTTTCGCGAAACCTCGCCTTAGGCAACACGCGTCTGATATCCCCATGCCCACAATACTGATTTCACGCTGCCAAACAATTATTATTTTACATGTACCAACTTGTGAGGACCACACTTGATAAACTATACAATGAGGGTGGGGTGGGGAACTCAGATTCAGAATATGTATACTGTCCTGCAAGTCAAAACATTGTGTACCTAGCACCACAACAAAACAAACCAAAAAAAAAAAAAACCCTCAATATTATACCTTCTTACTGCGGCTCAATCTCAGCCTGGTAACGATGCCAAACTGACTAAAAAAGTGTCTCATCTGTGGCTCAAAGAACCCACGTGGGATATGCCCAAGGTATATCACTCCCCTTTTTTTGCTTCCCCGTCTTGTTTTCTGCAAAGTTTTAAAATACAAGTGTAAATTTAAATTAACTAGAAATTTTGCTGTTTCTTATTTGTTGTGCCAGACAGTGAATGCGGCATCAGTTTCCCGACACCTGTTCTATGGCACTCTCAATTTGATTATCTTTAGATAAATCATAGTAATTCATATCATATTCAAATATGAAATATATTATTTAGTCTAAATAATTGACATCCTAATAATTTCATTCAAAAATCTCGCAGAAATAACGGTATAGCTTTTGCACGAAGTTAAAAAGAGTTTAACGATTTGAGGTACCTGTTTAATTGCCTCTATATCTTGTGTAAATTTCCTTTCATTTTCAGCGTCCAGTGCTATAGTTTCAGGCACATATACTTTAGAACTTTCTTTCTCCACGTGTTCCTCCTCCATCTTGTCAGATTGTATACAAACTTGAGAATAGTCTCCCCTTGCTTCGGCGAGGACAGCAACTCTCCCACAAAAGCAAGCGTAGCGAGCCTGGCTTTGCTAAATTTGCTACGTGCTGTGAAACCCAACTTTCTTGCTTGGCACCGCGAGCAAAATTTCCGAAATTTCTCTTCTTTATGGTAATCTCAATAGAGGGATATCTAATATTTTCTAAAATTATGTTCCTCAAGTTAATGTAGAAATACTGTTTGACTTGTCAAATGACAAATATTGAAATCAATACATTCATTAGTCGAAGACTGGAAGAGGGCGAATTCTGACGTTCGTGAGCGAATTATTGAATATGATTATGATAGTATCAAACTCTATATCTATATATCTATGTCAATTGCTTCACAATTTTTCTCAAATCAACCAAATGATAATTCGAGCTGATACCCGTTGTCAAACTTTTTGCAACTACAGGAGTAAATTTTGCATACACCTCTGACTTGGACTTCAGTAAAATCAGTTATTTTTTTATTACTGTTTATTGTATTAACGAACTTTTTTTTAAACACATAGCTATAGCGTCATACATGTCATGATAACATACTATAAAAGGTGCCGTCTCCATTAGGCCTAGTATCAGTGATCATTAAGCGCATTAAAGATTAAGACTGACTAATAAATGGCTAACACATTTTCTCATAAAATGTCAGAAATTTTCAAATGTTGTTCTATTATGATTATATATATTACATAATAAACATGATAAAGAACAAGTTACATGTTTTATTAATAATAATATAGCTATATATATATATATAGTTGCAAAGCTTTGTTTGCAAAAAGGGCAGAAAGAATCTTGCATCTGAATTTTTGGAAGTACTCCTACCAGCTCATAGACCCTTTCACTGCAAAGTGGTCTTTAAAAGACACCAGTTCATTTTATGGTACTTCTTTTCAAACCTTGACCATTTAAATTCCACAGTTTTTGAAATTGAAAATAAAAGGTTTTAGACTTTTATCTACACAGAAATAGCTCAAAATCTGTGGTAGGCAAATGAATAGAAGATAATTGAGACATGGATATGTTTTCTTGACCAAGACTGCAGTCAGTGGAAGAGTTCAAAATGTTTCCGATTAGATATACTTGCACACTACTAGACTAGACAGGATGACGGCTTTTTCAATCTCTTTTTTATGCACATTTGAGGATATTATCATTCTCTGCAATCTTGTTTCTTGAAGCACCTGCTATTCTGGAATTAATATCTTGTAATGAACCAGACTCAATCATTTAAAAAACAACTTGCTTGGTTATTTTTTAAAATGCAATTTAAACATTTTTTTCCCAGCAACAGCATGTCTTTATTTGTGAGAAGTCATGGGAACTGCAGATCATTGATACCTTTGGTATGCAGAAGACACAGCATTGGTAAGTTTGTTTTGCATGCTGATGAATAGTTTCTTTCTACCAAGGTTAAAGAGGTCAAGTGCTAGAAAATAATCAAGATCAGTGAGATCTAAACTCTCTGATATACTCAAAAGTAAGATATCCAAAAACAAAGCATTATGCTAAAAGCTTGGAATTTTCCATATCAAAAACTTTTTACTATCATTGAAATTAGCAGTTTGTTAGCTACAGGGTTTAGTATGACCATATACATGTAAGTATATTGCCTGATGTTCAAGCTACATTTATATTTCAGCTTTCCAGAGATATGCAAGTAACACAACTGTGGGTTTTGTGGGACTGGGTAACATGGGAGGACATATGGCTCGGAACTTGCTAAAAAAAGGACATCCAGTAGTTGCGTATGATGTTGTTCCAGAAAATGTCCAGGCTTTAAAGCTAGATGGTGAGCTGTTCACTTTTTTTAAAAAATAAAACCTGAAGAGGGTGTTTTGTTGGTTGTACTGCTTTAGATCCCCCTTTCACATGCCCACACAGATAGAATCAGATAATTCTCAGACACTTGGCCCATGCAATAAACCACTTTTCCATCCAATTCACACATTAAGACAATTACAAAATGATTTATAAACAATGAGAACTTACCCTAAGGCACATTATCATGACTTTACCTAAAAATTTATGGTGTAAACCTGCAACCAGGCCGGATAAAGAAAATTATAGCCAATTTAACCCTTACAGCTGGTGGACCACATTATTGCCTTTTCCTGTTGATTGCAGTACAGCTCATGGCAGCCAGGCATCTTTTGATTTAAGTGTGGTTTTTGCTTGAGTATTTCATCATATCCCACAGTATAAGGGTTAAAGTAACTTACCATATATTTATCGTTTTCTCTCTTTCCCAAGTGCACACATGCATTCACACACACATGCATTATCTAAAATTCTGTTCTTGAACTTTAAAGCAGAACAGTTGGGGAACTGTACCTGGAAGTTAGAATTTTATTAAGAGTGCCTGTTTTTTGAATATTAGAGATAAAAGTACACATTTTCATTTTCAGGTGCCAATGTAGCAGAATCCCCAGAAGATGTTGCCGGTCAGACTAATCTTATTGTAACTATGTTACCTGCAAGTGCCCATGTTTTAGATGTTTACACAGGGAGTTCTGGCATTCTCAGGTAACAATGCTCTGATAGTTTTCTTTCATTGGGGAATCCCATCTCATGCTGATCATCAAGACTGTTATGATTTAGATTTCATATATGCTCCTCACATGCTTTCATGCAGTCTTGCAGGTCTGGGTACAGTCAGTTCCTAATTCTATACTTCTACTCCCAACACCCTTCATCACGTTGTCCTTCCTCCCCCTGCCACTGGGATAGTTTCATTTACTGACTTTGCATTAAACAACCCATTAACAAATCATCTGTTATACAAACAGTAATTTGATAGTTGAGAATAAACTTTTTATTTTATACTTCAATCAGCATCATAAAATTCATTGTTTTCTTTAAATGGGTATTGTAGATCCGACTTCCTGATTGCTATATTAACTTGATCTGAATTACCTCCCCCCGCCCAACACCAACACACACCCACACACAAACACATGAAAGAAGAATGGTGCACATTAATTTATTTCCTCTGGCTCCTGCGGGTACTGCAGAGTACAAATGGCAAGTATGTCAGAAGGTCATTCAATATTTCAGGTCTGTACAGAGAGGAAGTTTGCTGATTGACAGTAGTACAATAGATGCATCAGTAGCTCAGCAAATGGCACAGGAGTCAAAGGCAGCTGGTGCAACCTTTGTTGATGCACCTGTTTCAGGGGGTAAGCACTATATATGTACTAATATATAGTACAGAATGGTAAGGATAATGTTGATAAGCTTTAAGCAAAAGTCATCTTCCACTGTGTAATCCACAGACTTTCGTTGGAGTTTGGGCTAATTTACCAGTTTAACTCTTTGCACTCATGTCCAAATGGCAGTTTCAATGGTCGCAATTACCATTCACGTCGTGTCAAAACATGTTTTGACAATTTTCAGAAACTCCTGCAGACACACTTAACAGTGAAAGAGAACTCATTCTGGTATCATTTGAAAGCTCCATCAATTGTATCCCCTGCACTGTTTAAATAAGTTTTTTAAATTTAGATTCGGCTTGCCCATAATTTTCACTGAGTACCTGTTTACCAGGACAGTTACGTAACCAACTTTGAATGGCTGTCAGATAGAAGAGAAAATTTCAAATCAAGCTTGGTAGAAAAAGATATTTTAAATATAATTTAGGCTGAAAGTTCAGAGAATTTACTAAAGCTTGGATTCTGTTCTAGGTCAGAAAGGGATAATATACAGTTTGGAGATGTTAAAAGTGGGCAAGCAGTGACATGCGGAATTTATAGGGTTTTTTTTTTTTTACTTTTTTTTCTTTGTGCATATAGTAACCACAATCAACACCAAGTGGTGATATTTAAATTTTTCCGATCACAATTCTTCAAGAAGTCCAAGAACTGATCATTCCAAATAAATAAACTTTTGAAAATGTCTTAGTTTATGAGCAATATTCTTGTAAACATGCCAATATCTGTGCGCCGTCAAAACTAGATCTACCTTTTGAGTGCAAAGAGTTCATCTGCAATAATACTCTGCAAATGGATCTCCACACATCATAAAACTATCACTTTATAACCACTGCATTATAAACAGCACCAATAACAGGGGCTGCTTTGGGGAGCTCTTTCTTTTCTTAGAATCATAAATGCAATCTGATTTTCCTGTTACTTATATTAAAAGAGATAAGCCCTGAGAAATCTGTTCAGATAGTGCAACAGTTTTTAAACTAGATTATTGTTTCTCCCTTATTGTTGTCAGAAGCAATATCTGTTTCCCATGACATAAAAAGGTTCACATATCTGAGAAAACTGTTGAAATGGTACGATAGTTTCTGAACCAAATTTTGTTTCCCTCTTCGTGTGATGATTTGCCAGATTTTAGTCTTTATGTCTTAGGGGTAAATGCGGCTCGAGATGGTCTGCTTACCTTCATGGTGGGTGCGCAGGAGGGAGACTTTCTCAGAGCAAAAGAGATTCTCAGCAAAATGGGAAAGAATGTAGTTCACTGTGGTCCTGTTGGAACTGGGCAGGTAAACATAATTTGACTGACACTGCCATTGGTAACAGTTAAACAGCGGAAAAGGTGGATTCCCCAGGTCAAAAGTTCTGAAAAGCGGAAATCTGCAGAAGGAGAAAAGAAAAAGTAAATATACAAAGTCCCTTTCTATTGCCAAAGCATGTTGAGTTTGTTCATTTTAAATTCTTTCCACTTCAGTTTTGGTCCTGTTTTGATGAGGTAGCAGCAGTCTTTGTGCTCATGTGGGAAACTTGCTAAGCAACTGTAAAATTACTTATTTTCAGACAGAACATTCTCCCTTCAAATGTTGGTATTCTTTGAACAAAAATCATGATAATGTTGAAGCTTTCTCCAGTGCTCCTGTATTAGCTGTATTTCATGGTTTATGCCAGAGCACGCATAAAAGACCAGCTGTGATGCAGTTAACATCTGAAGATAGCGACCATCACTCAATCCAATCCTCAATATCTATTGCAGAAAAGTAAAACATAAAAAAGTAAACACTTCACTATTTCAGCAGCACAAATTTCATAAATCATTCTTGCAAGATGAAGCTATAGAGAATTTACGTCAGTTTTAACTATGGCTAATTAACTTATGAGATAATTGTTATTAGACCCTAATAATACAAGTGTGGTAAAATGGAGACGCTTTGATTTTCATCCAAAATAGTCATCTGTTATAGCATAACCTTGGTCCTGATTTTCTTTCAAATGACATTATGTTTGTGAGCTTCGTCAAAGTGAATAGTCAAATAAAATGTGTTGCAGAACTTTTTACCAAAATAATATTTGGGAAAGTACAAAAATAGATATACATTGTAACAAATAATTAAAAACAAAGGTTTATTTCAATACCTGGTTATGATAGTAAAGTCATGTGTTGCATGTGATTTCCTTTTGTGTTTTGCATTTTTATTGATGTAGGCGATGATCAATTAAGCAAATTGCTACATTTATGGAGCCAAATGGCAGATGCCCCACCCAACCTAAAATGCAGTTAATCTCCGACTTTTTTCTTGACATTAAGCCACATGTTTTGGTTTTGTTTTGATTTTTTGTCTCTTAATAATGGACAAGGGGTTAACAAAACAACAAGTGAATCATAAATGATTTTGACATTTCAAGATGCAACCATCACTGCACACTTCAAAACATTTCTAAAAAATATTTGCATCTAACATCTTGTGGGGGTTTTGTTGTTGTTTTTTTATGAATTGCATATCTCTATCAATCTTTAGGAGAGCAAAGCATTAGGTCTGAAAACAAACTTGTGCCTCCTGGTACGTATTTTGATGCACATATGGATTTGACTTGAGCAAGGAACCCAGACAACTTGGTGTGAGTGTTGGATGGGGTGTGTAATGTTTTCACAACAGGAAGTGTGCAGCAACAATTGTTTTGAAATGCACATTTATATTTGGGGGTCACATAAGGTCAGTAATTCAGGCTGTATCACAACAAGCATCTAGACCTATAAACATGCAACATCCAGAGAAATGTGTGGGTGCTGAGAAGAGATATCTGAACCTGCACACAATTCTTGCTCTCTCAGTGATAGATATGTTAACTGGCTAGCCATTTGTACAAGTCATTCACACAGAGAAATCAACAGTACCGAGGTGGCTTGCTTGAGCATTCTTATCTGCTGTACATTCGTAAAGTAGCACGTAAAATACACAGGAAGGATGGGCTTTACGAAGACCCTTATGACCCAAAAGCATCTATGAATGCTTATGCAAGCCAGCACTAGATCCAAAGTATTTCAATTGTTCACCAAAGGGTGTGGATGTTAAATCTCACTGCTGTTAGCTGTAATTTTCATGTTTAATTTTAGGGTTTAAATTTTACAAAAAAAGATGGCATTGGGTTGTCTGCTCCAGTTATCACAAGTATTGAAATGTTTGTTACAGGCAGCTAAAATTTGTAACAATATGCTGCTTGCCATTTCTATGATTGGTACTGCAGAGACCATGAACCTTGGAATAAAGTAAGTGTACGGTATTTTGCTTTAATTTGGGTACTGCTACTAAGATGATAACTTTTTTGCAAATTGCTTTGAGACATTTTACTTGCAAGCATAACTACATCTCCACTCCTGCAGCCAGTTACTACACTGAAGTAGCTGGAGTAGCAGTGGTCAGAGAGAAAGCTTGGATGAGTTTTGCTAAAGGCACCAGTGATACAACTTTTGTTTCTAGAAAAGATATGTTGGCTATTCAGTTATCCTCATACGCAATCACATAGTCTAGCACTAAAATCTGATTATGGTTTAGATTAGGGCTTGACCCCAAGCTGCTAGCCAAGATCCTCAACATGAGTTCTGGGCGCTGTTGGTCTTCAGAGGTGTACAACCCAGTACCCGGAGTGGTAGAAGGGGTGCCCTCTGGTAACGACTACAAGGGTGGCTTTGGTACAGCTCTCATGACTAAGGTAGGTGGAAAAATTGGGATTTTTTATCTGTTCTTTTAAAACTGGCAGTCAGAAAAAAATTACCACCTCCAACAAGGGTTTTGAAGAGTGATTACTGTAAAGGATGCCTTCAGATTATTTTGATTTTCATGCCCAAATTGTCATTCATAAAGGTACGTTTTAAAGTGTAGCTGAAATTGCATTGTATTCTACTTGTTGCATGTCTTGACAGCACTTGCCAGAGGGTTGGTTATTGGTTGGTTAATATCCTGCCGCAAACTAGGTGCATGTCAGGATGGTGGACTATGGGGGGATGGGGGTCCTATTACTAAGCTGTGCACCGAGAGAACAAGCACACCTGCAGTAAGGTTGCCAGTGCGGAGAGGCAGCTTAATGTGCAGAGAGATGGCCAAATGGAGTTGCACAATGTATAACTCCAGGGAATAATCCTTCACCACAGCAGGATTCGAACCAGCATCCTTCCACCTGCTAGTCTGTAGCTCTGCGAACTGAGCTATCTAGGCCCCACTCACCAGAGGGGAAACCCTCACCATGATCTCGTTTGCAGCAGGGCAACTATAAGCCATCACTTAAATACTTTTGTCGACCTGAACTTGGAAAACACTTATTTCCCATGATGAAAATACCTGCACCTGTCACATACAGTGCCATAGCCACGTGATGAAAAATTAATGTCCTCAGATGGATGCATAACAGTGTGCAGGGTTATACTATGTGCATGGGCTCACGTTTTATCTTCTGAATGTCCATTTGCTGGCCTCTGTCTACTTTGAATTCAGTAGCTGGTTCTCCTGTCTTACATAGGTCAGTGCACGTATGCAAACACATGATCCACCTGTTGTTTTTCTGAAATTATGGTTGAGACACTTGCCTCAAGCTCTAAATATTTTTTGTAGGAAATCAGCTTCATCTATCAAAGTGTTTTATATAAAACTCTCCCCTCTTTCTTGGAATTAAAACCAATATGCTGTGATTTCATGCATGATTTAAAAAAAAAGAAACTGAACATTAATGCTGCAAGATATTAACTAAATGCTAATGCCACAATTTTAAAACACAAAAAAGTGACCACCTGTTTCCAGTGTCCCTAGGAGTATATTATAAACATTACTTAAATTATCTTTTTTCCAGGACCTAGGTCTAGCTCAAAATGCAGCCACTTTAGCAAAGGCTCCAATTCCTTTAGGATCATTGTCTCATCAGATGTACCGCCTCATGACCAACAGTGGTTTTGCAGGAAAAGATTTCTCCTCAGCTTTCCAATTCCTTCAAGAGCAAGCTACAGACAAGAAGTGATCTGGCATCACATCGAAACTGTGCATGCATGTGTGGTATGGGAGTTGTGGGATTCAGTTGTATGTTGATAAAAGCTGCTGTTGGATCTTCATTGAAACAAATCCACATTTGTGTTGGCAGGTGTTTCACTGCGTATACATGTGCAGTGATTCAGGTAGTGTTATATACATTATACAATGGCTCCACCTGAGATTATTTTATCCTGTAAGTATACCAAATGTCTAGAAAGGCACAATTTATATTTGTACAGTCTTTTTGATGAAGTTAATTGTTAAACCTGAAAGGAGTCTTTTGCTTATAAAGGCATTTGAAATATTTGTTTTACTAATGTTTTGATTATTCATTTGTAAACTAATATAATGGAAGTTATGCTGATGCATGCATTATTATTCATACCTGGAACTTTGTACACAATTGAAAGGTATCACATTAAAAATTCAATCTAGTTCTTTCACCTTCATCTGTTTTTTGTGTAACCCATCGAGCCTTAAGAAATTAGAAATCTGCAAAGTTTATCTATTCAGACTGCATGTGTGGGTGACTATGACAGAGAGAGAGAGAGACTCATTTTTGCCTCCCGTGTCTTCTGCAGCAAGTGTATATCCACATACAGTCTTCAGCATCAAGTGCAAGGATTTCTCAGTTGCAAGTACAAATACAGATGCAGTCACAAATACAGTTTGTTGTGCCATGAACACAGAAATTATGCTTTATTTTTTTACCTCATATCTTTGGTGATACACTGAATGTGTGCATCCCGAACAGTGACCTACATGTAGGTCGGCGATCCCGACAGCAGCAAAAAAGGGGAACAACTTGTGGATCTTGCTAGCTGAAGGGAGAGAACCTGTGTATTTTATTGCTGTATTCGTGGGCTGCCTGCTTCAATCGTGTGCTATAGCTTATAGCAAAAAAAGTTTCACACAGCAAGAAGCTAAAATGATTCACAAAATCATTGATTTACGAAATAATGTTTTATATTTCTCATCTGACATTTAAAGTTAATATGGCGCTGCACCTCTGCTGGATACAATCAGATACCCAACTGAACTGATCAAAACATATTTATGCCCATGCCAAACACCTACCAAAATTATTATAACATTAATACATGCAGATTAATTCAACTCTAAGAAAGATCTGTTCACTAAAAATAATCTGAATCCTCCTCTACATGTTTTCGCAAACAAATACATAATGTTTACCTTTTTACTGTGGTTCAGTCTGGTAGCAACACCAAACTGAAATACTGTCTCATATGTGGCTCAAAGCACCCACTTTGGATATGACCAAGGTAAATCACTCCCATTTTGCTTCCCTGTCTTGTTTTTTCTGCAAAGTTTTAAAAGTATTCCATTCTTAAAAATTTAAGAATGTAAAGTAACTGGAAAGTTTACTACTGCTTGTTCATTGTGCCATACAGTTACCCTGGCACACGTTTTTGGACACCTATTCTATAGCAGCATTATGATAATCTTATTCTTAAGCATCCATATAAACTAAATTTAGAGATATAACTTGATTCAAACATGTTCCCTCAATAACAGTCTAGCTTTTTCACAAAGCTAAGAACGTTTAACAATTTAAAATGCTTGTCTAAGCACCTCTACATCTTTTTTGATTTTCTCTTCATTTTCAACGTCCAGTGCTAGTTTGGGGCATGCATACTCTAGAACTTTCCTTCTGCATGTGTTTCAACACCAGCTTGTCAGATTCTATACAAACTTGCAGGCAATCCATGGTAATAACATTCAAAAGAAACTGCTTTCTGTAGCCAATCAAATGGTGAGCTGTTTATCCGGATAGCAATTCCATGGCAGTGGTGGAGTGGGAAAGGAAAGGGGTAGGGGTGGGGGTCAGAGAAGTGGAGATTAGGGCTTAAGATTATGACCTCTTTGCATTGATTGGCTCTAGAGAAATGTTGCTTAATTTCATGCTTGGCATCTTTAGCAAACCAGTTCAGGACAACAGAACTACAGAGCCCCTTCCCACCCACCCCCCAAATCACCTTCTTTCTCCCTCCATAGTGCAAAAATCACTGCAATGTAGAAGCACTTTTTATCCCAACATGTCTTGAGCAAACTTTCCTCAATCTTCCTTGTTTATAGTCACAATTGACGAATACCCAATACCGTCTTTGACAAATGGTTTTCTGAAGTTAGTTTAGAAATAAAAGATGCACTTTCTGATTGATCCAATGAATTCAGAAGTTGGCGAGAGAAAAATATGAAGTTTATTACAGTTGTAATATTATACTATAGTATCATACTATGTTTGCTCATTGCCTGCCAATTCTTATGAAATCATACAATATTTTTATGAGTTGATACTCGGTATCATTGTATCTTTTGCAACTACAGGAGTTAGATTGTTTGGTGAACACCTTAGACTACGCTGCATGGTCTACAGTAGAATCTAAAGAAAAGTAAAAGCTTTTTTGAAACAGCATCTTATTACAGTATGGTTGCAGCTAATGTTATCATTAAAACATCTTAAAGCTGCTTTTCCCAATTATGACTTGTGTTAATGGGAAAATTTATAAATGCTATTGTTATACTTGGTATAGAGTTGTTATGTGATACCAAAGGAATGTTAAGTATAACTCCAACAAGAGGTACTGGCAGCGAAAGGCAGAATCCTGCAGATCCTGCCAAGTTCCTTTCTTTCGGCCCTCTCTTTCCTACGTGTCTGGGTACGGTAAGCTCCTATGGTCACGTGCGTCTGCATACGGTTATGTTGAGCGCTGCCAGTACCTCTTGTTGGAGTTATCTTTCGATAATTTAAGCGCTCGGTCCTCATTTGTTCTTTATTAACGTTAAGTATCCTAATTTTTCTTTCCATAATGACATAGGCTGCAGTATATCCACCTTTCCACCCTTACAGTACATCCAGTATGATGAGTATGATATCCACATCCTGGAAGATTTATTTGATCATGACGAATATTCTTGGAAAAACGACTGGCAATAAATAAATAATCGGATAGATCCAAAATATACTGAAAATGAGAATAGCTATTATTAGGGGCACCTTCTATAACTTTCCAATTAAAGAAAGGAGAATATTATGCAGTGTTTCGTTTTGTCTTAGGAAGACGCAGTTGGAAGAGTTATATACCTGACCTTCGAAAGCTGGACGAATTTAAGTTTTAGATCCCTGACTGTGGCATAGATCTAGTTACTACTAGTATTACAATTTAATTTGAATTTAAAAAAAAAGACCAAAGATTCAAAGTAAATACAGGAGAAGTTATGAAATTGGGAAGAAAATGGACAACAAAATCTCAAGCTCTTTACCAGATAATGATATATATATTGACATACAAGAAATAAAAGGGTTGTCGCTGACTTCTTGTCATCCATGTCGTGTCTACTGTTCTCCTGGGGGGGGGGGGGGGAGAGGAGGCTGTAGTCAAGGGAGTTAATGCAAACTCATCGGTTTTCGGAACAGCCACCAATCAGCGCAAGCTTAACAAAGAGGACAAAGTTCGTTTCGAAACTGCATGTGCTCTGGAAAGGGACGTTGACGTTGAGAAGCAATGGCACATCCCAAGAAAGTGTGTGTCGTGGGATCAGGGAATTGGTATGCATGCTTCTGTCGATCATTCTAGTCATTCTCTTTTTAAATCTGTAGTCTGATATATAGAACAATCACAGCCTTGTTTTTTTGTTAAGTGTATACGATGCTTGCACTGTAAGTGTAACTCAACTATAATACTATATAGTATACTCTAAGACTATAGCAGTCGACGTATTTGAGATTGGCCGTTAGAATAATCTAGACATGCTCTGTTGACAGTTATGCACTGTTTCAGTGCTTGACTTGACCAAGTAGTTGTAAATAAGCTGTGAATAAGTAGTTCAACGGCATGAAAGTCTTCCTTCGACTTTAGTAAAGTATTTACCAGATACTGCACTTTTCCTTCTTTGTAGTGTACTACTACTACTAGTACTAGTAGTACTACTAGTACTAGTTGAGGTTCGCTACTATACTCTTAGTCTTCTAGCATAAAACATACTTCCAACGTAACGCAGTCTATGTTAAACGTGAAACATTCATTATTAGAATATCATAATTTTATTTAGGACAAAATCGCTGTTACGTGCAGAACAAGCACTTAACTAAGATTAAGAAAACGATTGAAGCACCTTATCTCTTTAAAACTCTGCTAGTCCTGTGATACTATAGTGCACTTAAACGTTCAACTAATTTATTGCTACTGTTTGACACAGTTTCTTCATTCCCCCAATCCCTGTGTTGGTGAGCTTAAAACGGACTTAGTTTTATTTCCATTGGAGGTTACTAGGATCGCACTTAACGCTCACCAGCTACACAACCATGTGACTTTCTAATAAAGCTGAAAATGGATTTATACCAGAAATTGTAAGTTATCTGTTAGGTACATGCATATGCAAGCATCGGAGTTCTGAGATAATTGAAGCATGTTAAGAAAAGCCATTTTGGAACTGTTTACTTAATGGTGCTAAACTATGATAAGAAAACTAAGATAAGAAAGTCGGTAAGTTCACATGTACTTGACAGCTTAGCCTTTCAGGGTGCAAGAGTTAGATAATGCGAGCGTAGTAGAGAAATCAATTTATGCCTGTAACTCCCTAACTTTCCAGTGGACAACTTTACATGAAGTACCCTATCACTGTGCAAATATTTCGTCAGATTTAAACAATGATCTAGTTTTGTGGTCACCACACAGTGTGCATCTGGTTTTCATTTCTTCGTCTTCTGCTTCTGATTCCACCTGACACACTCATAGCATGTTGCTCAGTCTGCATGACTGAAGCTATTTCAATACGGTGCCACATCTGACAGTAAAACATTTTTGAATTAAAAAATTAAAATATTTGAGTGACAATTTCTTCATGCAGTGACAAAATACTGCCACTCAGTTTATAGACACATAGTGTGCAATAATTTGATTTAAATTTTTGATCGCCTGCCATGACCAAAACTTGCTTTGTGTGTTTAAACTCTCTCTCCCCACCTCTGCCTGGGAAGGGAAGGAAAAAACACTCGGCAATGCAATATTTCTAAAGAAAACAATTGGCTCTAATGTCTTTTTCTATTCCTGGCAATTTTCTCCAAATCTTTTATTTGGTATTGAGATAACATTAACATTAAATTATAAGATTAAAGACTATTGAACAAGCCATGCACACAGTATTCAGTTATGCAAAGGATGTGCAGGGCATGGAAATAATCGTTGATAGCATATGTACAAGGCTGTGATGTAAGCATTGGGGGTGGGGATGGAGGTTGGTACTCTTTCCTCAAACTCGTTTATATGAGTCATGGGCTTTTACAGTAAAATAACCACACTCCCTCTCTCTCTCTCTCTCAATCAGGGGTTCAACAATTGCAAAGATTGTTGGCAATAATGCCTTGGAAAACCCTGAGCTGTTTGCACCCGAGACACCAATGTGGGTGTTTGAGGAAACCATTGATGGTCAGAAACTGACAGAGATTATCAACACAAAACATCAGAATGTAAAATATCTGCCTGGTATAGATCTTCCTCACAATGTGGTGCGTATTGTTACTGATAAACGAAAGTGTGATGCGATAAATAAATCAGTAGCAGAAATGTAATGTGCAGACAGCAAGAAACTAGAGTATTAAAAGCAGTAGTAGATTTTGCAATGTGTGTTCCACAATTGTTACTGTTAAATTATGTTATAATTATCATCAACAGTGTCATCTTTTTTTTTTTTGGTTGACTATTTTCTCAGGTGGCTGTTCCAGATGTGAAAGAAGCAGCTAGTGGTGCAGATATACTGGTGTTTGTGCTACCGCATCAGTTTGTCCGCAAAGTCTGTCAACAGATTAAAGATGTAGTGAAAAAAGAAAGCATTGGTGTCACACTTATTAAGGTATATTTTAAAGATTTTTTTTTGCAACTGGATTTTTGGTGTTGTTTGCATTTTTAGCTACCTAGATTAATGTTTGCTAATTGCTATGAACAGTCCAGGATTTTCTGTTCCTTGTGTTCTTATGTTTGATATATATTCTATTTTGGATTTGGAGTAGATTCTTTTGCCAGTCTAGCTTAGATGATAATAAGTTATATACCATAGCATAGTCCATGGTCACTGTAGTATTGAAATAGGGAATTTGGGCTTTTTCACTGCATTGCTGAGTATTTTTGTTGTTGTTGTTGTTCCCTCTCCCCAGGGAAAGGTTGGTAATGGGAGTTCAGACACAAAGCCAGTTGAGCTCATGACATCATCAGGCATGAGAACAAGATTTTAAATCGTTCAAATTATTGCATGTTATAAACTGAGTGCTAGTATTTTGTCATTGCATGTTACCTAATGTTGCGATTCCACCCTTGGTGAATGGCATCCAGGGGTTTGAAGTGGCAGAAGGAGGAGGCATACTGCTGATCTCGGAAGTGATCCATGAGGAACTGGGGATACCCTGTGCCATCTTGATGGGCGCCAATATAGCCAATGAGGTTGCTCATGAGAACTACTGTGAGGCTACCATAGGTAAGGATGGCCAGACTTGAGCAATCCCTATACTTTGCATGCTATGTTTCAGTTTTAAGCCAAGTGCATTGCTCTTATTTCTCTAAAAATAATGGGATCTCTGTTTTTGATCAGGGATGTAAAATCTCATTTGGAGACTAAACAGAGCTTACAAAAATAATAAAACCAATAGCTCTGTGTATGACATTGTTTCAGCTTTACATTTCAGAGTGGTTGTACGTTGTTGTACAGAGCTGGAATATTACTTATTAAGTCTCATATTTTGCTATTCTAATAATTTATAGGATTTCACTGGCAGCATCTAATGTCAGCGAATGTTATTCTGAGCAAGTTACACTTTTAATATGGCATGGGTTTTTTTTCATAATCCCAGATGGAGCTATGGAGAAACAATATGAGCAGTTTGCCATCCTAGATATTTAAATGGTGGGAAGCAAATGCACAATGAAAGTTCATTCTGGATCATCATCATCATTATGTCTGCTTTATTTTCAAAGTTTGTAGGGGCATGTTCTTACATGAAAAGTTACTGAACCATTTTTCTTTTGTACTTAGGCTGTAAAAATTCTGAGGTTGGTTCTCTGCTAAAGATAATGTTTCAAACATCGTACTTCCGTATTGTGGTAGTCGAGGATGAAAAAACAGTAGAAATCTGTGGAGCTTTGAAAGTGAGTATGTGCTAAACTTTATTCCTGGTTCTTAAACAAGCAAGGAGGAAAAATCCAAACATCTCTTAATATTAAGGATTCCATACAAATTAATAGATAATTGTAAGCTGATAGGTTTGAAAAATATCACTATGTCTTATCTTGCAAGAAATTGTTTTTTGTCTTGGAATTTACGTACATTTAATAAAGTAAAGACCGCTTTTGTTTAATATTATTAACCAAAATAACTAAGTCATAAGATACATGGAGCTTTAGTATTTTGGTGTCCTTGGACACTAAAAAAAAAAAGTGTTTTATGAGAACCTCAAGACAGATATTCCACCATCATGTCTGGTAAGATATTGAAAAAAATTAGCAGAGCCGTGGTAAGGCCAGATTAGATAATATTCTGAGAGTAACATTTTAAGAAAGGGAAAGGCTAGCCCTTTTGAGAGATAACCCCTTTGCTGCACAAAGAAGACTTGTAAAGATCTGTCAAATAAAGAAAAAATTCACATTAATATTTTTTCGTTTTTCTTTCTTTGGCCAGAACATTGTGGCTGTTGGTGCTGGCTTTGCAGATGGGCTTGGATATGGAGACAACACCAAAGCAGCAGTTATAAGGCTAGGATTAATGGAAATAGTCAAGTTTTGCGAGGTCTTCTATCCAGGTACTGTGAGTGTGAATGATTATTTTCCAGTTCCGTCAGAAGTACACAGTGGGTGGGTTATTAATTAATAAAAAGAATTTGGCTTCATTTGGTTGGTTGAAACGCCTGAACCAATTCTCCAGTTTGTCTTGCTGGTTAGAACAACACCCTCATATACTTATAAACATTATAAGGAGAAGCCTATAAAATAAACCTATAAAGAACAAATTTCTCCTCTAGAAATACACAATTGGCATTTCATACCCCTTTTTTAATTGTTTGCAAGTAAATCACATTGTGTGAAGTTTACTTTTGCCTGTCGTTTTATGTGTGTAGCATTAGGTATTTAATTTAACAAAGTACTCAGTCTATCCAGGGATCAGGAGGAACTTTTACTGACCATAATAATTATATATGTAAATTCTTATTAGTGTATACTTACAGTCTGTTAGTGTTCCTGAGATTTTTTGTCTTTTTGCTGTCATGCATAGATTAACAACTGCCTGCTTTAAGAATCTGACTGATATGAGTGATAAGCACAATTCAGCGAATTATCAAAAATATATTTTTTAAGGGCTTCCTTTTTTATTAGCACTTTATATACTGCTTATTATTTTTTATAAGCTCACTAATGAACATCAAGTATTAAAAAGGATTTTATCACTTTCCACCCAGAGTACTGTAAAAGGTAGGGGTAATATCGGCTAACCATAATATTATGATGTTCAAACCTGCATTTCATTTGTGGCTGTTTTACTGTTGGCTTTATTATATGTAATTCTGTAATATGCACGTGGCTGTGATAAAATGTTATGAGTAAATGCTTAAAACTGATGGCAGGTTCACGTCAGGGGACATTCTTAGAGAGCTGTGGCATTGCTGATCTTGTCACTACTTGCTATGGTGGGAGGAACCGTCGTGTAGCTGAGGCCTTTGTAAAGACAGGGAAGGTACTGTTTTCCCGATAGTGGCCTCCTGATAAACTGCTAAAGGTGTCTTTGAAACACATGTATTGTTGATCTATTTATTGTAACATTCTCAGGCAGGAGAGTTTGACTGTGTAAGATAGAATGTTAGTTTGGTATTCTTAACACACTAATTTAACACCTGCATATACAGGTTCAGACAATCTATTCAGTATCTGTCTCCTCAAGGCTACGTTAAGTTAAAAGGTTTAGCATCAAATTCCACAGGTATCTACCTGGTATTGGTGGAGCACATTTTTCTCGGTGTATAGTGAAAAATGTTGTGGTTTTGTGATGTTCTGAACTGTACATGTACTGCTATTGTCTAAGTTTATAATGATAGTGTTAATTTAAAGTGGACTTGCAGAACTTGCCTGCAAGTGTTCAGGATCAGTTGGATGTGAATGCAGCCCTGGTCTTTTTTTTTCTTTTAAGTCTATAGATGTACTTGAGGCAGAAATGTTAAATGGCCAGCAGCTACAAGGACCAGCAACAGCATATGAAGTGCACTTTATGCTCAAAAGCAAGAATATGGAAGACAGGTGAATATATCATTTATATGCATTTACCTTTAACTGAAAGAAGCTTGAAAAAAAAAGTTTTCCTTAAAGGGTTTGAGGTTGGAGTTTGAGAGGAAGGCATCATCTGGTCACGTTTTTATATGTTTTGGGTGTGATTTTCTTTGAATAATTTAATAAATCACATCATTTCATTTC
This sequence comes from Lanistes nyassanus, assembly GCA_004794575.1. Lineage (NCBI taxonomy): Eukaryota > Metazoa > Mollusca > Gastropoda > Architaenioglossa > Ampullariidae > Lanistes > Lanistes nyassanus. Next base: position 93,463 of record SMGT01005388.1, read on the forward strand.
CAAAACATGTCTTTTGTACTGCTTTCTTACTAAATACATATGATTGTGCAAAATCTGCTTCTAATGACTCAAGCACACTATTACTATACATACTTGATTTTCCCAGAAATGTTCTCTTGCCATATGTAGCTTACTCATGAATGGGTCAACACGAGTTCTAAAATCTGCTTTTGAAGTTTCCTGTAACATGATGCAGAGGGGGAAAGAAAATCAAACAAGAGGCACTGGAAATCAGAAAGCAAACATAGCGAAGCTATATCATGAGAAATATGACCCATCGTGGTGATGAGGTTTGTTATTATGTATAACAACCACAACCTGCACCTCTGCTTTTCCCTCATTTCTCCCCCCCCCCACCCCCCACTCTCCCTATAAAAGATGCTATAGACTGGTATGTTGATGCTTGTCGTAACATCTTTGTAATGATTGTATAATTTTGAATTGGTTGGAGGTGGCATGATGTCTGTTGGTCTTAGGTTTCCGCTCTTCACGTCGATCCATCGGATTTGCAAAGGAGAAATACCTGTTACAGACTTCATAGACTGTCTCAAGAATCATCCAGAACACATGTAATCTCAGTATAGTCTTGTATTAGCTAGTCAACTTTATTTAATAATCTGTTTCTAATTTGTCTCTAACCCCTCTTTCCCCTATCTCATCATTTTTCTCTCCCCTTCTCATACCTGTTCTTTCTTTGATTCCAAAGAGATTCTCAGGAAGAAAGCACCAATTTATTTGTAGCATAGCACAAGTAGATATTGTCGTACGTATATGGAGAACTTGTTTTTAAAAATAGCCTTAAAATTTTTAAGGTAAATTGTGCAAAAAATTGTCTTTTGTTTTTTTTTAAAAAAGCTTTCTATTCCAGTGCTTTGGCTGATGTTAAATGTTTTTTTTTAAAGTATTACTGACATTTTTATGCATTCCTAACTTTTGGAAAGGTCTTATAGACACACTTATGTTACCATGTAAATGAATTTTTAACGAGCTTCACTGGTCATGCTAATTTCACCCAGCTTTAATTTACAAAAAAAAAAAAAAATCTGTTGGATTGTTTATGTTGGCTTCATTCCTCATGCAAGTACCTGCCAGTAACACATTTACAAGTGTGTAAGCACTGACAATATGTTGCTTAAGTTCTTGGTTTGTAATTGGTCAGTTTGGAGTGGATCTGACCGTTCTCTAGATCTGTTTTGGAGTGGCTTTTCACCTTTCATGACCTCTCATGATCAGTAAATGTCTCTATCATATCAGAAGACTGAGTCATTTGGACTCAAATACTGAATCAGGTGACTAAAGCTCTTTCTGAAGTGTTTACAAGGAAGTTCAGTGCATTGCACTGAAAAGGATAACTGTAATAACAAGAAGAGTAAAGATAAACTTTTCAGTTTCTAGACCTGCAGCAGCCTATAATCGTCTCAGGATTTTTGTTTTGGCAGAAGATTGAAAAATGAACTTTGTAAACCTTTAAAAGAAAAAAATTGCATGGTGGCATTAACATTTATAATCATGTGAATCACTCTATCTCACAACTGAGTTCACAGCACTTTACAGTACACAACACACGCACACACACATATAGATTACACACAGGAGTAGTGATAAGCAAGACGAAAGAGATGGGTTTTAAGGGCAGTACAAAAGGAATTTCAGTCAGAGTTGTTGCGGATACTGGCAGGAAGTGAATTCCAAACCGTTTGAGCAGAGAAGACTTTGTTTTGACCTTTGGAACAACCAGGGAGGAGGCATCAGCAGAGGAGTGGAGGGTTCTAGGTGGAGTATAAGGCTGGATGAGGTCCGAGAGGTAGAAGGTTCCTGTCTTATATAGAGCTCTATGAGATAAACATGCAGTCTTGTATTTGATAGATCTTCTTTTGGTAGCCAGTGCAGTTTTTGTAGGTGAGAGGTAATGTGGTCAGCTTTCCGAACGTTCAAAAATCATTCGGGCAGAGTTGTTCCGCAGCTTTTTGTAGTCTGTTTAGAAGATGCTGTGGACAGTTATAGAGAATAGCATTGCAGTAGTCCAGTCTAGAAAGAATGAAGGCAGTTATAAGAGTTTGAGTGGGTTTGTCTGTAAGGTAATGACGCATAGAGCCAGTTCACTGGAGCTCAATGTTTACCGTGTGGATTAGGTTGATAACATGATTGTGCATTGTAAGGTGGGAGTCCAGAGTAGCAACAAGGTTCCTTACAAACTGTGAGACGACAACAGTAGAATTTCCAATGAGAATTAGGTGTCAAAACGGATGTAGACATGCTAGGTGAGGAGACCAACATGATTTCTGATTTGCTGTCATTTAGTTTGTAGAATGTACTCCGTGACTTGACCTTGCAGATGCAGTCTTGTATTGAGGCAATGAGGGCACCTAATTGTGCAGGTGCGTCAGATTTCTGCAACTCAGCAAAAGAGTGGTGAAGAACTGAATGGGAAGAAGTGATTTCAGATAGTGGTGTTGTGTATAAGATGAACAGGGCATGGGGAAGTACTGACCCTTGTGGAACACCGTATCAAACAGAGAGAGATAGGACCGGAACCAGTTAAGTGTGATGCCAGAAATACCGAAGGAAAAGTGAAGCTGATCATGGAGAATATCATGGTCAGGAGTACCAAATGCTGCAGACAGGTCGAGAAGCGACAGGATGAAAAGATTGCCTTTGTCAAGGGATAACATAAGGTCATTTACTACTTTTACCAGCACTGTCTCTATGCTGTGGCCAGGGTAGTATGCTGACTGTATAGGGTTGAATAGTTTATTCAGTAGTCCAGTGGATATATTTTTCTTATTTCAGATTTCTTCTCCCTGGTTGCTACTTTAGACAATGGCTCAAGGAACTCGTAAAACTAATAACCCTGACCTCTGCTTTTGTAGAGCCGGTTTTCCATTACATCATCCAGTCCTCTGACTGTTAAAAGCCTCCAAACCAAGGTTTTTTTGAAAGGCTGTCCTCTGACAAACATTCCATCAATCTGCCTCTCATGGTATTCTTTTAGGTCTCCAGTCTCTGGTTTTCCCCCTTCTGCATCACTGAGACAGTCGTTCTACATCTCTGGGCTTGTCAGAAATCTCCCCAGTCAGTATTTATATTCTGTTCATTGTGTCCTGATTTTCCTGCTACATCTGTCAAAGGCTCAATGAACAGAAACGATGACAGTTGCAGCTGTTATTAAAAGCTGCAACTTCACTGGCAGCTTTGGCATGTGGTCATCCATCACTTTTCTAAGTACTGGTAATTTCAGTGGCAGTTTTGGCATGCATCAGTTCTGTACAGTGGGGGAGGAGGGAGCTAAGTATAACTGCTTTGAAATTTTCTGTTCTCCATACGAGCTAAGTTTCTCATCCTGGGTGCTTTAAGTATAATTCATATGTTATTGACCTCTACTTTGGATTTTGTTGTATATCATTGTGATTCAGTAAACTTACAATTGCATTTAAAAAATTGTCTGGTGATACATTTTAAATGTAGGAGATTCATTCTAGCTGAAAAGTATTTCTTCATGTGGGGTTTTTTTTCGAATGAAAATTATGAAAGTCATATTCAAACTACAGGTTGAGTATGCTTGTGATTGACATACTGATATAATAAAATGTACTGTAATAATGTGAAAGAAAGAATATTCCTCTTTATGCAATATTGTGCCCAAAATACTTTATAAATTTTTTGTAACTGAATGACAGTGGTTTCTCTGACATTTTTTCAAACTTTATGAATAGAAAATCTCTCGCACCCTTTATATCTTAAAATCCCATGTACTCTGTTTATTCTTTTCAGTTTAACTTTTTAATTTTTTTGGTGGGGGGAGGGGGGCTTTAAAAAATGATTTACCTTTGGAGATCGTGAGATGTGTTTCATTTTGGAAGAGCAGTTGATGCTAGACATGTTATGTTTTTCATGTTTGGAACACTTTGTGTAATAGTGATCGTGGTGATAATGCTTTTGGGTCTCTATTTCAGATAAGATGTCCTGACCAATCCTTGTGAACATGTATTTGATGTGCAACAAAACCTATCATGCTTTTTCCAGGTCTTCCGATTGAGTAGGCAATACATGTCCTGCCATAGCACAGCAAACTGATTTTACTGATGTGTAGGTTGGTCAGTTCTTGAAAAGAATTGTGTTCAGTTTCTTACGTTTCTTTGTCTTGAAATGATTATTTTTGCACATAATCATTCTGATTGTTGTTGGTGCAGGCAGCAGAATTTCTTGTACTTTCACAAGACATGGTAGGGAGTTAAGCATGCTTTTTGTGATGCCATATGGTAGACTCAGAGGTGTACTATTGCCAAATATATCAGGTAACCAATAAAGCATAATTTTTGTATGCATGGCACAACAAACTGTATGAGTACCTGCAACCAAGGAAACCTTGCATTTGGTGCTGAAGACTGCATTCATGCTTTTGTGATGCCATATGGTAGGCTCAGAGGTGTTGTATTCCCAAAGATATGAGGTAACCAATAAAGCATAATTTCTGTGGCACAACAAACTGTATTTGTACCTGCAGCCAAGAAAACCTTGCACATGATGCTGAAGACTGCATGTGAAGATACACATTCTGCAGAAAACATGGTAGGCAAATATGAACCGTCATTCTCTTACAGCCACCCCCACATGAACAGATAAAAGGGAGAGTACAATGTGATACATGTACTCTTATTGACGTGTATATATGCATGTATATATTAAGAAAATAGATTCCTCAAAACTAACATGCTTGCATAGGTATATAAACATGATTAGTTTGCAGAGTGTCATAAATCTTACGTTCATCTTGCTAAGTTTTTTTTCATACAAAGCGGTTAAATTGATTTGTCTGCTACACATTTGGTGATGAAAACAACAGCACTTCTAGTCAGCTGCTGAGGTAAGTTCATGGGCCTACCTTTAAGGACATCCTTTGACTTCTTCCAACCCACTCCCCCTCCATTTCAGAGGGTGGATTCATGGTTTGTCTTTTAGATTTGTTCTGTCCTTAAAAAGCTCATTCTGCAGGGTAATGTGACTTTTGCATTCCTGAAATTGTTACTATATTATAGTAAACCTTCCTATTAAGGCCTTTCCCTATTACAATCCTCTTAGATAAAGACCCCATCTTTCTGGTACATTTTCAATTCTTGATAGGGAAGTTGTACTGTATCCACAGTCATTTGTATATCTGATTATGTCTCGCCTGAAACAAGTTGCTGTTTTCAAATCTATTCAGTAGAATTTGAGAAAGGGTACATGCCTGTACCAATAAGAACTTCCAATATAATCTTGATTATATTTTTGCAAGACAAAAGTTAGTGACAATTGCTTGCAGTACTTTAATTTACAAACATTTGGAGTATGCAGTCTGCTCAAGGTTAGCCTTTACATGCATGCACTCATACATGCCTTTGAAAGAAATGTTTAAAGTCATTGCATTATTTGTGGCTGCTAGTCTTGTGAAGAGTCAAGATGAGGAGTTCTAATTATTGTTAAATTCTGGGGGAGGGGGGGTTTGCATTTTCAGAGTTCTACTGATTTGACATATTGCAAGACCACTTCCACTTGAGGACTTCTCACTTCCCAGTTTATGACAATTTACTGGATTCGTTAAAAAGTATTAAGATACATTGTTTTGGGGTTGGGGGAAGTATTCCCCTTAAGACATGTTTTCTGATCCTGTTTGTGGGTGAAAATATTCCCAGAGGGAAAAAAAACATTTAGTGGTATGCATTTGATGTTGGTGCTTTCCTTCTCCATAAACTGTAATGATTCATCATGGTACAATGTTGTTTTTAAATATAAACAGATGTACGTCTGGGTTATAAGAAATAAACGCTTTATTTCATCCTGTGTGATGATTAAATTTGTTAGTCTTTGTGTGCGACTGCTTGTTGCAAAATCAGCATACGTATGATTTCCAAAAAGTAACTGTAGTTTTATCTTGAGGTCTTTCTCTTTGTTTCTTGAAGGCACAAATTCAGATGCTGAATAATGAAGCTTTTAGAGTTTTATCAATACCTACAAAGCATTTAGTCCATGGCCTTTGTGCAAGATCTAAATCATAAATTCTGTGGATGCAGTATTATCAGGATCCAGTGAAGCTTTTCAAATGAAATAAAAAAGCAGTTACGGCTGGAAGTGTATTCTTTTGAGAAAAATTTTACAACCATTTACCTATGCACAATAATGAAAAATATTTAATCTGATGAATTCGTTCTTCTTTCATAGATTATATATTCTATCATTCATATTTACAAGCGCAAGTGAATTCAGCTGCTACTGCTACTCTACTGACACAATAGAAACTAGAAAAGATGGTGACTAAACAATTATATATTTTTTTGTGTTAATAAAATATGGCTGACATTACGCAGCTTGGACCAGGTGTGGTTTTTCACTGGTTAATATTCGACTAACCTGTAGTAATTTTTAGATTTTCACTGGACAGTACTTGGGCTGAGAAGAAGCAATCGCTGCAAGAGCAGACAAAGAAAGATACATGGCACAAAGCATTCCATGTTGTGAATTCAGTACTTAGTTTGAAAAAAAAATGGAAAAAGGGTTTCATTGCATCGCTTTCCAGCAAACAAACAGGACAATGCTGTGTAGACAAAAACATTTGTCACAATGTATAGCTTTCAAAGTACAAAGTACGGCCGCCTGTGTAGTCAGTATTTCATTGGTGAAGAAAATCCCAAAAGACTGATCACCAACTGGCCATCATTCCCAAACAAAAAGAACAAACCTGTGTTGTTTCTTTCTGTAGAAAATTTGCCATACAAATTACTTTGCTCAGCAACTTACAATTTGTGTTGTGTCAGGTGTAGTATCAAAGACAAATTTTTATCAGGTCGTTCAGGATAAAAAGTAACACAAGCTAGAGTGCTACTTGTAATAAAGTATTCTAGTATTATTAAACAATTGAAAATAATGGATGTGTACACTTTTTTCAAAAAACACTTTGTAACTGTCCTGACAAAATGGTGATGCTCTTTGTCAGTTGCAGCTTGGTTTAGTTCCTCAGTTGCTAACCTCGATTTTATTGCCAAGCAGCTGTCACACGTTTCTTTTAAATAATTTTTGATTCTGAACAGCTACATTTTAAAATAAACCTGCAACATGAGCATGATTTATTGTATATATATCTCTGACAGTCACGAAGAGCCATGGATAGCTGACCAAGATAAACACTGACCCAGAACCTGTGGAAGGACCTGGTTGCTAAGGGAGTTCACTCCATTTTAAAATTGGTCAGATATACCTAGGGAAGGTAAGAACCCAAGAGGCTCATACAAATGAAACACAAGTCACTAGTCAGTGCTTGTTATACAATGCCCTTTAAACTCAATTGGTAATTAAACAATTTGTGAAACTCTGATCATACTGCAATGCCACCACTGTTTATTGTTTACTGTTGCAGGCAACTAATATGAAAACGTTTAAAACATGGCAAATTTAAAAAAAATGCTCCACTTAAAGGACAAAACTTCAGATTTACGGTAACACAAACAGATCTTCAACACATTTTAACAAGCATTGATAGCTTACAGACCAATAAATTATAGAAGTCAGTGGCAGAATGCATTACTGTGTATGCAAGTACATGGCTATCACAACGAATCATGCTATTGCTCCAGCATAGTTTTAAAGTTTAAATATAAAGGAAAAGTTTGTATCACTTTGGTTGAGGAAGGGGTGCCAACTAATGAATATTCTGTGTACAAGACTTAAGAATAAAGAAAATACAAAGTGCACAAGATGGATCACTCCTTAAGCAGGTAACAATGTTGGTCCATTTCTTTCACTTGCAACCCTTAATTTATCAAAATATTGGTGCCGATTTTCCTGATGATACCCCTTAAAAACTGTATTGCCACCTTAGGGCATAGACCTTCAAAATTTCACATAAATAAACAGGTAGGAGAAATGTCAACATTTTTGACAAATTATGTAAATAAAATCTGATTTTTACAAAAGAAACAGATATATGAATTTCTAAACTCAGGGTTCATACTGCTAAGGCAAAAACAAATTCCCTGACTTTCCCTGACTTTTTCCAGACAAAATGTCCAATTTTCCAGACTTAACTTATGCACATACTTTAGACAACATTTAAATTTAAAACAAGGGAACTGGACCAAGCTAAGACAAGACAAAGACGAACCCAATCAGACAATCTACATGTTTCGGGGCACTACCCATTCATCAGGACGACACAAAAACGACGAAAAAAAAGAAGAAAAAGACTGCCACATCTACTGAAGCTAAGTCTTTTTCTTCTTTTTTCGTTTTTGTGTCGTCCTGATGAATGGGTAGTGCCACAGACCTTACATATACAGATACTTCACTCCTTCTTCGTGCTTTGCTAAGAAAATCTGCCCAGTTGAGGGAAGCAACTTGCGCTTCTAGAGTTGCGTCCCTTTTGATCTAGGGGTTTTGTGCCGAAACCAGCATGAAAGTTTTAGTGATTGTCGCGCTACTTTATTAATTCTGTTCTGTTTGTGGTGGGAAGTGTGGTATAATGAAAGCTACATATACAGTAGTATGTACCATACAGAAGCATGGCAGTCATTCTGATCCACAGTATTTTCTTATTTGCTGCTTGTTCGTTGTTTTGTTTATCCACACACCAAGAAGTCATTTAGAAAAAAAATTCACAGACACACCCCCTCACACACACTAAATATTCATTTACATGCTTCCTTAGCATTTTAAATTTCCTGTTATAGTTCCATTGCATAACTGTCTTATTTCAGACAAGCAGATAAATGAACTGTGTAGCAAATTCTCCAACTACTGAAAAACACATAATCCTATTGAAATGTATTATTTTAACAGACACTTTGCCCATATCATCAGATCCAGCACACTGCATGAGTTTGTGTATGGGAAGAATAACATGGGATAATTTACAACAGCCTAAAATGCATTTTAAAAATTTAGATGCTAACTACCTTACTGTAAACATTTGCAGACATCAAGACAAATAGACATACTGGTGTAACAGTTTATATTAAACTATCAAACTGGAAATGCAAAGCAAACAATGGGTCAGTGCCTTAGTCTGTGACTCCAGACATTAAAACAAATCTGCTAACACATCAAACCAACTCTTCAATGAATATTTTATTGACCTATCTGAAAACAACACATTGAAAGATTGTGTTCATGGTACCCACTGAAGTATCCATTTTTGCTAGCTGTTGTTTCTCTTCACTGCTATAAGCAAGGCTGGTGGTATGATTTTTTGCAAATTTCCTACATATGCCTAACCTTTAAAAAAAATATATATATATAGCAGTACAGTAAACCCTTGGATGTTTAAATTTTACTGCTTTCTATAAATCATTCATTCATTCATCAATTACATATTTTTAATATACACAATGCCATATTTTATTAAGAAACAACCAATAATAAAGTTATTACAGTCACTTTTAAGATTCCATTGTCATCTCTCAATATGAAAACTTTTATTATGTTATTTTATTATGTCACGCTAGAGAACTGACAATTTACTGGAAATAATGAACCGACTGGCATGACATTAGTTTAAAAAAAAATATCAATGTTTAGCTCTTATATGTTAACATATCCTAACTGCTTAAATGGATATGGGAAATTTAGTTATACCTGTTTCATTATTCTTTAGCTATATTTTTTTGCTTGGCTCAGAACTTCCTTCAGAACCATGTCAGAATCGCTTTTTATTCACATTTGGTCTTTAGCAATCTATTCTTTTGGGGGGATTGGGAACTGAGAATAGAGTTGGCACAGCATTGCAGTTTAAACGTTTTCTTTCACTGTTGGTCCACTAGTTGCTTTAACAATGGTCACTGCATCCCTTAGATCGAATTTCAGCCGCTGAAAGATTCTCTAGGTCTTTTCTCCTGACGTTGAAAACACCTTTATGAAGAAAATTAATAACGTTTATTGGCAAATGGAGTTCAGAGATGAACACTATAGTATAACTTTATACGCTCGGTAAACACGTGAAACGTTTTTCCTTTAAGTTCTGGTTTGCTTC
>SMGT01005388.1:104051-115061 GCA_004794575.1 Lanistes nyassanus
TTAGGCAACGGGCGTCAGTACACGCGCACACGCCACGAAAGTTGCAGCGTAAAATTCAACAAGGGCGCACAATGGCCAACTGTTCTTAGAAGTTACTTCCCCTGAACACCATACTGTATGATACAAAACCAACATGCCCTCGCATTTCTAGTACAGACCGTGTCTGGCAACCTATTTCCGCCACGGTCAACCCTGGAGTTCAGACATTTTACCTTTATTACTCACTAACAGAGGATTTTCAAGGAGTTTTCAAGGAATATTTTCATTTTCTCATATTTCAAGGAGTTTCAAGGGCCTTGAAGGGGGACCCCAAAATTCAAGGGTTTTCAAGGAGATTCAAGGAGCGTACGGACCCTGCCATCTGAGGTCTTTGTCCCTTTTGCCATGGAAGTCAGAATCTACCATCACAAAATAGGTGAGAGCCAAAATAATGACATATCCTATTCTTTTGGTTTGTTACGATTCCAGAGTTGGTTTATTATATTGATTCCTACTCCAATAGTGATTGCGCCTACCACCATGCCTTGTGCAAAAACACGAAAACGCATGACATAAACAGACGTTGACATGTTTCCACGGTTGCGGTACTGGACGATACCATATGCAACTGCTCCCACAAGACCAGCAATGCCTGGAAATAGCAAGAAGTAGAATTAGAGATATCCGTTCAACTTCAGGAGACAGTTATGTCCAAAATAATCATTTGTCAAAAAGAAGCCATAAAATGAAAACTAGCACAGAAGCAAAGGATATGTGTTACTGACTATTTCTTAGAGCTAATGCACTAACCAATTGGAACGAATGGAGCTTCTTTCATTTTACGCCATAGTCTTGCTGAGTGTTCTTCGTCATACTTGTGAACGGTTGTTTCATTTGGTTCTCCAGGCATCCTCTTTATCTTTCTTAGTCTTAGCGCTGTTCAAACTATTTCTGGTCAGTAAGATGATCTGTGTGATGGATGGATCAACTCAAGGTATCAATGTAACTCTGCAATTATAAACAAAACACTGAACAAAACAGCATAACACTAGCCTAAAAATAACAACTATGCTGCACTGAATATTTAATTATTTGGCCAAATAGTGAAAAAAACTTGAATAGTTGTATTTTTTCAAGTGGTTAAAATTAAAAAATAAATAGTATTTTATTCTACAATAACACAATGCTGGTGTCAAGTTAAGTATTAAATCACAAAGTTATAAAAATGGAATTTACCTGATACTGTAAATCATACTAAATGTGAATTAACTAAATTACTAAAGTACTATCAATAACGAAATCTAGTATTGTATAAGAACACACACACACACACAAATATGGTACCATCAGCAAGTGCTCCCATTTTTAGTTCTAATCATATTTTATCTGACCTCCCTAAACACTGAATATTTATATTCGATGGTATAACTCCACCTGGTGTTTGGTACAGACTTTATACCAACACATCGTTGACCTTTTATGATACAGATAGCCAAAAAGCAAAATGAATATTCTAAGACAAATGAATGAATGAAAACCCCAAAGTCTCACACAGATGTCTTCCATTGTTTTGTACATTATTTAGGTCTTTAAAGAAAAACAGTACAAAAATTATGATTAATGTATAAATCATTAAATTATGATGCAACCGTTGTTGCTAGAACTGTAGAAGGCATACAAGGCAATGAATGATCATGAACATATGATGCAAGGCTTACTGATGGGTCCTCTACATAAAATGATAAACCTGATCGTGATCCAGGCGTAGGACTGGCCACCTCTTAATTTATTTAGATCATACAGAACCTAATTTAGATGTCATCTATTCTGCTTCTTTGTCGCCGAAAACTGCTTTTAATTTCTGTGGATCGCTATACGACTAACGTAAGTCAAAGTGTAAGTCAGCTTTGTGCATGGGTGTTACTGTTATAAAGTTCGTCTGATCCCAGTCTAACCACAATCAGAATTACAAGGGATAATAATAATAAAAATTGAATGTTTCTCTAATAAATACTTTCAATTAACGACTTCCGTGAGAACAGGACTAGTAGCAAATAAGTTTCATTTGCCCAGAGAAAGTCTGGTGTCAAAGTCCTTGGTCAACCTTTTACTTGTTTTAGTTTAAAAAAAAAGTTTTGGCTACCGACTATGGTGCTGTTATTAACAGTGTTAATCTGATAAACCAGTCGCTGTGAAAATGCACTAGGAAGGGTATAGTAAACTGCTTGTGTTGAACTGACCTTCCTTTGGTTGCCTGTCAGTTCCCGTCGTTTAAGATCCACTGAATGTTACTGAACGGCTTGAACGTGCGAAACCAAAGCAAACGTGACAACAACGTGCTAAGCTGTTACTGATGCCCTCCCTTGCGTACTGGTCACCTTGACCTTACTGACTTATTTGATTGGATAAGCTTAAGACATCACGTGAAAAGATGTAGGCCATTTCCGGAAGAGGTCATGCGGTGTTTACAAACCGATTCCGGACGATGTACTGTTTCAGTTTCATACCAACATGCAAAGGCGTGGTCCAAAAATATAGTATGTTTGAACAGCAATATGTATTGAACACATACCCTTTTTTACCAAGCCAAATTGGCCCTGTACCGTATAGCTCAGAATTGTTACGCTATCACAGGCACAGTTTGAAAGAAAAAGAACCATGATACATATCAATGATTCAATATCAATATGGCTTTGGCTGGTGACTGTTCATTTCTAAAGCTCATTGGAATGTCCTAAACCTGATAGGTACTGAGATTTATGGTTAGTCACCTAATGTCACCAGATCATTTTCTCTGCATCAGATTTTCGGAGTATGTGGAGCATGTATAAAGAAAAATGGAGACTGACAAGATGCTAGCCCTCGATTCCCTGGAAAAATTGAAAAACATGTGCCGATTGTTTAGGGAACATGGTAAGAACTTGTTTGTGTGTTAATCATTTCTTAAGTATTGAACTAAAAGTTAACAAAAGATGTGTCACCTGGTATTCTAGAAATGGTGGCATTGCTATATTGAGCACATAATACTATTAGTATTAGTAAAACACTTTAGCTACTGAGGTCTAACTCAAAACTAATAGTACTAATACATTTGGTTGGTTGTACCTGTGCATTTTGATTTTCATTGTTGCAGTGTTACTTTTGACAATTTGTAAGTGTTCGGTGACCCATCAAGTGAGCAAGACAAACCATTAGCTCATATTTCTTGCATACTTCATACTAAACATTGCATTATCTTCTGTTCATGCAACTTGTAGTTGTACTTTGCTTGACATTTTTTGTTAAATGTTGCCAGTTTTATGTGAGTATACATATTTTGAAAGAAAGTAAACTCTGCTTATGTGAAGGATTGCATGTTTTTGAGTTAAGCCTGATGCCGTCTAAGTTGTGGGTCACTTTGTTAAAAGGCCCACCAGAGAACTACACACTGATAGAAAGAATGCTCTCTATCCCAGCTGATAAAATTCCTATGTGGTGTCTTGTTCCATCCATCCCATTGACACACTTTACAGACACCCCGAGAACAAAGGCAAAAGAAAATTCCACTAAAGTAAAGTGCCTTGATATACATTTAAATAAAGGATGTTTAATCAAGACAATCAAATTACTAGTTAATAATTGGTGACTACAGAGATATTAATGTCCTATCTGTAGGTGGAACAACATTACAAATAATTTTCACCTTTTTACTATTAGGGAGTCACTGAAGCAATAAAAAGTGGGAGGTTTCTTTACAATTAGATTTGAGAGTTCCTTGAAAATGAAAGGGGTTAGGTTTCTGCCAGCCAGGTACTTGTCATGAAAACCACCCCTCTGCAATGTGCCTCCCTGACAAGAAAAATGGCTACATATGAAGTGCGTCATATTCCAACTTGTTGATCCAGTCTTCCTATTTTTAATATATAGAGGAGCTTTACACAGAGGACTTTGTCTTTCTTGAATGAAAGGGCAAAAGCAAGGAGAGACAATGTCATGGGCAAGAGAGAGACATCTACATAGGGACACTGGTTGGGATAGGAGAAAATACCTCCTATTGCAGCAGAAAGGTCCAAAGGAGTGTCCCACGACATAGGGCACGTTTTTATTTCTGTAACTTAGAAAGGGGGAAAGTAAAGTGATTGTTCCATCCTAGCAACCCCCGTTCACGATAGAATGGAACAAAAGATTATTTAATAAAATGCAACAATATCTGTCTATTTAGTTTGCAGATCTAGTGAACAGAAATTTTGGAATGTTCATTTATTCATATACAGTTAAGCTGAGTATCTCTCATTCCTCACACAATGCGAACAATAAGGCTAAATCATCCAGTGCCATACAATCCTCACTCAACCTCCACATTTGAACAATTCAACTAGTTTTGCACAAAACAACCATTGACCCAAACATATGTAATTAGTGCCTCAATGAGGGAGGTTGTGAACCAAAACTTGCCAGATCATGAAATAGATCTTGGCAAGTCAGAACAAGAAGTGATTATAACAAAATCACATATTTCAGTGATTCGTCAGACACAAGTAAATTTTTCAGTTGAAGCTTAACATATCATCAACAGTCACCCAGACAAATCTACAGCTTATCTCTTGGCTATCATCAGTTAATATGATTATAAGACTACCCAAGAGTTAATAACGTGAAATGACCAAGACAATTCACGATAGGTCTTTTCTGGTACTCATTGTTAGAAATCATTCATTTCACAAGTTCCCAGGTAAAAAATATATGCAGAGAGACTGTTCTTCTGGACTGAATGATGCTGTTTATTCAGTCCACTTCCTTTTGTGCTTAAGAAAACATTTTTCTAGTGATGATACAGTAAATTTCTCTAGTGATGGTACAGTAAATTTCTCTAGTGATGGTACAGTAAATTTCTCTAGTGATGGTACAGTAAATTGCTCTAGTGATGGTACAGTAAATTGCTCTAGTGATAGTACAGTAAATTTCTCTAGTGATGGTACAGTAAATTTCTCTAGTGATGGTACAGTAAATTGCTCTAGTGATGGTACAGTAAATTGCTCTAGTGATGGTACAGTAAATTTCTCTAGTGATGGTACAGTAAATTTCTCTAGTGATGGTACAGTAAATTTCTCTAGTGATGGTACAGTAAATTTCTCTAGTGATGGTACAGTACCTGAGTTTCCCCTAGATGGGATGGGTGGGGTGGGTGGGTGGGTGTTGAACACAGGTCCTTACAGAATGTGGATAGTCCCATGGGTACAATAGAAATCTGTTTTGCACATCAGACAACAGAACAGGCTTGAATGCCTGGGTGGGTGAAGTATTTGAATAAAAAGATACTTTATTGAAGGTGTGCATATGAAAGAATGTTGTTTAACTCAAACTGGATGCATAGATTTGGCTTGACCAGGCTGGTGTACTATGCTTGTGAGCAAGATGTAACTTTGTTCCTGCTGAAGTCATGAATGAATGGCAATGTAGCAACATGTTCCTAACTTCTTGTCAGGGAAATGCTCAAGGGATAGCCGTTTCCATGACAGGGTACAGCTAAAGCCAGATTTATTTACTCAGTTTGGATGAGTGAAATGACAACTGTGGTGATGAACTCGTCCAAATGTTTGCTTCAAAAATTTCGTCCCTTCATGATATGTGATTTTTCCCAGCTGCTCAGGGAGACTGTACTGAATATCTGTGAATACAAGATTTGTTTCAATTTTGGTGAAATGAAATCAGTTTTTTTATTATTATTATTTAGATTGTTGGATTAGTTCTCTACCACTGTTGTCATTCATCTAAGGTGGGTCTGATGCAAGGGTGAAAGTTGTGATTAATCTAAAAAAAAAAAAACTTTTTTCAAGTTTCCCATAGTCCAAAAAAAAAGTAAGGAACATGTGTTTCTGGGGATAGGATTGGTAGAGGACTGACTTAGTTTTTATTGCTTAATTCCAGTTTTAAATGAGATATATATCACTTTATCAGTACAGAGAGACAAGTAAATGGGGATGAGAAATAATTGCTTGCTGCCATAATAAAATGAAGTAGAATTTTGGATGTTTTTTTAAAATTATATTCTTCCACAGGAGATACAATTGCATGTGGGCAAGCCAAGTTATCATTAACAAGTGATATCCTTTTTGAACTGAATGAAGCCTTTGAGAATCTTGAGAACAACCTTTGCCCTCAGCATCTTTCCATCCAATCAGACAACAGCCAAGAATGGCATAGAAGAGATTCTGATTTAGAGGACTGGAATGATAATCTTCAACTTCTTCGAGATGTTTTTGCTAAAGCTACGAATCTCAAGGTTTGTTGCCAATTTTTTTAAAAACTCCTAACAGATTTTTTTTAATAGACATGGCCAGAGTGACTGTGATGAAGGTTTTAAAGTGCAAGAGGATGAACTAGTTTTGTTTAAATTTTATTCAGCCCAAGTATTAATCAAATTGTTAATAATTCCATACCAGCTGCACGTTGGAAGCACAGATGTTCTGGGTGTGAGATGGAGAGCAGACCCAGTCCCTGTGTCTCATCCTGTGCACCTTGGGTGCTTTTCGCGCCTGCAGCATCTTGAAATCTCATACCTGCCAGTACATCAGCTCCAGGACCTACTGAAACTGCGCCCCAGGCTGGTGTCCTTGGTTGTGCACAATTGCCTTGGAGACGGTGCAAAGCTTCAGGCAAGTACAGTGGAGAGAAGAAACAGTCCAGAGCTGCTTCCTATGATTTGTGTTGTTATTGTTTAAAATAAAATATTGAATTAAGATACTTTTGTGTGGTTTGCTTGCATTTTTGTGTTTATGGAGATCAGCAGTTGTGGCTACATCACAGAAAAGTGGTTAATCCTATAAGCAAATGCCACATCTAGAAGAAATGCATGTGCTGTATATGCATTCCTATTAGTGTATACCAGTAATATTGACATAGTCACTACAAAAAGAATTCTTTGCCTATAATAACTTGAGTTGGTGCTATATGAAATTTACAGACAAAAGTATGTGAAAAACACATATTTACCAAAATTAAAGTTTTGTATAAATATTCAAGCAACAAATATTATCAACACACCAGTGTGATGAAGTAAAGAGTTTTTTTTAAAAATCTATGACACTTCTTGACGTTATTTTAATTTTTTTATCTGTTTTGAAAAAAATGTATGTGTGATTTTTACGAAGTTGAGATTAAAAAAAAAAATACTGACAAGCTGTAGATACATTATCTATTTACAGGACCTTCTAGAATTTTGTGATCAGGAGGTGTCAGTGCCTGTGCAGTGGTCAGCTCTGAAGATACTCGGCCTCAGATGTAATGGCTTGAAGGGACTTGATGGGTCTTTGGTCAGTAAGCAGTTTTCACTAATGGCCTCCCTTGTCATGTAGACTTAAGTTTTGGAATGGTCAGTCAATAACTGACAGTTTTGCCACAGTCGACCCTGTGTATTCCATGGTTCAACTAGACTGGAGTTGATAGCGGCAGAGGAGTTTTAATATTCTGTCAGATTAATCAATGGTTAAGAACTGAAGAACACCTGTGGTTCTTACACCCTTTCTTGCTACTGCTGATGGGGTTTTATGCAGAGTATATTATTCAGGTTGGAAGTCAAAGACCTTCTTTTTTCAGGTGTCATATTATATGGATCTCATATGTTGTCCTTCCTTAAAGACATGTAGGTTTAAAAGGAATGTGACTGCCGCTTGGAAATAAAATATAAGTTAACAGAGGAACTCGGTCAAACTACAAAAGACACAGACACAGAGTCAACAATTTAGTGCCATTTTCACCTTTATTCTAATCTCCTTAGTTCTTTTAGAAACTAATGTTCTCTGTAACTAACCTACAGCCACCCTTCCCCCTACCCCTCCACCATCCCATAACCTGCTAACCCCTTTCTCCTCCTATACTACCTGCCATGCGATTGGCTGCACCTGCAGAGAAGGGTCGTGATCTGATTTTCTACATGCATGACCTCCCTTGCAACCCACTTTTTAATGTTAAATCTATCCTTTCCCAGTAGTTCTGTCCCACACTGTGTGGCGTACTTGACTTCACTCAGTTAAGTGCCTGTTTTTTTGTCTGTATCTATTTTTGTTGTCCTGACCAAAGGATAATGCCCTGAAACTGTTGATCCTGGCTGTGTCTGTCGTTTGTGGCTTGGTTCAGTTCCTCTGTTGTTAACTAGTAGGTGTCCCAGACTCCCCCCCCCCACCACCACCAAAACTTGTTGATTTCAGCTTCTTTAGATCTGAGACTTAGATCTCTTAGGCTGTCTTCTAAATATATATATATATATGTCAGTCTTTTATTTCAGAGACTTTGCCTTGTCTTGGTTGTTTATTGCTTATGTCCCATTGCAGACAAAAGATGGTGTTGGTTAGACAAGTTAATGTGCTGTCACTCATGGGACTGCTGTCACAACACAGGCTTCAGTCCCACCCGGCCACATTATACTGACACCGGGCCAATCAGTCCTAGTACTGTTCCCTATAGTGCCAGGTGTCTGGCAGGGCAACTACTAGATTGCCAGTTTTAATTCTTTTGTATGACTCAGCCAGTATGTGAACCACCAACATCCTGCCTCCAGAGTGGATGCCTTAACCACTAGACCACCAAGGCAGATGTTGCCCTGTCTTGGAGACCCAATAATATCAGCTCGTGTAGATCTCAGTACTTTGTCCTGTCTCGGAGACCTTGGAACTCTCAGTACTTTGTCCTGTCTCAGAGACCTTGTGTAGATCTCAGTACTTTGTCCTGTCTCGGAGACCTTGTGTAGGTCTCAGTACTTTGTCCTGTCTCTGAGACCTTGTGTAGATCTCAGTACTTTGTCCTGTCTCAGGGACCTTGTGTAGATCTCAGTACTTTGTCCTGTCTTGGAGACCTTGTGTAGATCTCAGTACTTTGTCCTGGCTCAGAGACCTTGTGTAGATCTCAGTACTTTGTCCTGTCTCAGAGACTTTGTGTAGATCTCAGTACTTTGTCCTGTCTCAGGGACCTTGTGTAGATCTCAGTACTTTGTCCTGTCTTGGAGACTTTGTGTAGATCTCAGTACTTTGTCCTGTCTCGGAGACCTTGTTTAGATCTCAGTACTTTGTCCTGTCTTGGAGACCTTGTGTAGATCTCAGTACTTTGTCCTGGCTCAGAGACCTTGTGTAGATCTCAGTACTTTGTCCTGTCTTGGAGACTTTGTGTAGATCTCAGTACTTTGTCCTGTCTCGGAGACTTTGTGTAGATCTCAGTACTTTGTCCTGTCTCAGGGACCTTGTGTAGATCTCAGTACTTTGTCCTGTCTCAGAGACTTTGTGTAGATCTCAGTACTTTGTCCTGTCTCGGAGACCTTGTGTAGATCTCAGTACTTTGTCCTGTCTCGGAGACTTGTGTAGATCTCAGTACTTTGTCCTGTCTCGGAGACCTTGTGTAGATCTCAGTACTTTGTCCTGTCTCAGGGACCTTGTGTAGATCTCAGTACTTTGTCCTGTCTCAGGGACCTTGTGTAGATCTCAGTACTTTGTCCTGTCTTGGAGACCTTGTGTAGATCTCAGTACTTTGTCATGTCTCAGGGACCTTGTGTAGAGCTCAGTACTTTGTCCTGTCTTGGAGACTTTGTGTAGATCTCAGTACTTTGTCCTGTCTCGGAGACCTTGTGTAGATCTCAGTACTTTGTCCTGTCTTGGAGACCTTGTGTAGATCTCAGTACTTTGTTCTGTCTCAGGGACCTTGTGTAGATCTCAGTACTTTGTCCTGTCTTGGAGACTTTGTGTAGATCTCAGTACTTTGTCCTGTCTTGGAGACTTTGTGTAGATCTCAGTACTTTGTCCTGTCTCGGAGACCTTGTGTAGATCTCAAGACTTTGTCCTGTCTCAGAGACCTTGTGTAGATCTCATTTTGTTTTTTCAGAGGCTGTGTCTGTCTTGCAGAATTACTTTAAAATATCAACTTGTGTGAATGTTGGTCTTTGATTTCAGAGATTGTGTCCTGTTTTGGAGACCCTGGATATCAGTTTGAACCGATTGATCTCCACAGATGTTTATCTTGCGGTTTGTAATTTTCTATAAGATTTTTATTTCTATGGCTGGGGAGACTTTTTTGGCCCTATTATTTTATTTTATTCAATATTCGCAACAGATATCTGTAGAACAAATTTATGAATCAGTTGAACATTTTTTAACTGAAATAAGAACTAATAAAACTTAAAAAGACAAAGAAAAATCTAGTATGTTTTAAAAGCACATGAAGAGACAGATCATACTTTGCATGTTATTAAAATTAAAGTTACACCTTTTTTTATGCAGTATTTGATGGAACTTTTGAGGGTGGATTTGCGGTTCAATCGTCTGCATTCTTTGCCTATCCTGGCTGCTACTGTAAAGAAAAAGCTGCGTGTTCTTCTGCTGGGTGGAAACAACATAACAAACATAAAAGGTTTGTGTAATCATGTATATGTTGGGGGGTGCATGTGGGGTGATGGTGGTGGTGGGAGCATGCATAGTTGTGTGTGTTGTGAAGAGTGTTTTCTAATTTAATTTTATGTGAAAAAAGAAACCTATGATCTGCTTGGAAGAGAAGATGTCAACAAAGGAGCTGAGGCAAGCTGTATAGATGCTGGCAAAGATTACATGTTTTGGGGCACTGCCTCTTCCTCAGAACAGCACAAAGACAGAACAAGGCATTTAGCTGGGTAGGGTGACATCCGTAGCACAGCGTGCGAGTAGAAGTAGGGGACAGTGAAAGGTGGTGAGCAGCCAAGGAAGTGTGACCAATCGCAGGGCAGGTAGGCAGGAGGAGAAAGGGGTGGAGAGGGAGGGTAGGCCTAGGTTAGTTGCTGAGAGCACTAGTTGTGAAAAGGAAGGAAAGAGCAGTGGAAAAACGAGGGGGAGAGAGAGGGAGGGAGAAGAGCAAGGGGGAAGGGGCAGTGAGAAAAGGGGGGGAAGGGAAGAGTCGGTATTTAGGGTTCAGTCCTGTGGGTGCTGTTGTGAGTTTTCAGGCGTCTAGTTGCCCTAACCAATCAGGAGGTAGAGCAAATTGTTACGGGCGACCCGATTGGTTCGACCAAATAGCCAGGAGAGACCGCGCGGTGGAGTG
>SMGT01005388.1:115502-155426 GCA_004794575.1 Lanistes nyassanus
GTGATCGTCGGTCGATCTTATTGGTTACTAAGACGTCGGCGCGACAGCTTCTTCTGAGAAGTTTTAGTTCAGAGAAAATACGGTTCTTTGTGTGTACTGATTTGCAGTATCGGTGCGGTAATGTTCATAACCCGGTAAATCACGAGTGCGTGCAGATACGTGTAGCGTCACTGGGATGAATATATGCGAGTGAGAATGATTGTTCTACATATGTCAGATGTATATTGGAGCATCTTTTCATGGTGTAGTGAAATATTCTGTTGTAACTGTAAATAAATAGAGTAGTGTATCATCGCTGCCCGCTTTTATTCAGTTGTGCGCGTGACAAGCAAGGGGGTGGGGGCTTGAGCCGGTTGGAAATTGAGCAAATCAGACAGTGATTGCATTGTTAGTTTTCCCCCTTCTTGACACATTTTTATGTTGTGATAACTCTAGTCAAACGAGCAGACGAGTAAACACATAAAGCGCCATACCCCTAGACACGACAGAGGAAAACCGCGACAGGCGCCATTGTGGTTAAGTGTGAAGTGAAGTAGGACTCCATATTCTTGCAGTCAATGCAGTCGCCCTTCATTTGCCAGATGACACAGACTCTCATGTTGTCTACTGTGTGTGGGGGTGTGCTGAAATGTCGTGCAAGTGGGCAATTCCTGCAATGTTTAATGTCGACGAAATGTTCTTTGAAGTGGTGTGTTGGTGGCTTTCTGTTTAGCAGAGTGCAGTGTCCCCATCTTTTCCTCTCACGCTGCACTGTGGACATCACCCTACCCAGATAAGTGCTGTTAATTGTCTTTCTTTGTGCTTTCCTGAGGAAGGGGCAGTGGCCCGCAAGGTGTGGGTTGTCTTTGTCAGTGTCTTGTACAGCTTGGCTCAGTTCATTGTTGATATTTTTTCAATTTATCTGGTTTTGGGGTTGATGTTTGTAAATGGCTATGGTTATTTCTAATGGCAAAGTACCTCAATCTTGGCATTCAGGCATGAAAGAGCTGAATGAAATGGTTGCATATTAGGCTTTAGGACATTACCTGTCATCTTCTGTTCCAGGTGTGGAGGAACTCGTCTGCCTTGTGGAGCTTGACCTGTCCGAGAACCTGATCAGTAAACACTGCAGTCTTCAACCTCTTAAACATTTGCATCATCTGCAGAAGGTAAGAGGGTTACTTTTTATTTAGCCATTAAGAAATTTGTTATAAATTCTAATCTACATGTACTGTTTGATCAAGTCTCCATCTTAATGTAATGTTTCTGCAGGAGTTTGTCTCACATGGTATCTCAGTTGAGCATGTGCCAAAATATGCTTCTTTTTTACTGTTACGCGCTGTCTGTTTTTGTCAGCTTGATTTGAGAGGCTGTCCAGTTGCCATGAGAAAGAAGCACAGAGTGTCAACTCTTCAGCACATGTCTTCTTTGGCTCTCCACCTAGAGGTGTGTATGTGTAGCTGTCTTTGTATGTGGGTTGGGTGGGTGGTGGCAGGGTGAGAGAGAACAGTGCATTAGTGTGTGTGTGTGTGTATGAGTACGTGCATGCACATGTGTGTATATGTATATATTGTGTGCATGTGTGCGTGCATGAGTGTGTGTGTGTGTGCGCACGTGCCCATGCACATGCACATTGTGGGGACTTTTTACTATCTATGCATGCATGTGGGCATGCTCAGCCAAGATTCTGAGGTTTGTTTAGGAGACAGAGATGTATTCTCTTTAAAGAAAGAGGAATTGTATGTTTGCATGTTTGGATCCACAATACATACTTTGCATGTCGTGTTTGCTTGGTTGCATAGCACATTATTATCAACTTAGGTACACTGACAAATTTATTGCCTTTTTATTTTCAGGTAATGCTTGATGGACGTCCTGTTTCCAATAAGGAAGTTGGGGTAAAACTCACGTTTTCATGTCTTCAGTTTTGTGCATTTGTGAACAAGTACCAGTCATGTGAAAATATATGTATCTGTAGATGTGGTTTAATAGGATAGTATAGCAGGTTCCTGAAATCACTGGGAAAAGGTGGCAGGTCATATCTCTTCAAGCTCACATATTTCCTTTTTCCACATATGATCATCTCAACCAAAAGGCATTGTTTTCTATTGCTAGAAATGCATTAAAGGAACCTCCTATAACTTAATAATATTGCATGCCTATGGATCCTATGAATAGTTTGATTTTAAAAAAACTTGTATGAGTGTTCAGTAAAGAACAAGGGCTACCCATACATATTTGGTTCTCTTGCTTAGATCTGTTGATATTGTTAATTACGAAGTACATTTTTTATTAGTAAGGTCCTTAAGCAAGCATTTAATGTGTTTGCTGCAGTGAAAATGTGTAACCTCATCACTTTGCAGGAAGCACAGCTAGCCTCTGTTTACCACACAGCACAACACAGAGCCACTGAGAGTACCAAGCCATCAGCACCCACTGATGCCACACACTGCGATGTGATCAACCATCATCTCACCAGCAGTCTTGAGGACAACAATACTTCAGGTCAAGCCGTGGCCTTTCCATTCCTGGGAGCCAAGCAGAAAGGACGTAAAAAGGTCAAGGCCAGGACCATGGAGATAGCAGACATGGATGTATCTACCGGAGAGTTTTCGTCAGGAACTGACACGCCAAGTAAGATGGAGCAAAGTAAACCTCACGTAGAACATTCAAAAGTAACGAGACAAAGACTGCATGGAAGAGGAAATGTTCACAGTTTTGCTGGTTATAAATGTTTAAAGTTTTGCTGCTTATTTGTTCCTATCCACACTTTCTTGGTAATTAGTTTTGTGGTTTATCTTGACAAGTTCTTTAACTGCAGCATTAGACATAGCTTAGAAATTTATAATTTTTCTTTGCTTCTAAGTTTTACAGACATATTACAGTTAGAAGGATGCGACAAAAGCAATTATATAGACATGAGAGTTTATCTTGATTTTCAGGCAGTGGTCAGTGAACTTTGCAGCATGGTGTACTTAATCTTTTTTTTCAGTTTTGTTTCCTTTTTGTGGAATTTTTAGGATCATCACCTCAAGTAACGTCAAAACTGGAGGCAGTCATGAAGGCCAGGAGAGAAGAAATAAAGCAGACCCAACAAGAACTGGAAAGAATGCGCTTGCACTACGGTGACAACTGGCTGCAGGCCATTGTTGATCAGAAAAAAATACCTTCGCCTTCTAAAACAAAAACCCGAACTGCCGTTACCTATCCAGGGAATATTGGTGCTGCTGCCACCAGCACTGCTTCTTCCATCAGCAAAACTCAAGCTTCTGTCATCGTGCACACAGCTCCATCTTCCACAAACTCTGGCACTTCTCATTACCCAGATGTTTCTGTGGAGGCCTGTGCTAAGGAAGGAGTGAGTGTTGTTCAGAAAGCCAGTTTTTGTGAAAGTCTGGAGATCCCTGAGCATGAAGCTAGCGCTAACACGTCCAGTCGAAAAGCCAGATCCAAGCTGCAGCCTGCCAAGGACAAGGCTGCAGATGAGGTAGATGCTGCTGCCATGGTTTCGGATTGTGCAGCTGGTGATGATGCTTTGGTTAGCAAAGGTGAAGATGCACTTCTGCTGCCATCTGGCAAAGATAATTTGCAAGTGAACGGCACTGACTTGAGGACCAAAAGTCCAACCAAGCACTGGCAGATCAATGAAGGATTCTATGAAGATGAGTGTGTGACAGCTAGAAGAGATGATGGTGAAGACAAGAAGAGAAATGTGCAGGCAGCTGTATCAGGGGATGCCAGAGAAAAAAATGGTCTGGGCAATAACGTGCAAGAACCAGGTAAATTATATTCAAAAAGGAGCCAGCTACATTTTTTGTTTTGTTTTTTTGACTGGATTATTCAGCATAACTGTATGAGGTTCTTAGCATCGGATCAAAGAAAGAATGAAAACTCTCTATATCCATGTCCTTTGCAACCATCTAACCCACATAAAAGCTTGAAAATTTTAATTTCATCTGCACAGGCTGGTATATTAAGATCTGATTTAGTCTGCGACCACATTTTGTTATTTTTTTAACAGTGTTTGCTGTGGTATGGACAGAACTGCATTCTTACAGAGTGTAATTTTTCAGATGAGCAGAGTGAACCTTTTATAGTAATTCTGCCAGAGAAGAACAGTGACCATTTGATAGTGACAGTATCACCTCGCTTCATAGTGGAGAAGGACATCAATGGAAGGTTACAAGAAATGCTGGATTTACAAGTATGTGCATACTCATCCCTGTATGTGTACATGCATGCACATATGATGGTACACACGTGGGTTGCATGCCTGTGTGCCTGGGGGTGGAGGATGCATAATATAGGCTTTTCTTATTTTCATACATGAGGGTCAGCTAGTTACTCTAATGCTTGCAGAGAATACCATGAAGGGCTCAGAGCACACAAATAATGTGAATAAATTGCCATTTTGCCAGAACACAGATGTACAGTATTTTCAGAGTGAAATCAGTGAATCTGTCGACTGGGTTGATTTAGTCCCTGCATTCATATTCTGCTTAAATTACCTTTTGAAAAATTGCTGTCTCTGTGTTAGGATCAGATCAGTTGTTATACTTTTGTCTTCATGCGTGTGGTTCCAATCAACAGTGCCTTCTCAGCATAAAATTGGAAGAAGAAGATGACCCAGCCATCAGTGTCTATGACACAGGCAGTGCTGAAGGCCTTGAAGTAAACAAAGTGTTAACAGTGCGCATGCAGTTTAACTACATTCGAAAGGACAGGCGCAGCCGTGTGTACATCATGGAAGACCAAGACAGTGCACAAGTAAGTACAGCTAAATCAAGTTCCCAAATCTGAAAATTTGAGATTGTGGTGTTTAATAAATTTGCTCCCAGGATTTTCTTTTATTCAGTGCCAGGGTAAATTTGATACTTCCATGACCATTTCTTGTTTTTTTCTCCCCTCAGCATTTCATGTCGCTGGTCTACCCGTTTGTTGAAGCAAAGGAACAGGCAGCGTTACAGAAGATGCAGACAGAATACCAGGTACCTGGCCTTATATAACTTTAATAATCGTCATTGTGCTGGGGTAGCAGGCGTTTTGTGAACAATAGTTATACCTTACCTGTTTTTGTTTTTTTTTTGATAGATGCTGGGAGTTTTTAACTGCATTGTGCAAAGCTTTTAGCATATTGCATTCTACATTTCTTTAAAATATGCAAGGAATTAACTTGGCTTGCATGGCTTCAGATATCCTCAATTTTCCATGTGTTTCCGCTTCCAGCACAAGTGGTTCAGCCTTTAAAAAAAAATCCACCTCTCAGAAAAATCAACAATGTTTTATATTTTTTAAAAATTAATATTTCACCAGTGTACCATATGTAGTGTAGGGTGCATTTTTTAAAACTGATTGTCATGGTACAATCCATTGCTAATTATGTATAACTGGAACAAAAGCTTTGAGTTGTGTGTCTCTTTCATGTAAACATGTGGATGTCTGTTAAGAAACTGGTTATTTTCTCGAGTGAATTTCCTCTCTTTTTAAGCCTGGCTGTTTGAAGACCTGGGTTTGAAGGTTATAATTTTTTTGTTGTTGTCGGTCACAACTAAATAAAACAAAACAAAAGAGAAGAGAAAGCAGAAGAAAAAAAATCTCCATGTTTGCCTGGGTTCATCAAGGACATTTTTGTTTGCAGTGTCTGAAGTGTAACAAAGTGTTTACCAGAGGCAGTGCACTGACAAATGTGCAGGAGGAAGGACAACCTCTGAGGGGCCACAGTAGAGAATTTTCAGCCGTTTCTGATCTCTCAGGTGTGCTTTGGTGGATTGAACTAAGCAGCTAAACATGAGATCCAAGACTTGAGTATTATCACGGAAGTAAAAAGTTGAGGAACTATTTGGGCATGTTTATTAAGGTTTTATTTGTACAATGTCAGTCTTCTATAAAAATAAACAAAGCATTTTAATAGAAAAGGAATTTAGGTTTTGGAATCATTTCCCCACCCCCAAACACATAGACACGCAACCCACATGTGCATGACTGCATGTGAGTACATGTACACATACAGAGATGAGCATACACATTCCTGTAAATCCAGCATTTCTTGTAACCTTCCAGTGATGTCCTTCTCCACTATGAAGCGAGGTGATACTGTTACTATCAAATGGTCACTTAACTAAATTTCTGCAATTTTGAGGGATGTAATTTTGCTTTCAGATCTTTTTGACACTGGGAGCTGATTTTTGGGGATTTATGTTTTGCAGATAGGATCACTCTCATGTGTCCTGCCTGCAGTAGTGATCATGTTGTTTTGTTGGAGAAGGATGACTGGGAGGCAAATACTGCAGCAATTGTTTCACCATTTGGTTCTGTCCCTTCCCCCAGAGGACTTGGAGCTGTTGGTCGTAATAAGAGTTTTGAGTAAGTTCATTTTTTGCTTTTTGCGGTAGATCTTAAAATATGCAAGTATAACTGAACAGGACTTGTTTGATAGGCAGGCTTTAAAACCTTGAATCCAGCTATCAAGCCATGTTTTAATGGAGAATAAACCAGCATCTTAAAAATGACTTTGGCTGCTTTTTAATCATACAATTTCATAATCCACTTTGAAAGCATTCTTCAAGGGGATTGTAGAGACTGGACTGAAAATTTTTAACATCTTTGAGAGCCTGTAGTGAAGACATTGGCTTCACTGGGATCACTGGGGCTTGGGCTTAGGTTGGATAAGCATTCACATCAATGAATATGGAATTTTTACACCTAGGGTCAAAGTGACCTTCTGTCCTAAAATCTGACTGATTTCATAGAGGGCAAGGGCCAGCCCCAAGGAACCCATGTGTTACTTGGGCAAATGTAAATAAAAACTGTGCATCACCAAAATTAAAATCAGTCTCTGATTTATTTCTGATTTTTTGTTCATGGTACCCCTGATTGCTTGTTACCAGGATCTTTCAGATTTGTCCTTCTGGTCTTGAAAGCAGTCATAAAGCCTATTTCATGAATAGGGGATAAGCACCCCATGCAACCCAGAGCAGGTAAGAATTTAGCAGGAGAGAACACATAATGACTGATCGACTTTCTGTTGTTAGTCAGCTTCTAAGTTCGCAGTCATGGAAGGCCAGCCACACAGCTCATAAGGAGGGAAGAACGGATTCTGAAAGAAGAACTTCAGGTAGTTTCCGATCGCTGGCTCCCATCAGGGACTATTTTTCTGCAGGCCGAAGAGAAGAAGCAACTGGAAGGTCAAATTCACTTTCTTCTACATCATCACCACATATGCTGCAGGTGAGAAATCCAGGTTATGCTGAACTCCACATTCTTCGTCATAACCAATGTTACCTTGAATTTCTGGTCTCCTCTCTTCGGCATGCAAGTCTGATGAAATGCAGGATTCTGCTTGTGCTTCACATATTTGTTCTGCAAGATTTAGCAGGTTATGCCTAGCATCCTCTTGATAGTGTTAGTTAGGTACAGCTCCATTCTACTGTCTTTTGGCATATGACGTTATGTGTATATACTTGACAGAATGGGATTCTTATGTGGTGATCTTTGAAGTTCTTTCAGTGGGCAAGAAAATTTAATAGAATAGTGCACAAAGCACAAAGGCTGTTTTGTTTTTTTGTCCTTCCTAAACAGCAAACTGAAAAAGTGCAAACTGGACGACACCGCAGCAATGCCTTTTATAATGAACCTGCACCTGCACAGATGCGCTCGCGCAGTAATGCATTTATTTCCGACTATAATCCTGCTAAAGGACCTGAGGGAGCTCCATTTGCTCACACCATGAGCATTATACCATCTGCTGAACAGGGATCTGAGAACCAGTGTAGTGGGTCACCTTCGAGTTTGCCTCGGATTCCTTACACTGAAAGCCTCAACCATCCGTCTAGTCTTCACATAGATTCATCTTCAGATCTGCATAAGACTGGGTTTAGGGTAAAGGTGTCCTCAGTGGAGAGTGACATAACCATTTTGCACAAACCTGACAGTTCAGCCAACCTGAGCACTAGCTCATTATCTTACTCCCCTGTAAGTGACTCTGTTTCGGAAATCACTGTGACCGGAACACCAGATGTACGGGATGCACCACATGTGGGAAAGGCTGACTTCATGCAGGACGGCTTTAAAAGCCTTCCCTTAAGGCCAGCAAAAACCTCAGAAGAGGAGAAAATGATTGGTGTGTCTTGTGATGGTACAGCAAAGGACATGACACGTGCAGATGTGACTCCCATGGGGTCACCGTTGTCTGGCAGCATATGCAGCAGCATGGTTTCCAGCATATACTACAACTCTCTGCAGCCTAGCACCAGTGCAACAAGCGTGTATGCCACGGCCAGCGAGACTGGTAGCATTGTTGTGGCAGAAGGATGGGACATGAGAAACCAGGGGTCTGAAGGCAAGATCAGCACTGACATGGACAGCAACGTCCAGCTTCATGGGCGCTGCCTTTCGCAGTCTCCGCGCAAATTCTCAGTCACGTCTGAAGTGGAAGTATTGGAAGTCGAAGAGGTAAGGGAGCCGCAGATGAATCGTACATGGCACTACTGCATGTAGCATTACAGTGTGCACTCACAGCACTTAGCCTGCATGAGCGTTACTGTTGCTCCATATTGCTTGCCTCAGGCTGTTGCCTTGGACCTGGGCTGTTGGTGTTTGGCGATTTTGTTGTTCCTTTTGTTGTGCTGTCAATTTATGCTTTGGAATCTGCTGACATTCTGCATTTGTTTTGCTTTTCACCTTTGCCCCATTACTTTTGTCTGCTTGTTAGCAGAAAATGCGCTTCCTGTTGCTGAGCACTTGTTCACATTTATATTTGACACATCCTGCACATCCTGTAGCAGAATAATTTGTGATTTTGTTGGTGGGTTCTTTTGGGGGGTTGGGGATGGGGTCATTATAATTATTTTATCTTACTGTATGCAAATTCTTGCTTGATACATTGAACCATTTTCCCACTTTTCTGTTTTGTTTTCATTTTTTCTGTAGAGATGTAGAAGAATTTATATTTGAACCTTAAAGAGGCACTTCATATTCATTGAAAGACATTATACATGTACCTAGCTTCAACAGTTACATGATAGGAGAGGTGAAGATCACTTTCTCTTCAAGTCTGAATCATGCATAGGCAGCATATGTCTGTATTTTGTTCCATGACATGTTGCATGGTGTTTCAATATGTATGTCAGACCCGTTTAACTTGGACATAAAAATGTGTTTATTCATTTAAATTCCTTTTTTCACTTTTTGTAAGAAGCTATGATATGTGCTTATAATAAATCCTTAGAGAGAAAATTATTAGGTAATTTTCCAGAAGGCATCAGAAGATTAAATACAGTCTGTGTCAGTGTTTAATAGATTTGAGTTCTTTTATGTTTTTGCATAAAGATTTTATAATGTAGCAAGTTCAGGTATAAATTAGTTTTGTTGTTGTGGTTGATGATAGCAGTCAAACCCAGTAAATTTACTTGTAACCTCTTTTCAGGACGGGGTTGTCACATCAGCTGATGATGAATCCTCCGACACTGTTGGTGGTGGTGGCAGTGATTATAACTTTGATCGTCTAGATCATCGCATTGCCCTGTACCTTATGATGAATAAGTTTGACAATAACGAAGAGTTCAGGTTCAAAGTCAAGGTTTGTTTTCTTGTAATTTCTGTGCCACCATTTTGTTGGGGGAATGGGGGTTAGGAGATGTGGAGTTAACTCTCATAGTTAATCTAGACAGGGCATTGAGACAAGTCACTTGACAGATGTGTTCTGCAACAGAAGATTTGTAGAATGATTCTGAAGTCTGTTTACATTCGAGTAGGGGTGGTGATGGGGAAGACATTACAAGGTCTCATTTGCTGTGAACTGCTTGGACTTGTGCTACTTTTTCAGATGCATGTGTGTCAGTTTATGGTTGAAGACGAGTGGGAAGCACTGTTGATCGCAACTAATTTGAAGCTGTACATCTTCCACATCACTGCTGATGATATAAGGTAGGTAGTTAAGCTTTCACTACTTAGGAGAACCAGGGACACTCCTGTTGGTTGATGGTAGGTAATGAAGCCATTATAGGAAAACAAGGGGCACTCCTGTTGGTTGATGACAGGTAGGTAATCAAGCCATTATAGGAAAACGAGGGGCACTCCTGTTGGTTGATGATAGGTAATCAAGCCATTATAGGAAAACAAGGGGCACTCCTGTTGGTTGACCGTAGCCCAGAATAGTTTTGCCTTGCTCCTTTAAGGTAGGGCTAATTCTTGACAACTTCAAACTGTTATGCCAACCAGATTATATAAAGTTTAGGTGCTCTGAAGAATGACCTGTGACAGCAGACATTCAGCAGCATGGGTGTGTTTTGTCGTAACCTTTGTAACACAACTTCCAGTGACCTGCTTGTCATGACAATCAAAGTTGCTAGAGGTTAAACAGCCTTAACATTCCATTAAAACAAATTGGTTGAGTTTTAGCACTGACAACAATCTGAATAAATTAAATCATGACTGAAAGATTGGCTTCCAATTTTGTGCTTGGCCAGTGTGATGGAAGTGCACCATTGTGTTCTGCCTGTCATGAGGTGGGCATTTCTACTGTCTCAGTGTAAAACCGCAAAACAAAATTCTACCATAGCACGCCATTGATTAAAGATTAAAATTAAATAAATTAGATGGAAATTCTGTGTAGACTTTGCTGAGTTTACATCTCTTGGGTCTTCTGGCCGGGCTTCAAATTAGAAGCTGCAGCACTGTCTAGCAGGCACAGAGGTTTTATAAAACCCAGAACATTTGAAATTTTGGGCACCATAATCTGCATTGAATTCACAACATATGAAGTCTACTTGCTAGTTTTCTAAGAATGCTTTGTTTTTTTAAATTTTTTTTAGTTTTTTAGTAATGAGAAACACTTTTGGTACTGTTGGGGTTAATGCAGTAAGACTATTGCTTGATTATGTCCTGCAACAGCAAGTTTTAACAATTACCTTTAGGAGTATTGAAATCATAAATTTCAAATCTGACAGATCCTATTCACAACACATTAGTGTAAAGTAAGAATAAAGTCACTTCATTCTCATGGAGATGTATCACGATTAAAAGACTGGGCTGTTGAAAATAATAAAAATCATGTTCGTTGCTTCGTTATTTAAAGCTGATGGGGTTTTATTTGAAATGGTGGTTTTGCTGTGCACTAGCAGCACTATACACCCATAAAGCTAACGACCATCATTTTAAGTTCTGCCATGAGCAAGTGTCTGTATTACTGAGACAACATGGAAAGAATTTTTTTTTGTTCAGTGAGGATCCAGCAGCAGCTCTGACTTGCAAGGACATTCAGCCGATTGGGGAACTGAAGCAGGTGTCTGTAGGCCTGGCCCAGCAAACTGCACGGCTGGAGTTTCTCACAGAGTGCTCCTCCTACACACTTGTCTTCCGGGATGCAGACAAGACCCAGGCGTTCATTCACCGTCTCAGTGGCAAGTCATTGTGATTGTAAATGTTTGTGAGACTTGAGATAATAAGCAAGTGATGATGGTTGACCATTACATCATATTTAGTTGACTGCTGTAGCTGTGTTAAAGAAAAAAGAGTTTGTACGCCTTCATCCCTCGTATTTGAAATGCCAGTAATGGAGGCAGATACATGTAGTATAAATTTGATAATGTGAGGGTCACAGTGGTCTGTCCCCTCCCCACTTCCCCAAAGTTTCAATTTCCAGTCTGTGGTTGCATTGGGACTGGCTGCAGGTCTTCTCAAAATCTTAAGATGCCAGCACATGTTCAAACTTTAGTGGCAGTTAGCACCCTGACTACTGCACACATACCACAAATTATGTAAAGCAGTAAGTTTGAGATCTCTGATGTATCGGGTTACTGTGATGAAGTAACTAACTATTCTATGTGATGTCATTTTAGTTATACTTTGTAGATATCTGGTCCTGATAAACTGGCCAGCCTTTGATGATGCCCTCCAGACATCTTGATCACTTCTTTTGGGTTTTGACAGATCATCTGACTACCTTTGCTATGGAAACAGACCTTCCCATGGCAACAGTTTTCATTGAAGATGTTGATCAGATGACGATGGAAAACCTGAAGTCAGATGTCTTGTCACGCAGTGGTCACACCGAGTCTCTCAGACTCTACATTTTGGGCTACATTGCCAGAGGTGTGGAGATAAGTACTTTTTCCACCTAGCTGCTGAGCTTTTTAATGTCCCAGCCCTTGTGAAATATTCTCCTGATAAGACTTCAGAAACAATAAGTGTTATAAGGTAACTGACTCAGGTTAAATATGCAGTCTTAGGATTCACTTGTGGGGTTAAAGTAAACTCTTTACATTTCTACTTGAATCATTTTTTCTGCTTTATTGATGTGCAGGCCACAACCTACATAGCCCAATGTCATTTGTGGTTTCATCTTCTGAAATCTGCCTTGTGCGTACAAATCACCAGTGGCCTTCACCGCGATATCAGGCTCCTGTCACTGTTGACACTGTTGGGAAACAGTTTGTTGTGCTTGAACGACAGAAAATTAACAATATAGCAACACTTGTGAGTAAACAAGTCTTTTCATTCAAAACCTCCAGGAAGTAAACGTTTCTGATGCAGTATGTGCTTAGCATTGGTATTTGAATTCTGTTGTGTCTAAAGAGAAAAAAACTTAGCTCAGGAAAGTAAATCACCTTCTAATGTAGCCCAAAAATCTGTACATGTGTTATAGGAATGTATTTATCCACATGTTCCTACACAGAAGAATTCCTTTTTCTTCATGCAGACCTGGCATTGTGAGAACCCAAAGATGCTGTGCATCACATTCTTCAATGAAAAGTCTGGTCAGGAAGGCATATGGATGATCACCATGGAAACAGAGCGGTGTGTTGTACAAATGATTGAGGCTATCAGGCAACCATGGGAGGAAGAATTTGCTGTAAAAATGGATGTGGAGAGGGCCCCATTCGATTTGACTTTCTGAGACGGCTTGCTTTGCCTGTGTTACGTATTGATAAGCTGCCAACATGCAATACAACATTTCGAAGTAATTACGTCTAGTAACAAGCCAGTCATTCTTTAGCAGTGCGCAAGTGATAGGAGAATGTAAGATCACTAGTGCAATCATGTATTTGAAATATTTATCATGACTTGAATTCACTGGCTGCAGTATTCTTGCGCTTAATTATACCTTTCACTGTAATCTCCTTGATAATCATGATACAAGCACAGGCTGAAGACTTATCATTCCTATTTCATCCCTTCCCCATCACCCCACAAACCTTATATGTTGAATTATGTCTGTCTTCTTTCTATCTTCCTCCTTCCTTCTCTGCAAGGGATGCATCATAAAAGTCAGCAACACCAAATCTGACAGTTGTAAACATAAGAGTTACCAACACCCAAACTGACAGTTGCAAACATACACATCCATCCGCTCACTTGTTTATTTGCTCACTGTGGATACGTGTGTATTTGCATTTCTGACGGTGAATACATGTGTATGTGTGGATGAAGGAATGGATGTAGGGAGAGGGGATTCACATGGAAATAAAAAAAATAGAAAAGGCTGGGTTTTAAAAAAAACTCCGGGTAGGGATAGGCTACTTTTTTTTAGCAAGAGATGGGCTGATTTTTTTTTAGAAAGGAATAAAGTAATACAGCATAATACAGTAATGCAGACTTGTACAGCACAGCATTCCAACAGAGGCAGACACTCCCTGGTTTACATAAACCAATAAAACAAATAGGTAAGAACGTGCATTATAAAATCAATAAACGAAAAATAGGTAAATCCAATATGTTACACGGCATTTCTATTCATAATCATGAATTTCATATCTTGTCCTCAGATAAATGTCGGTTGCATGCTGCATGATTTTAGCCACATGGAAGTAAATGTGAACACAAACACTTTAGGAGAATCGTGTGTTAGTGTCTTTCCCCATATGGATGATATCCTAGTCCACAAACCATAATGGAGAGTGGAACTGATAGCTTGTCTGATCTACTGTGGGAAGGAAGTTTGTTGACACTAAGAGTGACACTTTGAGGCTGATGTGGGGACACAGCAGATGCTGAAGGGGGACAACATTCTGAAACATTTTTAAGACTACAACGTTTGCTTGGTACTTGCATCAGTAAGGACGTTCTCCCCAACCAACTAACTTCCTTTAAAGTGCAACGCTTTCTGTAAATTAAATTGTTCTGTGATCTTGTATGCATCTAGTTCAACTGACAACAAATACAACCAGAGCATGCATGCAGTCATGTAATTTTATTTATTCAAGCAAATTTACTTCAGTATTTTGCAAATGTATAGAACATAAAGGAAAAAAATCAACTTTCTTGTGTTAGTATCTATAGTGCTTGCTTTCCTTAAATCATTAAATTTCTGCTGTAATATTTGAAATCGTTTGGGCCTTTATGTTTTCCTTTACACCGATAGTGGTTGGTGTTTGTTGCTTAACGTCCCATCACAAAGTAGGTGCATATCGGGACAGTTTCAGACCAACGAGAGTCAAATGAAATGATTGAGTGAATTTATGTTTTGTGGTGTGGGCAGTCATTGAATGAACTTTTCTGTCGATATACTGCCCCTATTCCTGCCGGCAGAATTTTCCAGTCCTCATACGTTTTGGGTCTAAATTGTCTTTGATGTCAAAATGTGATTGTTATAAACGGTCCCACTTAATTTTCAAGTCTTCTTAGGCTGTCTCTAACAAAATTGTAGCGCATCTTAAATCCCAATGCGCCTGCAAATGTACGCAAGCACGCACGCACGCACGCACGCATACACACATATAAATGCACATAGGAACATACAGCGAGGGCCGTCGAGAAGGATTTATTCCCATTATCACCTGTCCTATATGCATCACGCCTCTCTTCCATCCTCTCCTTTCCAAGCCCCCCCTCCCCCCAAGAAAGATTTGTGTAGCTGACGGAAGTTGTGAAAATAATAAAATTTGTACATCTTACAGTTCTGCTGTCTTCTCGTCCTGTCTTCCAGTCAACGCTTCCTGTCCCGCCCAGGGCAGTGCAGCAAAACAACGAGAAGACGAGCAACATTTTATTTTAGAAATTTTTTTTCACAAGAAGCGAAATATTTGGCCGAAATGGCAAGCTACATTGTTAAACATGACAATGGAATGTCTCTGACAATGACAAGTCGCCATTTTTAAAGAACATCTGACAAATGTAACAAAAGATGTACCTGTATGCAGGTAGGTGTTCACATGCAAAATTGATGTTAAATGAGTTGGCGTTCTTTTAAAGATGTTGAATAGCTTCATGATACTCAAGTAAAGTTATACATGTGTGTGTGTGTGTGTGTGCGCGCGCGCGCATATTTAACAGAATGGGAGAAACCCATAAGAGCTCTAAAACTGATACGCCTTTTGAAACTGGTCGTCTGGGTGACTACGCCATCGATCACTTATCTTTTATCATGCTTAAGCCAACAGCGGTGATACTCATAGTCTGCAATTCCATTTCTCAGCTGCTCAGAAACCACTGTAAATGCACAACGGCACCCATAAGAAAGACGTCCGATTCCTAGAGCCCTATCCATTTTTAGAAAGGCGCGTGCAGTTAATGGTCAAAGACATCCCACCGACAAGAAGGACATGCAAGGAAAAGGTTTTTCATCTCTCTATTCTAAGTGCACTCTCGTCTCATGTCAGAAAATTCTTTCAGTGAAACTTGCGAAGGGCCGCACAATATAAAAACACGACCTAGCCGCGATTCATTGTTGCCATGGCCATAGTGCCAATCTTAGTGATAATACTGTCTAATTCTTGTAGCGAATATCCAAAGGACCATGGGAGAACATCAGCCCAATTTGGCAAAAACTCGAGTCCACTTTTACCAGTAGACCGGATCGAACTGTCTGTGAGCTCGCAGTAACTGTGCATACCCTGGCCACTGACCCCTGCAGAGCCAAAGCTTTGTCCACACAGATCAAACAACACAGCTTTGAGATCTGACGGGCAGATTCTCTGTTCCCACATCTTTGTCATAAGTGCAGAGCAGTTTCAGCGATCTGTTGGTTTCCAGTTATACACAGGTTGGTCCTACAAAGCGATCGCCTCTGTAAAAGACTCGGCAAGTTGCAGGTGTGTACCACTAACGACATAATGAGGAACATATGGCTCAGGACAACTTGAATTGTACAAAGGCGTCGTCCACATATTGCACAAGAAATTTCAACTTTTTTTTTTTTAAAGCATATCTTGCGATTCAGTCTATTACATAAACCCGTCCATACCTTCTGTTGTTTGACCTGATCAACTTCACACCCTGAGCCAGAAAGATACAAAGATATGCACACATATCAGCAATTGCCATATAAATAAATAGATAAATAAATACACCCGCTATTCTACGAGTTAGGGCCAGATCTCCCACTTACAGGCTCGAAAATTAAGCTACTCGGTAAGGAACTGCAGGCCATTGTGCGCTGGCCCTTTAAATCAAATCACGGGTTTTTTCTCAGAATATCCAAGTGTCCAAGGGAGACAGCTTCTATCAACTCCAGCCACACATATGACCTCAACGTTGTCAGGCAGATACCTGCAAAATGATCTGTCTTTCCGAGAATCTAACCACAGCGATGCAGAAGTTAGCGAGAAAACGGTCAGGCTCAGGAAAATTGTCCCGATCTTTTAGGGAATGTACAAGCAGGATATGACGTCACACGCCCGTCTCCAGTATGGCGTGCTTGCTAAGGCGTTCTGCGTCTAAGTGCTCCCAGCGTGCCCTGTTGTTCAAGACGCCCTCCAGCATGGGTCTGAAGGAACACTCCATCTTGCTCAAGGCCTGGCGACAAACGAAGGGCGCAAAGTCAGAGAAACAGAGTTTAAAGACTAGCTCTCCGCCTCAGTTGTAAGCAGTGACGGCAACCAGTCAAAAACTGAAAACTCACTTGCCAGTTAATTCAACATCCAGTCAACGTGTTGTTTGTTCTCAACATCGCATGGGACTTTATGCACGTAACATTTTCTAAGAAAAGTCCTCTTTATGTGTATGTGTAAGAAACCTCCCGTGTGTGCGTGCCCGTAACAGGGAGGGATGTGAGAGGGCGGGACGGACAAAAAGGGGTGGGTGTGTGGGGGGTGGGTGTGTGTCAAAGATGCATGATAATTATAATCTTAAGGCGTTTGTTGAGAGCAATACCTTGTAGAGGATGTGTGTGTAGGGGAGTGTGTGTGTCAAAGAGGCATGATAATTAGAATCTTAATGCGTCTGTTGAGAGCACTACCTTGTAGAGGGTGTGTGGGGTGTGTGTAGGGGAGTGTGTGCGTCAAAGAGGCATGATAATTAGAATCTTAATGCGTCTGTTGAGAGCACTACCTTGTAGAGGGTGTGTGGGGTGTGTGCGTGTGTCAAAAAGGCATGATAATTTAGAATCTTAAGGCGTTTGTTGAGAGCATTACCTTGTAGAGGGTGTGTGTGTGTGTAGGGGAGTGTGTGTGTCAAAAAGGCATGATAATTTAGAATCTTAAGGCGTTTGTTGAGAGCACTACCTTGTAGAGGGTGTGTGTGTAGGGGAGTGTGTGTGTCAAAGAGGCATGGTAATTAGAA
The DNA here is from genome assembly GCA_004794575.1 of Lanistes nyassanus. NCBI lineage: Eukaryota > Metazoa > Mollusca > Gastropoda > Architaenioglossa > Ampullariidae > Lanistes > Lanistes nyassanus. The sequence goes on from SMGT01005388.1 coordinate 132,978, forward strand.
TCTTAAGGCGATTGTTTAGAGCACTACCTTGTAGAGGGTGTGTGTGTAGGGGAGTGTGTGCGTCAAAGAGGCATGATAATTAGAATCTTAAGGCGTTTGTTGAGAGCACTACCTTGTAGAGGGTGTGTGTGTCAAAGAGGTATGATAATTAGAATCTTAAGGCGTTTGTTGAGAGCACTACCTTGTAGAGGGGAAGACAAATGCCGTCTATCCATGCCAGCTGAAGACTGGCTACCTCGTCCTGTTTCTCTCTGTCCATACAGGCCTGCAAATGACACTGCATAATCAATATGCCTTTCATCGCAAAACCCGGTTAGAGCTTAATTCGAATTTCCGAAAAAGCCGAAATGGGTTCTGCTTCATAATGGTCGAAAGCATGATTCATCTGAAGTTTCTAGGATGAAATAATAAATAGTTGTTTTATCTGGAAGTTTTTATGTGCCGCGTGAACAATTAATAATTCTGTGTATTTAAGTGTACTGCTGGAAAATTTTAAAAGACAGTGCTATTGTTATGTTTGTTTTCAAGCAATGTGTGTTGCTCGCTGCTTTTGAAGTAACGGCGGTAACGGCAATAAAAACGCAGCAAGGTTGTCGGACTGAGAGCTTTCGAGGTAACATTGAAAGCGTTTCTCTTTTGAGTTTTGTAAAACGCCGATAGATCACGAAACTATTTTCCGGATTTGATTCTTGTGTTCTACAGCCTACATTCTGTAATAGGACGCATTGTTTGAGAAAATGGCAATTTAAAAAAAATTCTACCCTTACGTCTGTTCGCTTTATCGACCAAGCCGATCCTCGGAGCCAGTGGGCTGATAGTCATGTCAGTCAAAGCTGTACACGTCTACTTGCGCGCGCACGTACGTCATAGGTTACAAAACGGATACTACAAGCAGCCACAGACGATCCTTTTCAATGGAAATGTTTTCCGTTATACTCACTAAATCAATATTTATTTGTTGTTCTAGAGACCAGCAATGGATATCTTCTCAGAGAAGTTCAGAAGCAGCTGTGGGGATGAGGAGCGTTTCATTTGTTACCTCACAGCCTTTGTACATCTACAAGAGCTTTAAAAGTATCATGACGTCAGCCTGTCAGTGCAGATCTGAATACCTATTGAAGATCTGAACACCTTTGTAGCCTATCTCAAGCACATGTGTATGCATAAAAGGTATGCAGCATTGGTAACAACAGCAAAAAAGTGTTCGTTTAGTTTTTAATTATGTAGTATACGGATACCAAACTATTCGGTTTTAGAATGTATTACTGACCCCGTATGCAAGAAACCCGAATAGCTTATTTATTCCAAAACAGCGGCCATGACAGGAATAATTTACTTGAAATTCCCATGAGTGAAAACCGAATAGCTTACTTCCCTCGTTATTTGGTAATAATTAAGTTATTCTGTCGTTCCTGGGGTGGCTTGCATGAGTGTTGTTATCTCCTGTTCATTCGTAAAATTGCCCGTAAAATACACAGGGAGAATGGACGTTACGATCACCTTTATGACCGAAAAAGCAGCTACGAACGCTCATGCAAGCCAGTCCAGGAGTGAACAGGTTTCTAAGTTCGCCGAAACGACGTTCTCAGAGACAGAAAAATCCGCCATTCAGGAATAAATTTAGTCTGTTTACGTGCATACGGGGTCTTGTCTCAGCTGCTCCACCAGGGTGAAGCTGTTCTTACGAACATTGTCTTTAGTCTAACTGTACTCAGCTATAATTAGCTCTACGCTGTGTATGCTCGAGAACTGGGCGGGACTTTGGTGCTATGACCAAACGAATAGGACACAGGTGCTACGGGCTTGCAATTGACTGAAAGCGGACAAGAAGAAATGAACTTCTGTCAGATGAACATCAGCGAGGTAGGCCTACATACCTGGGGCTGGAGTTTCAGTTCGTTTTTCTCCTTGTCGCCCTGATCGAAGAACTCCGTGACAACCAGGTCAGCAGCCTGCCAAAAGATCAGAAAATAGGAATGAAATGTCATCTTGGGCAAAGAGGTATCGTGAGGGTTACTGATTTGACAGACGACATGGTGGCTAATTAGAACAATCGAAATCGACACGAAGTTGTCGGTTCTTAAAGGGGTGGCTTTACAACTCGACGCGCACGCAACGCCAGTGTCAGGATCCGAAGCTCTGCCCATAGGAAAACAGGCCCGTGCATAAAAATGGTTATTTATGCGTCCACCCACGCTGAAACGTGTGCAGTGCGAGCGCGCACGCACCCAGTACACAGTACTCGAGAGCCTACGCGTACTTATTTCACTTATAAGTCAAGGTTATACTTATGATCTATGAGAGCTGTCGTATATGGCGAACAGTGTGTGTGTATATGTGTGTGAGAGACAGAGAAAGGGCGAGAGAGAGAACGACAAAGGAAGAGAGAAGAACAGAAAAAGGGAGGAGGTTGGGAGGGAGCTTGGAGATTCCAGAAGCGAGTTGCTCTTATCTATGCCAGCACGCACCCGTCGTTGCACATCCCATGGCTTTGTAATGGCGGCAATATCGCAGGCTGTCATGAGCATGCTGCGGTAAATCTCCTTGGACTCCCTGTCGTCCCACGACCTTTGACCTGCATCCACCATGGCGAAGAACTTCTGCCGAATCCTGAGTCAGAACGTTTATGCGGTACGTGGTCAAACCATCAAGAGGCCTTTCCACAGCACACAAGCTAAGGGACATTTGTCCGTCATGTAGTAAGCATGCAAGCGCTAGTGTACAGCACAAGGTAACACGATCGCACCAGTGACATTTGGGTGACTGTGCATTCCTGAATCATTAACGTCAGCGAAATGCGAGTTCAAACTTCTGAAAAAGCTCTCACAAAATTCATATTAACATCCAGGGTAGGGGTTCATAAGCATTTTTATTGCACTTGGTTGGCTTGCATGAGCGTCCTTATCTCCTGTTCATACGTAAAGGTGGACGTAAAATACACAGGGTGAATGGGCCTACGACCACTTTTATGACGGAAGAGCAGCTGCGAACACTCATGCAAGCCAGCCCAGGTACTTATATGTACTTATTTCACTTATTTTAAGTCAAGGTTATACTTATAATCTATGAGAGCTGTCGTATATGGCCCATTTGTCCTAAAAGTGAATTTTATGTGCACCTTTACGTACGAACAAAAACAAATTTTATATCCATGCACCCCACCCCAGCAACGGCAAGGAGTAGTGAAAGACTTGTGGGTGAATTAAAAAAACTGATATGATGAGGATTGGCTGTCAACTGGTAGGAAAGATTAGCACCCTGTGCTCTGCCGTTCATAAAATCGTGAAGCCACCGCAGAAAATGCCTCGTTATAATTACGAGTACGATGACCACTAGAACTGTTATCACGAGACTTGGGTAAATGCCACGAAAATGCCATAAAAACCACGAACGGATGTGTGTAAATTTTGCTAATCATTCTGCTGAAAGCATGACAGTAGACTAGAATTGTAGATTACAATCTTTTTCAGTCTGGGATGAAAGCTCGTGAACTTTCTGTACTCGGCATGGAAACATTTGCGCCAGGACACAGCGATTGAGATACCGGATTTAATATTGCAAGTCACAGTACGAACGTGGGAGGACAGCAACAGGATGAAAGGGGTGGGGGAAAGGCTGAGAGCCAATCTATTCTCTGCAATAGTTTTTTTCCCTCGTGATGTTTGAACATAAAGGCGTGTTATTTTCCTACACAAAAAGACCCAACGCTGCAACTGCATGTGCTTTTGTTCTTTGTGCGTTCGGACCCGCAGAGAACTTTGGAGGCAGACAGACATTGGTTCACGTGACACATTAAGAAAATCTTCATTTAGAGAAAGTCTTTTCCTTTCTTAGTGGGATTTTTTTTAAAAGCATGAGGATCTCATTAGTCCTTTATATACTGCTTCTCGGCCACGTTAAAGAAAACAAGCTGGGAGCAGATTTACGTTACGTCATTTGAATTGCTCGTCGTCCTTATAAAGACGATCTGGTCTGACAGTTGTCTGGTACGACCATGTTTTTTAAGTGATCAGGCCACATCGCATTATAAATTTACGTCATGCGCGTTGGTCTGATAAAGAATAAAATGGCCAGACATTCTGGTCACATTGGTAATTTGAGCTCCACTTGCAGGAATCGAAGTTAATAGTATCCTTGGGCTTTGGGGGGGGGGGGTAGATTCCCCTCTAATTTCGGGGCTGATAAATCTTTAAAACCTTACAGCAAAGACACTCCATCCAACGCTGACAGGTATGCTGAAAAATATATGTCGTACACAGCAAATAGAGAGTCATGTCAGTGTAAACATCACATTTCTTTACGCTGTATCTGGTCCGTGCTAATCCACTATGTCAAGTACATCTAGCTTTGAGTTCTACCTCCTTTTGACTTGTCTTGGGCTAATTATACTTTCTATAAACGGGGAGTTGTATAGCAATATTTGTTAGCTATGTAAGATCTATATTACTACTTGAAAGAGACAGAGTTAGACTGGCTGGCTGACAGACAGACAGACAAAGAATTTTGCAGCATCATTTAATTAATGCAATAAGTGTGAAAACGTACTTCTGTATAAATACAAAGAGTTCTGTAATAATACTGTTATTTGTAAAAGGTTTCGGACTTGGGGAATTGTGTTACTTTACTTATTATATACACGTAGGAAAGTGTAATACTGTTTGCCTGTTTGCTGCATGTATATAAATAAAAAGTCTGTAATGCTGTTTACCATATCGAAAAAATAATACTCATTGCTGTATGTATGTACAGATTGTTAATGTTACGTAGTGCATATACATAGAAAAATCTAAAGTATAGTACTAGTCATGCTTATTCTGTGTATAGAAATATCTAATTTCTTCTTACTGTATGCATATAGAAATTTCTTTATCGGTGTTTACCTACACTGCTGTATATATCGACAGTCTTGTAGTGCTGCTTAGTCTGTTATAGAATGGTCTTTTGTTTTACTTTCTGTACAAAAAGGTTTATACTACTACTTACTGTACATACATTTACAGGCTGGTCTGTAGTACATTTTATGCAGCACGTAATTTACAAACATGACTGTTAACAATATGCATATTTACAGAAAGTTCTTTAGTACAACTTACTGTATATGTATAGAAAGGTCTGTGGCAAGGATGGCGTGTTTCAGCAGGTTAATGACATCAGCATAGTCGTCTGACCCCAGGTTGGCGAGGATGTTGTGACCCTGTGACCCACCATGCAAACTCAGTCATTTTCATCCACGTGTTTTCACAGTGCAGCTAACACGTCACACAAGCACACAGCTAGTATAAACCTCAGCCCACACTCGTGCTTTGATGAAAGAAGATCAGATTAAAATAGTTTGGCCTTCGTGCAGTTTCCCTCTTTGTGAGCGTTCGTGGGCGCGCTCGTGTGTTTCCTGTATAGACATGAGGCAACTCCACTACAACATTTTTCAAGCTGCCAGGCCTACTGGGCCTGCAGTGGGGCTTGGGAGCATGAAAAAGCGCAGAATAACTGGAGCCAATCAAAATACAGTATCACGTAAAATATGCTAATCTCGTAGGGTCACCACTGAAAACCTTGCAGTTTCCTGGGAGATCTTTACGGCCTATACCCCACCCCACCCCTCCCCCAACCCCCACCTATCCCCTACTCCTAGCCCCCACCCTAACCCCACCCCTTCCCCTTCCCCTAAATACCCCTCCTCCCGGAACATCCCCCTCTCCCTCCCTTCCCCCCGCCCCTGGAAAGACCTTCGAAATATAGCTCGCCATTTGATTGGCTCCGCTTGTTATACATCCTAAATAGAGCTCATCATTTGATTGGTTCCAGTAGTTCTGCGCTTTTACATGGTGTTGGGTCGGGTGGGGAATCTCACCTCGCTGTTGAGGATCATGATGGCGTGGTTGAAGTGGTGGTGCTCGAGCGTGGCTTTCGTCCCGTACAGCTGGCACAAGGCAGAGCTCGATCTGAAACGGCGAGTGTGGATGACGAGGCAAAGTATACCTTGTTTAATAAGGAACAAATGAGGACAGAGCGCTATAAATCGTCAAATGACAACCCAACAAAGTACTGGCAGCGCTAGACACAACCGTATGCTGACGTATGCAATCAAGGGAGCCTACCGTACCCAAACACGTAGCAAAGAGAGAGTCGAAAGTAAGGAACGTGGCAGATCTTCGCTCACTAAGCGTATGCTGACAACCGGGATCGGCTCACTAAGCGAAGATCTGCAACGTTCCTTACTTTCGACCCTCTCTTTGCTACGTGTTTGGGTACGGTAGGCTCCCTTGATTGCATACGTCAGCATACGGTTGTGTCTAGCGCTGCCAGTACTTTGTTGGGGTTGTCATTATACATTGTTTCATTAAGTCCAGCGAAAAGAACGAACACATGAGGGACGTACGGATGGCCAAATCGCCCCGCCCATCCACTCATCCATCCGCACAACAGAAGAAAATCCATCGAGACGCGATGCAAGACGTCCCTGTCTAGTCCTGTACAGAACGCCCCCAGGCTCTTCCAAACGGAAGAATACGATTGACGTGTGAAAGTGGACGATCGACCTCCGTGAAGCAGACGAAGAGGTGCAGAGCGACCTTTGTAGGCACTCGACAAAGACTGGAAGGATAGGCAGGTCATTTTAGAGGGGCAGGGCTTTCACCTCGCAGTGATCTCGCACGATGGGGGGATGGGGTCCTATTACTGAGCTATGCACTGAAAGAACCACCAGACTGATAGAACCAGTAAGATGGCCAGTGCGGACAGACAGTTTAATGTTCGGGGGAAAGGCCGAATGAAGTTTGTACAATGTTTAACATCAATAAATAATCCTTGAGTACACCAGGATTCGAACATTCAGCAGCCACACACACACACACACACATATAAGGCCAAAAGTGCGTACATTCTGTTTATGCAGCGACATTTTCTCTCGCGAAGGAGCTAGATTGGCGATCGAAATATGACTGTAGAATGGATGCGTTTTTCTGGATCTCCCGACAAGAACCAGCCATCTGCCTTCCTCCCAGACGAAATTGTAACGTAATAACGTAGCCACAATTCCGTCGGAATTTTAAAAAATGTCTGTCGTCTTTTAGTTAAAATCAAAGTATTTTTGCCTACCAACTCGGACCCATCCGAGCAAACGACTGTTTAAGCGATCCACTACAGCGTACAAGCGGGTCAGTGTTACATACTGATGCTGTGAACCCTGAGTCCATCCCGTTCCAGGCAAGTGACAGGAGACAGAAAAATAGACTAAGAAACCAAAACCTGATGTAGGAGCGAAAATTTGCAAATCTCGGTACAAAGATGTTCGGTGGGCCACGTTTCTTGACACAATCAAAGGCTACGTAATCCCGTTTGCTCTTCGAAAATGCTGACATGACATGTTTTAGATACGTTCCTGTCTTTCATTTTTTTAAAAATTCTACCAGCACATGAGATCTCTTTTGTCTGAAGGAGGATGGTCGAGTGTGGCTCAGTACAGGATTGTACAGTGACGGCGTCACAACAGCACAGGATTGTACAGTGACGGCGTCACAACAGCACAGGACTGTACAGTGACGGCGTCACAACAGCACAGGATTGTACAGTGACGGCGTCACAACAGCACAGGACTGTACACTTACGGCGTCACAAAAGTACAGGTGACGTGCCCACTGTGGCGGCTTGCCGCGAGGTTCTACAAAAAAAGCGTGACATACGCTTTGGGCAATTCCAGCAACTAACGTAGCAGGCAAAGCGATGTCGGCCGACAGCGGGCCCAGACTTTTTGACCGTAGGGCGACATCGCCTTGCATGGTGGGAAGCGGCAACTTACTTGTGCTGAAAGGCGTTGTTCGTGCCCCGGTGGTCGAGGTCGTGACAGAGACAGCCGACTATAAGCGCAACCACTTCGTTGTCTGTCAGGTGACGTCTTGTGTTGCATTTCTGGTTGAAAAGTGTACGTTTCAGAAAGTTATTACGACGCTTTGCTGCACATGCACGACCCCTAACAACGTATTTGAACGAGAGAGAGAGAAGAAAAATGTTTCTGGAGGGTAATGTGAAAGGGGAATAGAGCAGATAAATCGTAATTTTCGAGAATAACGAGAGAGAGATGAGAGATATTTCAATGCTTTATTGATCTATTGACGTTTATCCGCAGGCTGTTTTTCAAGGGAGATCACTGAGGCAACAGGAAAAATGGGGTTGGAGGGGAGGGAGTGATGACTAGACTTGGGAAAGACGAGACAGGAGGGCTGAAGAGGACATAGATGAACAGGCAGACAGACACCCTTTTAACACAGAGAGAGCAATAAAAATCATCACTAAACAACCGGAAAAGGCAAGGTGACCGGACCGATCGGGCGAAAAGCCCGCGCATAGAAACGAGAGATACACTGTACGTTATTTGCTCAGACGGCGGGCAGACGAGATTTCATATCCCGCGCCCTCTCATCTTTCTCGCATCTCACGCGCAGCTCCACTCGGGTGCTACGCCTGCTGGCGCAATCCTTTCTATCCTGACACATCCGGGAACTTAATAATGCGTCGAAGATGTTCGTGCAAAGAGGCCGACTAAAGTATGGCTGGTGAAGTTTGGGACTACCACGATCATGGCGGGCAGCTTATCCTCTCAATCATTGTATCTCAGGGGTGTGCTGGACGTACTAAAAGCAAAACAGAGCAATCGCCCCGGGACATGAAACCTAATGCTTTTATTATGGGCGATTGTTCATCGTTTGTGTTGTAATTCTACAGTCTCTGTTTTTTCCCCTGCATGCGAGACTACCAGAGTCTTTCTACGCTTTATTCATAATTATCAGGGAAGGTGTGGGGCGGCGGGGGGGGNGGGGGGGAGAGAGGAGAGCCGTGTGCCGAAATGACTTCTTGAAAAACGGAGAGGAAAGGCCATTAGAACTGCATAGAACGGAGACACAATTTTCCGAAGGGAAAATACATTCACTTTGAGAAATCGAGAATTGTCACGAATGTTTTGTGCAATCGACAAAAAAAACCGCCATAGATCGTGTCCCATAAGATTTACTTGTCTTTAGAAAGCCGATCGATGCAATAATCAAGCAGACGTTATTAAGAGTCTGAGGCGCAAAGGACCAATCGATGAGAGATTGTTCGGAAGTCCCCCGCGGGTCACACAGCCGAAAGGTCTGAAGTCCAGACTGCTGTTCGCTGAGTTATGCGTGACCCTTTAGTCCAGAAACCATCACTGGGACTGCTGCTAGGGCTAAACGTAGCGACAATTTTCTGACCTAGTTCAAGATGACAAATCTCGTGCAGTCTCTCGTCTCCCGATTTAGTTTCGATTACACTATCCTCACACCCTAACTCAAACTATTGTTCTGTATGAATTTTTAGGTTGTGGCATTGCATTAATTAATATTATGTCACTCTAAAATATCGAAAGTAACACTTGACTGACTCCGAGATACAGTGTCTCCACAGACGATAGGCTTTACATCAACTTGCTTCACTGTACCTCAAACCGAGATACTGCGTATTATGTGAATACAGAGTAGGCACACAAACAGTTTCACACACAGCCTGCTGTATTCCAGACGAATGGTTGCCATCCTGCGGCTAACGGTCAAGTTTGCATTTGATATTCCGGTCATAAGAGCAGTCGCAGATCTGTTCGCTCTGTGTATTTTACGTTCACTTTTACGACTGGACAGGACATACGGAGGTCCATGCAACCCAGTCCTGATTCGACATCAAACGTCGAGACTGAACTGCTTTACAGCCTTTACGCCGTCCCAAAACGTGCGCTGATGCAGAAAGCAAACAAACGTTTATCATGCTTAAATGACGGCTTTAACGTGTGTATACAATCATCCTCTTTGCGTAAGCGCAAGTTCCCTGTCAGTGTTAAATGTGTCTCCTTCATGCGTAAAACATTTTCTGGGCAGCATTAGTTCAAAATATAATCCCAGAGAGAAAGAGGAGTGCGAAACAGTCCCGCGGACAAGCGAGATAAGATTCGTCAGGGTTGTAAATTACGATCTACCACGTGCCAGGAGAGCAGATCAACCCTCGCGCCCTTACCGCCTCGGCAGTCCTCTCACCGAATGCTAATCACGTTTCATGGTGTGCCGAGTGCACAAAGGCAGGAGGTCATCCCGGAACACAAGGAAACAGTGGGCGAGCCGACCTGCTGAGTTAACAAAATGAACTGCCTTCAGAGTGGCTGCGCAAAACCTCATTCTCTGCTTCTTCGCCTTCACCCTCTCAGACCACTCGTCTGCCAGATCCGCCTGCCTTTCAGAGGCTCCAGCAATTGCAAGGGTGACGGAAAGGTTAATCTTGATTTACTTCGTTCTCATATTTTATTGAGGTCGCAGCGCCATCGCTGGCCCACCGAGTGTCCGGTACGGCGGTAAGGCCATATCATGTGTTGCAAAACATGCCAGAACCCCAAAGGGGGGCTTCTGTAGAATGTTGTAATACTCTCAGTTACCTTATTTAAATAAAATCATAATGACTTTGATAATACTTCCATTTCTGCTATATTTCTCCATAAATGTATTTACATACAGCGCTATCATCACTACACGCACATCAGCATTTCTACAGACAACGACTGTGTCAGTTTATACTTGTGTACACATAATGTACCCGTTAGCTAACAATTTACCCGGAAAGTATTTCTCCTGAATATTTCTAAATAAACACACCAGTATTACACCAGTATGTCCATGTAAATACAATTTTTATGAACTGCATAATCTTTCGAAACTAATCCACCCTGTTTTTTGTTTGCTTGTTGGCCTGCTTGCTTGTTTGCCTGCTTGCTTGCTTGTTGCTGATAGCAGGATTCTTCTTTCAATATAAACTGTTGCCCTACACCGTGCTTGCTGGAAGCTTGTCACAGCTTGTAATCGATTTCCTACATTGAACCCAACCTTTGACCAGATTAGCCGTCTATCGCTTGTGACGAAACACGCCAGCAGGAGGGTCGCGAGGCGCCACCTAGCGTCTCCTAGGAATATTGAGAATGGACAGAAGGGCTGGAACCGGGATGAGTGGGACTGAGTTTATTTTTAGAAACAAGACGCCGCACACAACTCTGTCATTAACTAGTTGTTTTTTGTTGTTTCTGTTTTCTTTATTGTCTGTCTGTCTGTCTGTCTGTCTGTCTGTCTGTCTGTCTGTCTGTCTGTCTGTCTGTCTGTCTGTCTGTCTGGATGGATGGATGGATGGATGGATGGATGGATGGATGGATCGTGTGGTGTCGTGTCTAGAGTTCAAGGTGAGAGGGGATGGCATGCAGCTTGTTCACAAGAACGACGTTTACCATCATAGTAGCGAACATCACTTGACACACGTTGAAAGCGTGACGCCAGTTGTGGTATGCCACGTTGCGGTAATTTCGTCTCACTGTCAGCAGCCAGCGACAAAGAGTCTGGAAAAAAAGAAGACAACACCATACATTGGCACAGGAGGCTGCACACGGCAGGCAGGGGGGCACAAGAAAAATTGTAAACCGGAAGTTTTGTGAATCGCTTTAATGCCAGAGAATTCATGACCACTTTAAAGAGCACTTCTCTGTTGCCAAAGCGATGCACCCTTTACAACTGTGCAAGTGCTTGAGTGGAGCTAAAGACGTGTACCTCCACTGGGTGTTCACATCTCTGCACTGAGGTTTAGACTGATAATATAATATGTTAAGCACTTTTCAGCCACTTGTAAACGGATAAGTTGTGCAGTTTTGAAAACAGAAAAAAAGTGTTGAGGCTGTATGCATTTAGTTTAGAATGAAGGCTATTCACAAATACTTTAACAAGCACATAATGAATTTTATAAGAGGATACACACCACAAAGAACATACAAGAAAAGATTCACTATGGCTGCTACAAAGAAAGTCTGTACAAAATTTAACGGTGAAACACAGATCGTTTGAGAGAGTAACCTTAAACAGCAGGTATAGTGTTCGGATCAAACTAGAAAGTAAATACTAACCAGTAGAAGTGACAATGGATCATATGAGGCAAAAAGCAGTATATAGCTGGCACTGATTAGATCGTATGAAACAGGATCAGTAACCAGTAGGCAAAGAATGGATTTATCAGAGAGCGGCAGGCAACAAGCTGCCAAGGTCATGGAGCATCTATATGGCTCCTCGCCTTCCCGTCTGATATACACTGAGACCGAGTCAAGTTTTCCTAACTTCCCGCCTCTTGTATGACTACAGAAAGAAAGCAAAACACAAAAAAATGAAAGAAAGAAAAAACAAACAAAGATCAAATCAGGAATGACAGCTCACCTCATAGTCCAGACGCAGTTTGCGGATGAGGCCCAGGTCATAGAAGATACGGGCTGATGCTATCATCATCTGGTCTCTGTCCAGGCTAAAGTCATTGAAGTTAAGCTCAGGCAAACGCCATTCGTAGGCTTCTGGTATGCGCTGCGACTTCACGAGAGATAAAAGAAAACCCCCAGCAAGGACAGTTTTAGTGGTGTGTCGGTGTGATGGTGGTTGGATGAGGCGGGGTGGGGGGAGGGATTTCATCTTTTATTTTTTATGGGTTTCTGTAACCTGAGCTTCCAGTTAAGCCAGAACTCTAGATCTGTTCTAGGTTTATCAGTGGCCACTACATTGGAAAGAAAAACGGAAAGAAAGACAGAAAGAAACAAAGAAGGACGAAGGAAAAAAGGAAAAAAGAAAAGAAAAAAGGAAAAGGAAAGGAAAAAAGAAAAGAAAAGAAGAAAGGAAGGAAAGAAAAATAGAAAGAAACTGTGTGTATGTGTGCATGTGTATGAGAGAGAGAGAGAGAGAGATCACAACCAGTGATTAAAATCACAGATAATTGTTTGCAGCATCCAATGCCTAACAACTTCTGGGGACATTCACTGCCTAACGGTTTCACCTAACAGGTGGCTTTTGCTGAGTTCAGCGTGATCTGTGCTTAGGAAGTTCTCCCGTTCACCCGTTTCGACGACCTTAACCTTTGCAAATGTTTTATCCGTAAACATTTACTCTGTACTGAAATCACTACTATAAGTGATGAGGTCAGAGAATAACCAACGAGTCTACTGTTAGCTTTTCTACCTCTGTTATTAAAGAGTGAGACTTCGGACTGCGAGTCTACTGTCAGGTTTTCTACCTCTGATATTTAAGAGTGAGACTTCGGACTTACTTTGAGTTTCGAAACCTCGTCTGTTGGAGCTGAGTTGTGGTAGGATAACACCTGTACCGATGGAATATCAGTTCATTACCCACACTATATAATATATAGCATGTAGTATATAGTATATTGCATATAGTATATAATACATAGGATAAAGTATACATGATAGATGCTATATATAACATTTTTCTGTCAAAATTTTCAGCAAAATTTTGTGTTTGCCTGTTTATAAACAAATATATACATATACAAACCAGAAAGAGGCAATTAACACCAACCAAACTGCCTTTCAGCAAAATTAGTGATACTAAAAAAATTATTTGGTGACATTACAACTTTGGCTGAGACAGTCTAGGTGTTAAATAAAGAAAACATACATACATGCACCAATGCATGTACCCACGCACGCACACACGCACAAATCTGAATATCGACATTACAGTTAAGCATCTAACTGACAGAAAACACATTCATTCTGCTCCCGAGAGATATGAAAAAATTAAAATTAAAAAAAAAACGCTACTCGGCGCAGATGTTACAACCCGCTCATATGTCTCTCATCTTCGACAAACTGAATCGCAGCAATTTACATGCACAAAACATGTTACAGATAATTTGCAATTATAGCTTTTATATATGTTAAATATCGCGAAAGTGTGGACACGTTATACAGTTACAGTTGTTTATTGTATATATTAGATAAATTCTAGATACCGTATAGATACAAACTAGATATTGTATATACCAGATATATACTAGATGTTGTAGATACTAGATAGGTACTAGAAACTGTACTAAATATATGCTATATTCTGTATATACTAGATACATATAACTGTTTATAACACACACACATATATATATATTTATGCTAGATATTGTATAACCAAATATGCACTAGATACTGTATATACCAGATATATAATAGATACTGTTTATATATAAACACTAGATATGGAGTATATTCCGTGTGTATATGTATTTATATACTAGATATATTCTAGACACTACATTATACTAGATATATACTAGATCCTGCATATACCAAACATATACTAGCTTCTGCATCTAACAGATATAAATACATTGAATACTGTTTATACTAGATAGAAATATATCCTAGATACTGTTTTGTAAATAGATATACGTGACCACCAACACGCAAGTATAATTTAAACACATTCACGCTCTGGACGGTGAGACCAGCTATGCCCAGAAATGAACCAGCTGCTAAAGCTGTTTACAAGTCCCAGCCAGGAGACAGCTGAGTGCCAGCGATAAAACGCAGCCACCCACGCTTCTGGGACAGACGAAATCCGCAAAGTGGAAAGCCCAGTTAAAATTGCCAGTCGATTGGCACGGTTCCGGTGACGTCAGATTAAGAGGAGGGAGGGGGTATTTTGGGAACGTCAGCAGTGCCAGAACCTGAATCTCGCATCTCGATAAAAAGTCGGCGGCTGTTCACAAGATGCAGCAGTGGCGTCCCCACCTCACTGCGCATTCGTCCTTTCTCATCCTCGGCACTATATGCTTGTAAGCCTTCCATGGGTTACTCCACGAGAACTTGAATGATGGGTTTCAAGTCTAAGTTACGATTTGATCAGTACAAGCATGAGAATGAAAAGGGAAAATATGGAACAAAACGAAACGAAGAAGAAAAGAGAAATACGTAGAAAAGGAAAGAGGAGAAGAGAAGTAAAAAGAAAAATATAAAATGCGAGAAAAAAATCTGTTTCGTACAATATCACTAACAGTATTCGAAGGAATAGCGGATATGCTTCCATTCAAAATAATGGATGACTGGTTTTCCTTATTCCCCCATTTTTTTAATCTGATCGTTTTGCTACAAAAAATTTCCCGAAGGAAAAGGTAACAAATCTAAAAGAAACCAACAGACAGCCCTGCATACGTCAGGAGGGAAATAACAAAAATCCCTTTTGTCGACGGTCAATTTGCTGACAGTCTGGGATGAATATCACTGAGCAAAAATCGACAAAAGCCCCACGCTGCTAGTCACCCTTGACCTGTTATAATTCTCGTGTCGCCAGGATCGAAGGCAGCCGCCTTACAAAACATAATAGGGGGAGGGGGGTCGGCGAGATGACTGTCGTCTTCTGCCGGTAGATTTTATCAAGGTTTGGTCTTGTTATTGTTATTCATCGTACATAAAGGCAGGTTTTACCAGCAGCAGCTTGCAACAATGTTTACAGTGAAAAATACCAGCAGATTTGTCACCGTCTTCGCAAAGTCTTTGGAACACAGGTTGGCACAAGACTGTTAATATCCATATTGATAACAAGCCGCCCTACCTACTTTATTCTAGACTACACGCCATGGAGCCTTGCGTTCAAGATCCCCCCCCCCCCCAGCAGACTTACCTCTAAGGCGACGGCTTGACGGGCCGCGGACAAGGACACTTCTTCGTACAGCTGGCAGTTGTTGATCCCCAGACCACAGAAGATGACAAAAGCCTGGGGATCACGTAGCTGGTCAATAGTTGGGGATCTAAATGTTGACGATAATGAGCAGGGCGACAGATGGAGAAAGAAAGGTAAGGAACAAAGGAAGGAAGAAGAAAAGTAGGAAACGTGATAAAGAAAGAAAAACAACCGAAGGATAGAAAAATGAAAGAAAAAAACAGAGAAAGAAAAAGAGCCAACCAACCAACCAACCAACCAGCCAACCAACTAACCAACCAACCAAGAACGAAATCGCAAAACGAATGACATGTTTATCTGAAACACGATCAATACCGTATCCCCCGATCTACCCGTCATAGATACTGACCTCAAACAGCTGATCGTCGTAATCATCGAAGGGCTGGCCGTCCACCTTGTTGACTACCTGCGCCACACCTGAAGACAGTTGGACAGCACTACGTGAGGAAAAACACCAGGAAACACAAACCCGCGCCGCACCAAGTTGCCCGCCTACAGCCTGTCGCTTCTGTTGTCCGTTCCAGTCTTTTCGCTCCCATCGTTGTCGTTATCGTTGTCCCTGTCCTTGTCGTCATTATAACCATTGAGGTCATCAATGACGGTGACCATGTGGTTGCTTCACTATGGGTGGTGTTGTCGGAGGTAGCTGTAGTGGGAGGGTCGGTGGAGGTAGCTGTAGTGGGAGGTTCGGTGGTATCTTTGTCATAAGTATCTACGTTTCCTGTCGTGGACCATCGTCGCTGTCAGCTTAGTAACTCTTTTATTTATCTGTTTGTGTCGTCCTGACGAAGGGGCAATGTCCCGAAACGTAGATGTTTGTTCGCGTAGTTTTGCTTGGTCGAGTTTTCTTTGTTGTCACCTACGTCATGAATTATTGTGCAGCCCACCCATCCACCCACTAAACTGGGGGACATGATCATTTAAAAAAAAACCTCTCCTTTTCGTCCTCAGTGTTGAGGGACACACAGCCTGTACACCAGACTCACCAAGGACTCATTGCGCAAAGACTGGGGCTTACGCAAAGAGGAAACCCCGGGTATATTGGGCAAATGGTGATTGGGCAAGATGTATTCTCCTTTCCTCCTTGAGGAAACTCAAAATTTTCCTGCAATGAGGCAATTCCTTCGTCTCTGACACGTTCGGCTTACCTATAATCTGGGTGTCACGCTTACGGACTGGCTTGCACAGGATGGAGCGAGTGTGCATCCCGCTGACTCGATCCAGCTGTAACGGAAAGGTTTTGTTTGCTGACAAAATACACATATGGCGGATAGGTTTGCTTGCTACATACTACATCTGCAACGGACATGTATGTTTGTTTGGCAAACAAAGCTGTAGCGGCAAAGTTTACTTATTTAAAAAAATATATATATATACGACCATAAAGGATGGTTTAATTTGTCTGATAAAATACAGTTTTAAAGAAGAGGTTTGTTTGACAAATCCGCTGAAAAGGACGGGTTTGTTTTACAAAATACAGAATCTGCGATAATCTGGCACAAGAGATTTAAAAAAAAAACTTAATTAAAAAAGGTTTGAATAGCAGATCAACTATATTTACACCAGCAGCTATGCAGTTAAGTAGGTAAGTCACGAATAGAAAGGCACACAAGATACAGATAGATATAGGTAGACAAGTGGGTAGTTAAGTAGGCAGAAAAACAGCTAGATATATGTAAGATTTAGAAATTATAAAAAAACAAAGTAATAACTGTATTCCCCTGTCATCCCCAGAATGTATCAAAATGACTCTATTGCCAAAACCCCACCCTAGATTCCACATCTGTCTACGTTGATAAAACTTCCACTTCGGTTACTCAGACGCGATACCGAAAATCTGTGCTGGTGTCACTTTAACAAACGAGCAGACTAAATAAAACCCACCAATACCGCTGTAATAAATCAGTGACACAGCAGATTAAATCAATGTAACGCGTCATTTACTGGTGCAATCAACGCCTCAATCAATTCAATTGATCAATACCTCTGAATCGAACCGTGGATCCTGAGAAGCGTCTGTGATGTTGATTGTCTCCCCTGTGATCAAGACCAGCTCGGCGATCTTGTTTCCAAGTTTGAGATCCTGGCAACTATCCGGGCTGGGGGAAAAAACCACGCATGTACACACAAACAGCAAACAGGCACGCACGCGCGCGCTCATACACACCCGCAAGTACGTGTACAAATTCACGGGATGAGCCAAAGTGTCGTGTCGCACTCTGGTTGTGAAATATCTAAACAATAAACAACATCGTTCAAACTGCTTTCACAGGTAAGCTAAAATGCCAATAAGCCACACAAAAAACCCCTCTAGGTTTCTGATATTATCCCGTAGCTGTCCCATTAGCAACACGTTTAAAAGAGTATGTTTGGTTTTACTGGATTGTGTAATCTTTAACATCGTGCCTAACATCCTGCGAGAATTATCTTCCTTTTCAGTTAAGAAAAGCCCTCAGCAAGTATTGAATTTTTTGACATTTTTGTGCTATTCGAAATTTTTCAAAACGCTTTAGGCAGTTATAGCTGGTAGAACTAACAAGGATCGATTCTTGATAGAACTGAAATTATGTATTACATATATAACTATTGTGAGGTCATATGTGTGTGTGTGTGTGTGCAAACGCGCTGAACATCTATTTTAGCTAGTATGTTAAATTAGAATACTGCTATTCGTTCTTCGGCGCTACAGAGTCTAGACGGGGTTCATGGGTCAGGAAATCTATGGTGCCGTAAAGAGCCCCCCTCCCCTCTCCGGTATGAAGCCATTAACTTCGTTTTGGTGTTCGGTATTTCGTCACAGCAGACGTCTGGGATCTAGAACACCTTTCATCTCGGAACAATCAATAGTAAATATATATCTTTGACTTTTGTCCTCGTGCTATCCACTTCCCTCCCTCTGCTGGGCGCGAACACACACATACTTGCACGCATGCATGCACTCACACACAAGCACGCATGCACACACACACACACACACACACACACACACACACACACACACACACACACACACACACACACACACACACACACACACACACACACACAAGCAAGCATGCATGCACTCACACACACACACACACAAGCAAGCATGCATGCACTCACACACACAAATCCCGCTGACACGACAGATATTTAGAAGCCATTTCTGATTGTCTGACTCTCCTCCCGTTCTTGGTAGCCAGGATGACAATGACTTTTGTGTCGAGACCAGAGTGTTCGACAAACTTTGACCGCGGGTCGGTTGGCTTCTCGGTATTATTTCATTCTAAAATCGTATGGAAATAACCGGATATACGTCACACTGACCAGAAGTCCCCTCCAAACCAAGCAGACTGGCTTTGGTTGCAGAAAGAATAGAAGCTGAATGAAATACAGAGAGCAGTTTGCAATGAGACTGCGCTCCCTGCAGGCAAGACATGCAAGATCACGTCGCCCGATAGTCTAAAACTGTCGGCCGATAGTCTAAAACTGTCGGCCGATAATCTAAAACTGTCGGCCGATAGTCTAAAACTGTCGGCCAACTATTGGATGATAGGGGGCCAAAGATTTTAGAATTTTGGACCACGCAGCCTTTCATGGTGGGACGTTGTGGAGCTTTGCAGATCCCACCCTGTATTTGTAGAACACAGCTTTGAATCGACAGTCAATAAAAAGCATAACTGGATCCCAGTTTTACACACTCTCTTAAAACGACCTATATACCTGTAACTGTATGGAACTATAACTTAACCACTGCATTTAGTTACGCTCGAAGGTCAGAAGCCAACCTTTCAGGGCTGTGGTACTTAGTGATAAATGACATGTTATAGCTCGCACACTACCTAACAGCTAAAACTGTTATCGATTAGAAATCAAAAGTTGGGAACCCAAGGCTTCACGAACCCAATAAACATCTGATGAAATCATAAAAACCAATACACGCATGAACCATAGTGCAAAAGGGAGACAAAAGGGAATCAGAAGGACAAGGCTGCTGAGTACAAACAAGAAAGAACAGATTGAAAACAATATAACACCACACACCTTGCAAAGACTAGAAGAATGCCGAAGCTCCCATATGCTGCAAAATAAAGTGCGTTCTTTGTTCGCAGGCACCACAGTAAGCTTACTAAAATATAATTCCACTGCCGATTGCTAGTGGGAATATTAAACTTGGAAAGCGAGAAACTATGTTTATAAGACGCTCAGAATGACTAAACATACAAACTTGAAACCAACGAAAGAGTGTGAGGCAAAGCTTTCAAGTAACGCGACAACAGGTAGGTACCAAGCAGAGAAACGGCGAAACCAGTCCTAAAGGCTTTAAGCAGGTAATAGGTAAACTAATTCAAAGATCAAGAAAAAAGAAAGAAAGAAAGAAAGAAAATGAAACAATGGAAACGAAAGAAAAAAGGGGGGAAAGAAGCAAACGGTACACCGTAGGCTTGCACTGATCTCGTGCGTACCTCCTTGGAAACGTACTGAAGACTGTACAGGCTTGTTCTTGCCGACAAAGAGGTCTGCGCCTTCAAGTGCCACAAAGAGTACATCGGAACAAAGTGAAAGAGCATCAGAACAACATAGAAGTAAATCAAAACATTGAAAGTGCATCGTTACAATATAGAAGTACATAAAAGTGCATCGTTACAATATAGAAGTACATAAAAGTGCATCAGTACAATATAGAAGTACATAAAAGTGCATCAGTACAATATAGAAGTACATAAAAGTGCATCAGTACAATATAGAAGTACATGAAAGTGCATAAGTACAATATAGGTGTACATCAAAACAGTGAGAGTACATAGTGACAATGTAGGAGTGCGTCAAAACGGAGTGCATGTCCGGCGTCACAAAGATTATAATATATGTATATAAAGGCAGAGGGTGTGTCAAAGAATATATGAAAACAGAACAAGTGTGCGTCCTTACAAAAGGCATCAAAGCGTGAATCAGCATTTTCACGCTGTACGAGAGTACACCAGAAATAGACAGTGCACTGTCACAAAGCAAGTGTACATTAAAACAGAGTAAGTGTGCATTTTCGCAAAGTACGAGTACATTAGAACAGAGATTAAGTGTGCATTATCACAAAGAATATACCAGAAAGAGTAAGTGTGCATTGTGAAAAAGTACGAGTACATTAGAACAGAATAACTGTGCATTATCACAAAGTGTATACCACAACAGAAAATGTGCATTGTCAAAAAGTAACAGTACATCAAACAGGGCGGGATTTCACTGGCACAGGCCTTGAGTACCTACCCACCTACTAGTTGCCTGCCTTCCTGCCTGCCTACCTACTACCTGTGTACTTAGGGGCATACACATTAAACGCTAGTCCGACCGTTTGGCCAGTTAACCAGCCAATCGGGTGTGGCACGCGTGCATGGATGAGATAAATTCACACGAAAGACGCGTAACGAGAGAGACAGATATGGAGTCAAGGAGACAGACAGCAACGGGACAGAGAAAGAGAAAGCGAGAGAGTGAGAAAACGCGAAAAAGAAGAGGGAGAGGGGTAGATAGGAAAGGCAGAGAGAGAGAGAGAGAGAGAGAGGAGAGAAAGATACGATGTAGACTTTTGGTCCATAATCAAACATTATAAAGGTAAACACTGTTGCCTAAAACTAGGGGCACAAGAATAAATACAGCCTCATGAAATAGTAGGCTTACACACTGATCAAATAAAAACAAGCATAAAATAATGAAGGGACAAATGTAACTGTCTGACCCTTTAGTTAACGAATAGGAATATGATCAGGTTTGTAAATCAACATGAACAGCTTTTCCCTTCTTTTAAATGCCTCGCACACAGAAGAGACACTCTGTGGAATACACTGCCTCCGGTCGTCAGTCACCGCTAGCGTAATACGAGAAAAGGAACGAAGTTTATAACATTTTCAAAGATGAAATTTTTTGAGTGGATCCATGTAAATTACGCAAAAAAAACCCAAACAAAAAACCCACACACAAGAAACTGTTGTTCTGTTTGAGCAAAAGCAGGGAGAAAAAAAACAGTAGTGCACAGAGAGAGAGAGAGAGATGGAGGGAGTAGGGAAATCTAGATCAAACTAACTTCGCTAACTCGAGTCTAAAAAGCGTTTTTGACAATTTTTCCCGAAATTCTTTGACAATGGTTGCTTCAAACAGCAGCGATCGTATATGGATCGGATCATAGAAGAGTCGAGTCAGAAGAAGGAATGCATTAACGTTAAAAATTCCTTTGAACCAGGTACATCAAAAGAGCTTTTGAAGTGCGTGCGTGATTGCTAATTCCCCAATTACGAAAACAAAACTCGATCAATATAAAAAAACAACAGACAAACAAGTGCAAAAGCCCTTTTATACTCTCAGTTTTCCAGTAGTTTCTACTTACTTTGGCAAGGCTGCATGGTCCCATATACAAGTTAATCTACATGCATGTGTGACTGCGTGAGATTCGTTTTCTGGTTATATCAGGCAGGCTCTACCTTCATACACAATTTCTGAAACGTATATAAAATATTCTTATAACTTTCATAACTTTTCCTCATCACAGTCGTCTATCAAAACGTAATCGCTGATTGAGTTGTAGTCTTTAGATCATTTTTAGATATGATGTTGTGAATGTCTATTTTTAAAGGTTGCACATTCTATCAACGATAACAACCAAGTAAAAAAAATCCTATAGACACACACGCATACACACGCATACACAAATGTGCGCAAGCACATCCGCATTCATTCTCTCTCTCTCTCTCTCACACACACACACACATACACACACATTTCCTCTCCACCCCTCCCTCTCTCTCTCTCTCTCTCTCACCAACCAACCAACCAACCAACCAACCAACCAACCAACCAACCAACCAACCAGCCAGCCAGCCAGCCAGCCAGCCAACCAACCAACCAACCAACCAACCAACCAACCAACCAA
>SMGT01005388.1:155436-180657 GCA_004794575.1 Lanistes nyassanus
CGTACACACCACAGGAGGCAGCCCTACAGGTACACCCAATATTTCGGACAAAGTGTCCCAATCCAACGCGTGCAAGTGACAACGCGAAAACGAATGGAGGAAAACCACAATGAATGTGCAAATCATATGTAATATGAACACATTTTACCCACTGTTGAGGAACAGGTGGAGTTTTTTGTTTTTTGTTTTCCACGATGGCAGAATTCGCTTTTGGAGGAGATATGGGGAGTGTTAGCATGATGCCACTGTAAGGGAGCGTGAACCGTTTGGTGGTGGGTCCATGATGGTTTGGGGAGGAATGGGCATGTCCTACAGAAAACTCCTGCATATTATGCCAGGAAACCTCATTGGCGTGGTCTACAGGGATGATATTCTGCACCCCTTGTATTGCTAGTTCTCCAGGCAGTCGGACTAATTCGGACCAAGTGGATAGTTGTATGGCGTAACATGAACTGCTTGAACTTGTCTTTTAATTCTTTTTTGAGGTATATATATACATATATTCTGTATTTCGTTTTGTATGTATTTCATTCAGTTGCATTAATGGTCAGTTTGAAGTATAAAGACGATTGTGTAATACTACGACCAGTATATTCTCTACCACAACTGGTTTGTCGTCGATAATAGTTTAATGGCACAATAAATTGTGTTGCTTGGCGATCAGATTTAACAAAGCTTTATAGCTTTGTTAAATCTGATCGCCAAGCAACACAATTTATTGTGCCATTAAACTATGATCGACAACAAACCAGTTGTGGTAGAGAATATACTGGTCGTAGGTTATTACACAATCGTCTTTATACTTCAAACTGACCATTAATGCAACTGAATGAAATACATACAAAACGAAATACAGAATATATGTATATATATACCTCAAAAAAGAATTAAAAGACAAGTTCAAGCAGTTCATGTTACGCCATACAACTATCCACTTGGTCCGAATTAGTCCGACTGCCTGGAGAACTAGCAATACAAGGGGTGCAGAATATCATCCCTGTAGACCACGCCAATGAGGTTTCCTGGCATAATATGCAGGAGTTTTCTGTAGGACATGCCCATTCCTCCCCAAACCATCATGGACCCACCACCAAACGGTTCACGCTCCCTTACAGTGGCATCATGCTAACACTCCCCATATCTCCTCCAAAAGCGAATTCTGCCATCGTGGAAAACAAAAAACAAAAAACTCCACCTGTTCCTCAACAGTGGGTAAAATGTGTTCATATTACATATGATTTGCACATTCATTGTGGTTTTCCTCCATTCGTTTTCGCGTTGTCACTTGCACGCGTTGGATTGGGACACTTTGTCCGAAATATTGGGTGTACCTGTAGGGCTGCCTCCTGTGGTGTGTACGAACGCACCAGCACCAATTTCCACGCACACTGACGTTCACTACTGCAGCACGAAGAAAGTGCATGCAAATATCCGAATGTTGTATTCATGCAAAATATACACTCTGTGATGCGCCTGGCAAAGTGCAGTTGGTCTTTCAATTCTTTTGAGCAGTATATAAGGAAATATGTTCCATTTACCATAAAACAGAAGTTTGTATATTTTTGTACACTGTGTACTATAATAGCGCAGCAAAATTACCTGTTATGAGAGTGGCCATTCTTGACAGGAAAACTCAAGTCAAATATTTTGTTGAAGCACATCTGAAAAAAACCCACAACTTTGCAGTCAGTCAGTCAGTCAGTCAGTCAGTCAGTCAGTCAGTCAGTCAGTCAGTCAGTCAGTCAGTCAGTCAGTCAGTCAGTCAGTCAGTCAGTCATGCTCTTACACGCACTTTCAAATAAGCGACAGCAACATATATTTATAGGTGAACTAGCTAACGCACGCACCATTTTGACAAGATGCTCATTTCAGGTAGCAATTAACGGATAAGAAGTTCCAGTTACTTACATCTCACCACAAAAATACAATGGGGCAGCGCGAACTTTCAATTCAATAGAGGCACGAACCAACAGAGAGCGGCTGAAATGAAGATCTTGTCATTGCTTTCTAAATTCAGAGACGCATTAAGGTGGTTATTTGCGCGAGAGACTCATTGCATCCCAGTCACCGAAGGAGAAACATCCCCACCATCACCCCCACCCCACTTCTGCATTTTTCGCTTGCTCCTGGAAATGCCAAATCCACTGGGTCGGACTCTAAGCGCTGAGGCTGCGTCAAGTGGCAGTCACGTCATGGGCGCCATTTCCTTTTTCTTTTTAAAGTAATTTGTTTCTCTCTGCATTCTGCTTCCGGCACTCTGGACAAAGGCTCGGCATTATTTTCCTGCACGCCAAATGTGTTGTCGACTAGGAGGAGGAAAAGGTTTTTTAAAAATATTTCTTCATGAAACGTTTGGTAAACAACCAGCTTCCCCCTCCCTCCTCTGCATCACGATTCCCTGTGCATCACGACACACACTGTGTCTACTATACTCAAATATCATCAACTTAATTATATACTAACATACTTAGATGATGTTCTTAAAACCCGTAAAAACGAGCGAAATCGCATAGGGTAAATTCATTCAAAATGGAGTCCGCGGTTATAGTTGCTAATCAAGGCAAGCGGCACAGACGCACAAACCTCTGAGGCGCTGTCCCGAAGCAGAACTGAGCAGCGTTCAACCTTCAAAAGTGTCTGAGCACGCTGCATGATCTTCAGGACGACATTCTCCACTGACGTCTGCTCCTCAAACAGATCATGAGCTACTTCCAGCAGAGCCTGTCAGAACATTCGCATGCGCGCGCCCACGCACAGGCACGGCGACATAAAGGTATGTATTCAACTGTTTGCACGTAATCCCACGTGTTTACACAAAAATACCCAATCAAAATGCAATGAGAATAGTAAAGTTAAGCACGTCTATCCTGATTTCGATAGATTACATAAATTCAAACGCAGTGAAGAACACAAATATTACGATTACTAATTGTAATTATCATTATAATTTATGTTAGTATCTGTGAAGTCGATCCAGCATTTAATTTGAGTATGGGGTGAGCATGTAGAAGATGCGGATTACTGGACTGTCTTTTTATTTAAGCAGATGAAATAATTAGATAACTGTACCTTATTTCGTTCGTATTCTTTAGTGTAGGCTTCAAACAGCTGTGCATTGTAAATTGCTATGCCGCAAAATGTTAGGTAGGTCGCCAGGATCTGAAACATACCAGTACATACGTCACATTAGAAAATACAAAAGGTATTGCAAAGATGATGACTGTGGCAGTAAATGGATTGGGCTACAACATGGATTACGCTAGAAAAGTGATTGAAATGATGCTAAGGTCAGTGATTATAATGTGAGGAGTAGGGATCAAAGGTAGAAGATTTAGCAGAAGGAGGGGAAACTCAGAAGGCAGCGGTAGAAAATAAAGGGGCTTTTCTTTTTCAACAATTGCCCAAAGTCTGCTATGAAGAAATTCTGGGTTTATTTTTGAAAACAGATTTCTGACTCCATGCACACTTTCTCGAAGAATACGCTGTGCGTCTGGTCCTTTGGTCCCCTGTGAAAATGATAAGATTTTTAAAACGAAAAACAAAACTGGAAGTTGCACGAATCATCATCATCATCTTTAACGTTGTATGCAAAAAATGTTTTAAATTCCAGTCCTAGTATAAAACTGCATTCAGACGGCTTCTTTCACAAAAACCTGGACCCTACAAGCCGGTCAGGTATCCGATAAATCATTCAATGCAAAGACCGAAATTTTTTAAGCTGTAATTTCTTTTCGAAAAGCAAAATGTCAAAGACTTTTCCTAGTCTGCCCACGAGGAAAAACGGCTGCTTGGAACTATTTCTTCGGTAAGTTGGTCCTGTTTGACAGCGCCATCGATCTCCTTTATTCGTTCTTTTCCTCCATCATTCCACAGTCCCAAACGGCTTTTAGTCTCTCTTAATGCAAACCAAACCTCAGCGAATTATCTCCACGTTTAACTGCTTTGCTACTCTACAAACACCAGCATCTGATCTTCACAACCAGGTGTTCCGCGCACTTGAACCGCGTCATAGCTTCCATTTGTACCCCGGCATCGATTGACTTGCCCCGATGAACCTCCGGACACACCTGGCAAACCGGAACTCGACTTCTGTCGGTATCCACTGGTCGGCAGCAGTTATATACTGACACAGATACCCGTGCCGCTAATGGACAGGCAGACGAAAGCCTCGACACAATAGTCTGTTACCTTCGTTTTTAGATGAATAGCATGCAAACAACGATAAGAATCACAGAGCAAAGTTCTGATGGCATTAGTGGCGGGAAGGTGACGAACAGAGCTATAGTTTATAGGGCGTGCTTAATCAATGGCCAATAGTAGATAAATATTCGCTGCAGGATAGATTGGCCTAGCTAATTTCAGCTTTGCTGCCAACCAGTCTTGCTGCTGCCCCTCGACAGCTGAGTTCTGTCCTAGCTCAGTAACAATTGTTTTTGACGTAATCCGCTGTTACTGGGTTCCTCGTAAATGTTTTTGTTGTACTCCACATTTTACTGCATTTCTCACTAACAATTGTTTTGAGGTAGTCCACGTTTTACTGCATTTCTCATTAACAATTGTTTTTGATTGAATCCACTTTTATTGGATTTATCAATTGTTTTTGACGATGTCCGAATTTACTGCATTTCTTTATTTGCTGTCACTGTTGAGGCGTTTTACGAATGACACTAAACTGTGACAGACGCTGGTAGACTAACCCTGATGGATAGCTGTAAGCTGTTCCTAGCCTAGTGGTAAACAGAACACTCAGGACCAGGAGGCACTCGAGAGTACAGTACGCCTAGGCAGAAATGTCTCTAGAACGACTCCTGCTCTAGGAATGCTAGTGATTTCTGCCAAGAAGCGCGAACTGTGTCTGGGCAACGAGTACTCTGGAGTAATCTGTACCTTGGGCAGGATGCATTCCAGAGTAGTGTCCCCTGCCTGGAGACTGCACTGTGCCTTCTACACCGGCACCAGACTGCACCAGTCAATACGAGACTGCACCAGAGAAGGTTATGATGCATATCCATTCTGTACATTAAAAGCATCAAAGTTCGGTCCTGTGGATATTTGTGTGCGAAAGTCGACATGCGATCGCCCATGCAACCAGCTCAGTAATAAGCTCCTACCCCAGCCTCCTTCCTCCCCCTAACCTCCTTCTTCCCCCCCCAACAGCCTCCTTCCCCCCCTCTCCTCTCCATACGTGGCACAGACAAGAAGATAGATGTTAACGAACCTTCTCGTCGTCTCGACTGAAGGAGCCGTCGCCTGTCGTCTTATTGAGAAGCTGAGCGACACCCACGATTTCATCGTCGGCGTTCCTGATGGGATGACAAAGGAGCGACTCAACTTTGTAGCCCGTCATCTGTCCAATCTCGTCATTGTAGCGTGGGTCCTGAAAACGACATGAAGATGATTTGCTTCAGTCTGTCATGATAATTTTAAGAAGTAAATTACCCTTTAAAAAGAAAAGGGATATTTACGTGCCATTTCCTTTTCCTTTTTGGCTTTCGTTATCGTTGTAAGAGAAACTTGTAAAAAGTCGTATAATTGCAAAAGTATTAAAGCAGTGAAGCACACGCACACAGCAAAAGATGGAAATACAGAGAGTGTGGGGAGATGGAAAAGGGGAATGGGGAATGAACACAAAATGTTCCTGACTGAATAACTTTATACTTATGTCATGAATGAAAGAAAGCAGAAATGAGAAACATCGATTATGCAGCTTGTAATTTGGTACCACCATCACTTGAAAAACAGTCGTCTTACCCTCAGTGGAACTAACCTGTGACATTCAGTTCGCTTATATTGCTAAAAAGAATTGAAATGCCACCTGTAGTTTACCAGGCAGGTCACAGACGCAAGTAATTTCCAAGAGTACATTTGACCCTTAACATTTAGACTCGCCTTTTTTTCGTGCTGATAGTGAACGTCAGTATGCTTGGAAATATAATCAGTGCTGGCGCGCTCGTGCACACCACCAGAGGCTTCCAAACACTGTACCCAAGACGCTAGATGTGCAAATCAAATACTTGCAGACGACAAAGCAAAACTAAACGGTTAAAAAACCGTAATGCACGTGCTGTCCAGCCACTGTTGAGGGACTGGTGGGTATTTATAGGAACGGTCAGACAATTTGTAACCATGCCTCTATGACGACCACTCAATGAGGGTGATGGCGGGAGGGTGATTGGGGGGTTGCAGGAAGGCATCGGGGTCCAGGAAGTTAGTCGCAGTTTGGAGGTATGCCGTTCATTGTGACATTGCGATACGCTACATCTAGACAGAACGTGTGAGCCAGAGCAGACGACCAGGACCCCCACAGTCGACGTCCAGACAGGATGACAGGTTTGTCGTTCAGACAGGACGACAGGCTTGCCGTTCAGACAGGATGAAATGTTTGTCGTTCAGACAGGATGACAGGACAGAAGAGCCACCGTCATTACACTCAAAGTGGAAGCTGCGAGCAGCCAGCAGTGTCACCGTCAACGACCAGACGATTAGGAACCGGCTGTATGAGGCCACCTTGGGTTCAAGGCGTCCCTTAGTGCGACCTGTCCTGACGCCTGCTCATAGCGCTGCTTGGCTGGTCTGGGCCCGGAGTCATCTAGCTTGGACACAACAGCAGTGGGCCAGAGTTCTCGTCACCGACGAGTCCCACTTTGCCAGATCGTTTCACGATGGTAGAATCCGAGTTTGGAGGAGTTGCCACTGTGAGGGAGTGTGAACTGTTTAGTGGCGGGCGGATCACGGTTTGTGAGGAATAGCCTATAGAACACCCCTGCACCGTGTGCAAAGAGGCTTCACTGGCATGGTCTAAGGGATGACACTCTGCAGCCACCTCGTACTCCCAATCGAGCACCTGTAGGATGTGCTGGGACATCGTCTGCGGGCAATCCACCCATCGCCAGCTGACCTTAACCAGGTGTCGCTTTTGCTTCAGCGGGACCGGCAGACGATCCCACAGATGATTCTGGGAACAATCGCTTAGTCCATGCAGCAATGGTACCTTGCTTGCGTGTGGGCCAGTGGAGGCACACACGTTTTTGACATTGATTATTCTGTGATGCTGCTGTTCTTACTTTTGTTAGATTATGGAGTATGCCTTTTATGGCAGAGAATCTCGCTGCTGAATTCAAAATAGCCAATTAAATGTGTTGTTGGTCGTTACATTATCTAATGAAGTACTCTTCAGCTTCATTATAACTACTGGACAGTGTTTTGGGATCACTTAAGGCATACAGTTTGTGCCGATCTTTCAATTCTTTGTAGCAGTATTGTTAATTTAAGTGCCTCCAGGGGTGCGTCGGGTGCAGGAATCCACCAACTGCTTGACAAAACAACAAGATGACACAGCCGCACACAGAACAAGTCATAAACTTCAAAGAACGGATGAAGGTCAAAATAAAGCTATCCACGCTCCGGCGACTGATCCCTGGGGATTTCCCATGTCTCTACAGGGTTTTAGAATAATGTTCTACTGATAGCTTATTGGAGCCATTATTCCGCTATTTGTAATGAGCGGTGGAGATAAAACTTCTGTAAAATAATGGTTCAGGTTTTTTCTTCTTCCCGTGTACAATCTGGTCAAAGCAAGCGCTCAGCGGGGCATGAAGACAATCCTTGCGATAGCAGAAGCGCAAAACCAACTTCTGAAGATTCGACAACTGCGCGTGAAGATACGTCGATACTCTAGAGACATCACAGCCGAATATAGAGCTGGCAAGGTCTCAGTGGGAGGAGGGGGGAGTCAGTACTGCAGTCAGTGGTGGGCTTGTCACAAAACCAGCGCGTAACTGCGTCGTTGGTTCGTATCTTGCCGACGGCATACTGTGGGTGTAAACATGTTTACAGAGGAGGCTTGCTGGTCTCCTTTTCTAAATGGTAACGAAAAAGTATTGGTGTGGTATTGGTATTGAACAATTATTTAAAAATTAAACTCCTGCTCTTACAGCCCTTTGAGTTTTATTTTTGCTGCATGCGTCACTACTGTGTGAGTGGCTGTGATGTCCAGCACGCGAGTATGCATTTTGGTGACTCATACGTTTGGAAAAGAGAGCCTGGCCATCTCCATCATGTGATACATCCAACCGAGTGTTTGTGCCTGCGTGTCTGCGCTTGTTGTAATCTGTTTTAGTCAATGCAAAGTGCCTGGGTCCAGCTCCATAGAAATCCTCAAACAGTTCAGTGTGATGATCGCTTCTCTAAAAGTGGACTGAGTGGACCCGCAAAGGGTTTCTCGGTACCTTAAGAACTCTCCGGGAGGGAAGTTACGTCCCAATTTAATCCATCTGCGGATAGGTTGGGCACTAGTGACGCTACCTTGTGAAGGCGTCTTTATCTTGTCGAAAACAACAACGAAGATAACAAACATAGGAAACAAAACTGAACAAAAAATTGAAAGCAACAAGATGCGCCCTTCAACCCCAAACGTTTTACAAGAAGACAGTTATCGGGATACAAAGCGAAGCCACGAACGGTCACTATAAATGATGGCCGTGCGGCCACCAGACGGCGCCATCTATCTAGCCGATCCCTTAGAGACGAAAGGTGTCACCAGCATCCGTTCATTACGCCCTGGGGTGTTAGACCTGGGCAGCCATTATCCCACGGTGCCTTGTTCTGTTTGCTGCACTGACTTCTGTCTTCATCACTAGCAAGTCCTTTTCTGTGACTGCCTTTTACCTGCGTGTCAATATTTCTTACTCACTGTCTCTCTCTCTCTCTTGGAGTTTCTGATGCTAGGCTGTCTGTCCGCATCGAACTATTTCTGTAGACACGTACTCAAAGAACGCATAGACAAGGAAGTGGAGCGGGAGGGGGGAAAGAGACCTGATTCTGCTGCACTTTAGACACCACTACTCAAGCAGAGAACATGTATCAACTTTGACTTGTTTTTCGATTGCAAATATTTATTAAGCTTGCCTTTCCGTTCCAGCCCCCCCCCCCCCTGGCCCGCAAACTGAACTGTGCCAAAGAGGATCGAGATAGAACTGATTTTGGATCAGATTATGATTCCATTATTCGGGTCCTCACAGCAGGGTTTCAAGTCTGGTTCCAGCTAAATTATTTCCGCTGCACACTCATTTACCTGGCAATTTGTTTCAAAATTTACGGCTTCTGGAAATTAGACGTGCTCGCCGTTAAAACAAAAATGACGGAGTCATGCCGGATACTAATAACACGCTTGGCATCTGGATGTAATTTATCTCCTGGATTATGAAAAAGCGCCGAAAGAAGCCGTTCATCGTTTTGTCGGAAAAAAAAGTCAGCGAGACGGATAGATGGAGGAAGAAGAATGATCGAGGGAGGAAGATAGGGAGGGAGGAACAAAAGAACAAAAATTTGATTGGACTTTTCGACACAAACACTGTGTTCTGACTGTCTACCGTTGCTGATACCTTTTACCCTTTGCCCTGTGCACAGTCAGCCAACGATGGACTTCCATTAGCCACTTACTGAATGAGGAGCGCGACCTAAGCCCGTGACTGAATGACCCGCGAGGACAGCACGCGCCTGACACGTCTATATGGAGAGCAAGAAGGGCGGAGAGGTGCACATTGTGGTGACCCTTCATGGTGTCTGATACAAATTTCTTTCTTTCTTTCTTTCAAAAGCGGCCAGAGGTGCATTTGTGACAGGCCTAGGAAAAAAAGACAGGAAATCTGACCGCTGCACGCGCTTGCTAGGACTTGGTGATCCACTTTATCCTCCCATGGGAAGAGTAGGATCTCGCGCCATTCTAACTATATCTCCACTGCTCGCTGCATTACACGGATGTCCTTCCGCCCATTCATCGGACACTTCTGATCAACTGAGCGCGGTAGGCGCTTTAACTGAATTAGCATGTACAGCCATCAGCTTCTTTTTCTCATCGTCCATTTGTATTCCTGCTTGTCGAGACTTCTTTCCGACGGTGTGTGTGTGCGTCTGCGTGTGTGTGTGTCCTACATTTGTTTCTTTGACAACTAGTGTTTCTACTCGAGACAGGATGCAAGGCTGTCGCCTGCAGGCGTACACTAGTCTTCCCTTTATGTTCATGGACCATTCTGCGTACGTGTTTATGTTTTCGTGTATAAATTTGTGTATGTGTACATGCATTGATCAAGGTATGTGTTTGTGTTTGTTTTCAGGTATGAATTTTGTGTATGTGTTTAAATATGAGCTTCTTGATCTCTTTGCGCATGCGTTTGAGTAAGCATGATCAAGTGTGTTGGGTGTGGAAATATCCCACTCGTTGATTAAACACAACCAGAAAAAGGTAACACAGTACCATTCTTTCCTCCTTGGGTTAATCGTACAAAATAAAATCCCACGGATTCCAAGGCTCAGCCCGCTCACGTTATCCAGTTAGCTTTACCTGGTCAATTACTTAGGTCAGAAAGGAAAATATAAGCTTGCTTGTCAGCGGAAGCCAGTATTTAATGCCTGTCACGCAGCGGTTTATCCCAAGTGGCCTGTGCTGTCTGTATACTGGGTCTGATGGTGCGATTTGCGAAATTCAAATGTAAAACTTCTTATAAGCAAACAGAACACCTTTTCTATCGGATTGTCATCGTGCACGTTTCCAGACTTCCGAAACACACACTGAATCAAATGATTAAAACAAAAGTTCGTTTTGTCACACTCTCGATCCTTTTTAGAGTATTGACCCTTCTGCGGGCTCCCTCCTTTCTACTGCCAGCTGTTCGGCTCTGAAATGTCTCAGCACTGCAGTCACGGTCACGCTGAAGTAGTCACGTCTCACTCTCTCCAACGGACCGTGTTCCCATGCCCTTGAAAGACTGCTTTGATTATAAACCGCCATTAAGCTTCTATTCACAGTTACGTTTTTAACTAAGGGATAGATAGACAGACAGATAGATAGATAGATAGATAGATAGATAGATAGATAGATAGATAGATAGATAGATAGATAGATAGATAGAAAGATAGATAGATCTACAGAGCTGCAGAGAACGAACGGACAATATTGTTTGTGCCACCGATTGAGGCAGGCAGACAGACAGACAGAGACAGACAGAAGGGGAAAGGAAGGGACGGATAATGGACGATTGGGGAAGTGCACTACTTGTAACCGTTGAGAAATGAGATGGGTATAATTGATCGGGCGTGTGCTTGACACGTTGCGCGCTACCAGCATCCCGTTGAGTACTGAGAACAAAAGACTGAAAAGCCTCAGTTTACGAGACTCATGCAAATCGACCTCAGTTTGCATAATGCCCGTTGTCACCCAGAACGTAAGAGAAGATGGAGCAGGCATGCACACCCCTCACAGGCCCACTTACTTCCCTTTACACATCGCTTTGCCCCTCCCCAACCCCCCCAACCCCCCGCTTCCCCTAGCATCAAACATTGCCCACCTACTGCCCGATCTCTCTTCCAGCACGGACGTCTCACAGGGCGAGCATTGGCTAAAACCCTGGCAGCCGACACGCGTCACCACGACACTAATCTCACGTCTTCATGGAGACACGACATGCCAGTCTTTGTTGTCAGGGGTTCGTTGGGTTTTTCTTTTAAATAAAAAATGCTGTGGGTCGACAACGAGACCAAAGGGGCTAAGCTAGGGACGAAAGCAATCCGTCACTTGTCTTAATAATTATGCAATTTTAGCATAGCGCATCTCTTTTAGCGAAAAAATTGTTTAAACTTACTCAGACTTCTGCCAGATTTGACAAAAATGAGACAGACTGTAGACTTTTAATTAGCAGAAATAAAGATATTTTCGTGGCTGCCGTAGCCATGCACGTTAGAACTACAACAAAATGGGAC
Organism: Lanistes nyassanus; assembly: GCA_004794575.1. Classification (NCBI taxonomy): domain Eukaryota; kingdom Metazoa; phylum Mollusca; class Gastropoda; order Architaenioglossa; family Ampullariidae; genus Lanistes; species Lanistes nyassanus. The sequence continues at coordinate 167,194 of SMGT01005388.1, forward strand.
GATATCTCTGTCTCTAAACCAGTTGAAATGAGCATATACGTATGTTTTGACACAAGTAGGAACAAAGTCCTGACGTTTGTCTGGGCATATGTCGAGTAAGCAAGTGCTTCTTCTGTGCAAAACTACACGTTTCGGGACAAGAGAGAGAGAGAGAGCAGGAAAGAAAGGCCTCCACACACCATTAGAAATTCAAAAACTTACAAGCAGCAAGCAGTGAGACCAGTGCGGTACCTGTAGCGTTTTATCGGGTGAGCTGGATTTTAGGGAAGAGATAAGAAAAGTAATCCCCTAAAGCTAACCCCACCTTTTCAAGCAAAAGGGACACGACCAGATAATTTAGCACATTTATTGAACTATAAACATAGAAGGATAGCAGAGGAAGGAAAGAGGTAAATGAATAAAGATGTAACAGTGCGTTTGTGTGTGGGTGTGGATGTAGTGATAGTAGCGTGAGATAAGCCACAACTCTCAAAACAGTAAGAACTACAATCAGAATACAATCCAACGTATACAATGCGTAAATCTACTTGCGGTGAATATATAATCCAATCGGGAACAGAACAGTAAATCCAATGTATGTTCGCACTCGATAGTGGTCCGCAGTAGTATAGGAGAAAACGGTAAATAACAGTTCGACCTAGTTCTCGTTTGGATATCCAGTACGACGAACAACGTAAAATAGAGTTCAGTAAGGTGCCCTTGGAGTGTTCTTGACCAACCGTCACAGGTAAAACTCCTTGCTCTTCGTAGATTTCTGATCTAGAAGAATGTCCGATCTCGACAAGTGGAAAAGTTCTCTTGTCTGCTTACTCTCAGTCTACTACTAGACTAATAATATCGAGTTGCAGGAACACAAAGATGTAACACAGTCTGCTTACACAGTTGGGTCATGTATACATCGAGGGCCCAACAACGATCTTGTCTCTTTCCAAACTCGAGAAAGTTGACAAAGATACTTTGCGTGGAAGTCCACAAAAATCTTCCCACGACGCGAAACTAGTAGATACAGATATACCACACTTAGATGGATTGCTATACGGGATTAGCCTACAGTGAGAAACGTATAGCAACAGTTGACCGTTAGAGCTTCACAAAACCAATAACACGTCTTTACTTCTCGCTGCCTACTGCCAAAGTCCCCGAGAAAACGTTAAAACACCCCGGAATTTCTTCGTCTCCCCCGACAATCAAATTTACTCTCTTCCCATTGGATGGAGAAGACCGAGTCTTACGCGTTTTTTGATAATGAAAATGACGTCTCTACAATCCTAACTCTAGGTACTTTCGCTGCGTCATAAGCGCTGTCAACTTTCTTGAATGAAAACTTTCAAAGAAATGAGAACATAGAGTAAAAGGAACAAAGTTCTTTAACAATAGCGCTGTGGAAACTTTCTACAACGTAACAGTACCTTCCAAAAAAAGAGTCTATAGCACAGTGGCCAGAGCACTGGACTCGCGTGTGAAAAGTTGCGGGATCGAGTCTAGGAGTTGGCAAGGAGTATATCCTGAACGTAAATATTGTGCAAACACCATGAAAGTTATTCGTTAGAACTGCATCCATCTTACTGTAGTATCAGTCTGGTGGAAATAAAGCAAATAAAATTAAACGGAAACAAAACAGAAAGAGATAGAGAGAGAGACAGCTACAGAGACACAGAGTGGGTGGGGGATTTGATTACAATCCGTTTCCTCTCTCACGCACACAACCACGAGCCCGCGCGCTTGCCCCCCCCCCCCCCAACTCACTTTCATACACAGAATGAAAATGACTGCAAAAATGAAAGATCGAATTTCGGTGAAACCTTTTTGCCTTTTTATGTACAAACCTATGTTCGGCGGAAGTCATTGCCCTGGCTGCCCTTCTTCCCGTCAGCCACGGCGTTTTAATTATTATATTACCCATCAACCACTGCGTCTTCCGGACGTTGAACATTCTGGCGGACAAGAATCCGGCGCAGTCAGACAACTTGTGACAGATTACGGCCCCTGTTTTCCTGCCGGGGGGTCCGAGACTGCTGGAACTGTCTACTCTAATGGCCGCAACTTAGAACAGCCACAGTCCTCGCACACTTGATCTTTGACTCTCTGATCTCTGGCCTAAACGGTGCTTCACTTCATCCAGAAGCGAGTTGTTCAGACCCTGAGTAGTGACGTCAGAGCGCATGCAGTCTCTACCGAAAGGCACTCGCAACACTCGCGTCTCCCCCCACCCCCCCCAAAAAAAAATCTCGGGGTTCGCCAGCCTGGAATAGACTCATGATTGCTAAACCTTTCAGTAGTGATTTCTGCTTTCAGCAGAGAGATGAGGGGGTTTTTTTTCACACCGCCTCCAGTCTTACTCTTAAGACTGGACTGATCCTCAGGATGGTACAAGATTTTCTGCAGGATAGATATTACCTCACTCGCGATCCTTTCGTCGTTAAATCTCGCTTCTGGTTGAGGATGCATGAGGTTTCCTCTTTTTCATATATGAAACTGTCCGTAATTCGTGAAACCGAATAATGTCCTAGGGACTTTTTTTTTATTATTATTTAGGCACCATCGTCCAGTCCCACCCTCTGCTGCCAGACACTTCGACGGGAGCCGTGACTGTCGCAGAGTTTCTTTCATTTTTTGACGTTTGGCCCATGAGTATTTAAGCCGTGCTGCTGTCGTCAGGCCCTTTATTTCAGGCCCTCGACGACTCTCCGACAGACTGCCGGAATGTCACAACATATGAGAACTGGAATTTCCACCAACACGTTGTATACATTCCGTGTCCGTTCTGTAAGTTTTCCCTCGCTGGCCCTTCGTCTTATCATATTTCCAACAAATTCCGACGTGTTCTGACCTGAATAGTCATGGCCTCTGTAGGCAGAACGAGGCTGTAAAATCCACTTCCGTTGTCCTAGTATGATGCATATATCATCCCAGCGTTGTCCGATCCGTCAATTACGTCCACTCTATGGCACGCGAGAGTTTGCGCGCAGTTGTTTTTTTGTCGTTTTTACAACCTCCGAGCCTTCTGGTAGTTCTGACGCATGAGCGTCGGGTCCAGTTATTGTTACACATAGACAACTGCTGGCCACTCCCCGATGCGACAGGAAATGGGTTCTTGTGAATCTCTGAAGTGTGCAGCAGACATGTCAACGCTCAGGGCCAGACAATTACTTTTGCTGGGGCTGTCCCTACACACAGGCTGTCCCCAGAGCAACAGCTGGAAAATGGCTCTGAGAGATTACGATGTATCCGCTGTTAAGGATTTGTGTCGCGTTTTACGAGCTTTGTGGAGGGTCCTCCCCTACCCAGCCCATTCGCCCCTAGCAGTTCAGCCCTCACGTCACTTAGCACCGGGTCTCTCGAGGAAAGGAAATCTCGACTAGAGTGTTTCCCACTTTGTGCTAGTTAGCAGTCCTTGATCGCAGTTTTCAAGCGCGAACATGTCCAGCTTTCTATCCTACACTAAATCCTAGGGCATACGAAAATTTTCAACTCCTCGTTTGGGGCGGACTGTGTAAACCACGTGAGGCCAGGTGCAACCACACTAAAAGAAGGGGTTTGTCATAAAGCAAGATGAACATCGGCCATTCGATATATGACAGTCCGTACAGTGTAATGAAAATAAAACATAAGCTTCTGCTTTGCCCTGGTGTAGTTGTCTCTTGTATGGAGTTGTATTTTATGAATTTTACAACATGGCATACTTTAACGCATTTTATTTTATAGGACATCTCAGACCTGTCATTTTCAGAGAACAGAAACAGAGTTGTCTACAGACGCTTATTGCATGCGCGCAGCGTACTGTACTGGGAACGGACAGGTTGAAACGGGCCCTAAGAGAAGGTTTAGACGCACGGGGCTCCCTCACCATTCGTTTGGCATCAGATTCAGCCCTGATAAGGGCTAATCGTCCAAGGCAACTGCATAACGTTTCAATTTCAAGGGATGTCTAGGGAGCAAGCAGCCGCGAGTTATATAAAATATGTTAGATATTGCATTCAGATTTGTATCTGTAAACCTTTTTTAGCTCCTACATTTAAGATGGTAGCGTTCATAAAACTGGTTGGGGGGGGGGGGCTGGATAGCTCAGTTGGGAGAGCTGCGGACTAGCAGATGGAAGGTTACTGGTTTTCTGGAGTTAAACACTGTGCAAACTGCATTCGGCCTTCTCCCTGCACGTTAAACTGCCTGTCCGCACTGGCAATCTTACTGCAGCCATCAGTCTGGTGGTTCTTTCAGTGCATAGTTTAGTAATAGAATCCCATCCCCCTCATAGGGCGAAATCACCGCGAGGTGGAAGCACTATCCCTCTAAATAACCACCACCACCCGCTGGTTTCAGGACTGAGTTTCATGCAGTTCGTATCTGCAGTTATGGTCATTAAAGCGGACATAAATCCTGTTTGCCCTGTGTATTTTACGTGCACCTTTACGTATGGACAGCCGATAAAAGCGTTCATAGCTGCCTTTCCAGTCTTCAAAATACTCGTAAGGCCCATATGCTCTGTGTATTTTACGTGCACCCGTGCAGCCGTGTGAACAGGAGATCCAAATGCTCATGCAAGCCAGCCCAAATTTGCAATCCCTGCTGTGCTGCTGTCTCACACTTTAGGTGTTAACAGGCAGGGAACCTCACCTTCAGCACTGAGTCTCAGAAGGGGGCCCAGTGTAAACTAAGGTCTTACAGCAGCAAATCACTTTTGTAGGCCTCCAAGACTCCGCTATCATTATTTTGTCCTGGTCTGGCTTGCATGAGGGTTATCTCCACCTCCGGACGTAAGAGCGGCCTGAAGGCCCATTCGCCCTGTGTATTTTACGTACACATTTAGGAATGAACAGGAGATAAAAACGCCCGTGCAAGCCAGCCAATGGTTTCTAAGAATGTCCTCAATAACTATTCTATTTAAACGCGACCAGACTCGCTCTTTGTAAGCAGACGTGAGTAGTGGTCAGTAGAGTTATTGCACTGTGGAAAGAAGGCAGAAGGGGAGTGAGTTAGACAGACTCGGTGGCCTAGTGTTTAAGGCGTCCGCTTCCGAGGCGGGAGGTCGGTGGTTCGCACCCCGGCCGAGTCACACCAAAGACTTTAAATTTGGCAATCTAGTGGCTGCCCTGCCAGACGCCTGGGGTTATAGGGAACAGTACTAGGACTGGCTGGCCCGATGTCAGTATAATGTGACTGGGTGGGACTGAGGCGCGTGTTGCGCCAGCAGTGTCAGCACGTAACCTTTGTCTTGATATGCACATAGTTTGCGACTGGACGTTAAGCAACACATACCACCACCAAAAGGGGAGTGACTCCGGGAACACTAACTTGTAACAAGTCCACAAACGAAGATAATTCTACGACTTGGAGGCACGCCAGATGGCAGAAATCTCAGCAAACCAGACGACACCCAGTGCAGCCGGCCTTATCTGACAACGCTTCATCTAACATATGTTGTTTATGCTGCTAGAGGTGTCCACTCCAAAATATTTACATGGCACGTGGACAAATCCAAGTGAAATAGCCCTCCCTTTCCGACAACCCACAATAAAAAGCTAGTATTTCGCTACTACACTAATTTTTCCCGTCCTTTGTTCTCCCCATGAATACTCTGTCCTGGACCTTGTTCTTCGTTGCACAGGCGCAGTCGCTTGTTACATGCCTGCAAGAGGATGGGGAACGACAAGGACAAGGCTACAGCACGAAACAGACCACCACCTCGATCGAGCAGCTGAAAGATCTAGTCGAAGCGTTAGAAAAACGACTTGAAAGTCTGGAACAAGTGGAAAGCAAAGTTGATGAGCAGAACAAGGTCATTCAGAACCTACTGACATCCTGTGGAGGACGGGGAGAGAAAAAACAGGTTGGTTTCGGAGTTCGCTGCTATAAATTGGAAGTAGTTTAGCTGCGGGTCTAAAATGTACTTTATATAAGCAGTAATGAATGCTTGATGTGTGATTTGATGTGTGATTTGATGTGTGATACTTGTATGATGTGCATGAGCTTGTTGTGTACAAGACTGTACGAGACTGGATGTTGTGTGCATATGAAAAAAGATAACCATAGTCAGGCGTCTGAAGCAGTATTAATGTATTAATAATCTATTTACACGTTTGTTGAGTTCTCCTTTTTTCCTTTCTTATTCCATTTGCTTGTTTTTCTATTCATTTGCTTCCTCTTAGTTTCGTTTGTTTGTTCATTGATCCGTTCTTTTCTTCCTTCCTTCTGACTATCTTTCTCTTTCCCTCCTCGATTCACAGAGCACCCAGTAGTAAAGACTTGTGACTTTCAGGAACCTCTCCAACTAGAGTCTGTGGAATACAAGAAGAGATATAAGCAACAACAGTTTCGCGACCTTGAGAAAAGGTAAGACCATTCTCTCTGTGTTGTCTCAAATGCATGTGTTGAGAAGACGCTGGGCTGAGAAATGACGGTTCTTACAGGGAAACACATATTCTTTGCAGATCAGACGACACAGCCAGCTGGGAACCCGTGGTGGCTCAAGTGACACAGCAGCTGAACCAAGCTAAAGCTGACATACAGGTGTTAAAGGACTCGGTGGTGGCACAAGAACAGGCGAAAGGTGAAGGCTAAGTGTAATTATACTATGACAGAAATAATCATTATCATAATAAGGAGTACATCTGGCGAAGCTGCTTGCCTGTTTCTCAGTCTATTTCTTTCCTTCTTTTTTCTTAGTTATTCATCTTTCTTCAGAATTCGTGGGTCTGTAATAACGACTATCTGACAATTTTACTTCTCTGTTCATTACTCTGCTCATCTTTCCGTTACCTTCTGTTACTTTCTTTAACTACTTACTTTCTTACTTACTTACCTACCTACTCAATCATCATCCTCCTTCTCTCAAATGCGTTGGATCTTTCTTTGTTTGGTTCCTCTATTCTTTCTTTCTTTTTTCTTTCTTTTCTACATTCGTATAAATACTTGCCAAGGAACTAAAGTAAATTCGATTTCTTTGGTTGTCTTAAGTGAGAGAAAATATTTTCAATAGGACATAAATTATTACATCCTAATGTTAAAGCGATTTGTAGGGTGTGACGTGGCAGGCCGTACCTTAACTTATTGGACTCGACTTCTCCGAATTACTGAACAAACTTTTATGGTGATCTCGGAAAATGTAGATTTAATTGAGCGATCGTCACCAAAACCTTTACTGCATCAGGTCAATGGTTTCTACACCAGAGGGTGACGACGCTATGAAATAATGTGAATAACTAGAGAAATCTACCGAGGGAAAAGATTCTCATACTCTGACACGTTCGCTCAGTCTCCCACAGGCAAAACACTTCTAGCTCAAGAGCCCCCACCCTCGTAAAACACTCAACTGCAGCGAACCGTTATTCAACATATATTTCAAACACTAACTGACTTGACAACATCAAATATATCTACAGATTATTTACAAGAATCACCGTGCTCGTGTCTAGGGTAAGACGCTGCCTGATTACGTCATACCTCGTGGTATCAGACAAAGAAGATAATCAAACTCCAGAGGGGAAATCAAACTACAAACCGGCCTATGATCCCGCTCAATACACACATACAGTAAGTGACCGACAACAGAGCTCCTACTCTTGTCACTACTGATACAACAACTTCTGCGATACACAGCTCTAAAGCTATTAATACGTGACCAACAACAGAGCACCTACTCTTGTCACTACTGATACAACAACTTCTGCGATACACAGCTCTGAAGCTATTAATACGTGACCAACAACAGAGCACCTACTCTTGTCACTACTGATACAACAACTTCTGGGATACACAGCTCTAAAGCTATTAATACGTGACCAACAACAAAGCACCTACTCTTGTCACTACTGATACAACAACTTCTGCGATACACAGCTCTAAAGCTATTAATATGTGACCAACAACAGAGCACCTACTCTTGTCACTACTGATACAACAACTTCTGCGATACACAGCTCTAAAGCTATCAATAAGTGACCAACAACAGAGCTCCTACTCTTGTCACTACTGAAACCACTGCCTTACTGTAATACACAGGTCTAAAGCTATTCAACGACCGACATTGAAGTTATGACACGGTACAAACCAGCACTACCGCTACCCCCCTTCTGACGAACGTCCGGCCACTAGCTTATTACGTCTCCTGTCTCCGGCAGGATGAAACCACCTATCTTAAATCAACACGAGTCCCAGACTCTAAGATAATCTATGGCAAGAACAGACCTTACTTATAAGGCACGTCCAGTCCCTTTCACGTCAGTCCGTCGGCGTGTCAGCGCAATACACCTCTGTGTATCTGGCGAGAGAACTGGAGTCCTTTTACTTGGCGAAGTTTTGGCGAAGTTGGCGAGGGCAGAGGTCCGTGGGTTTACACGTGTCCGCTTCTTGTGGTCCTCCTACATTAACTCTCTCTCCATATCAGGTCCTCTATGTGTGTGTGTATCCGTGTATCCCTAATCGCGTTTTTGCCTCCTTAAGTAGCAGGCGTTCTGACGCATTAACCTTGAGTAAACCGGTTCTGGTCAGACTAGGTGGAGCAGGGCAGCTGTCAAGACCAATGGCGTTTCACTCACATAGAAGGGGAGGAGCTAGCTGGCTAAGCTAAGAGTGACAAGTGATATCCGAGGAGTGACATGTGACATAGGGGATCCAGCGAACTCGGACTGAGAAATGGGAAGAGAAGTGGAAAATAAATACACATAGAAAGAGAAATGGGAAATAAATGTATACAGAAGCCAAGCGCTATATAAAACATGATGGGAAGGAAAATGGAAAAAAAGAAGATATCAAAATCTCTGAAGTCTAAAGAAATTAGATCATGGTAAACATAAATAAATAGTTCCGCATGTTTTGTGCTTCTCTGCGCTTGTGATAAAAGACATGCTGGGATATTACTTGTGGTCTCTATAAAATATTGCAGTTTGGTTTTACCTTGAAATTAACGACAGTTTTCACAAATCCCTGGGTGCCACTGTCAGTGGAAGGCACAGAAACTTTGAATGTGAAATAGAAATGTTAGGAGAGGCATAAAACTAGAAGAATGCGACTTATTTAGGTGGTGATCGACTTATTTTAGGGGGAGACAATAGGAAAACTGGAAGAAGAGTGGAATGACAGGAAACGGATGTGGCGTAACTGCTATGAGAAGACATCAATCAAGAGTTCTTCTTTATAAGTATGAAACAATACACAAATGTCGACAGGCTGATTTTCTGGCAATATTTTGGTTTCAACAGGTACGGTTTACGTGCGCTGGGGTCACAGTGCTTGCCCAAACACAGCAGAACTTGTCTACTCAGGTAAAAACTCGGTGTTTTGACAAGTTATGCTAAATCTGCTAAGCTAGCTTGACAGTTTGAATTTTCATGACACAGATAGAGAATAGCACTTAAAAACTGTCACGCTATCCATTTTATTTATTAAGACGCAATGGCCACTATAAATCTAGTCTAAGCTAGACAGGCCGTGGATAAATTCATTTTAACGAAAAAAAGTGTAGAACTATGTGAGAAAGAATTTTAGCAGATTAATTAACAATACCAAGCGTAAAAGGAATGTAACGTCTTTTTACTTTTTTGATAAACTTCTGATTTAAACTTGAGGTATCCGAAGCTTTTGAAGATGATAAAAAGATCGGGCCTTTTATGCTGTGGGGTTTTTTGTGTGACAAGGAATATGAAACTGTTCTCCGATTATTAAACCATAGAACAGAGAGAAAGTGTTTCAAAGTACAGAGATTCAACAACTCTGTACTGACGAATCAGACTAAGTTAAATTTAAACTGGAAGGGAGCTTTGAGCTATTACTGCCCTTAACAACCGTCTGTTCACAATAAAGTTCTGTTTTGCAGCTGACCACTGCATACACATAACCCACCGACTTCAAATGATATCTAGGTGTGTGTATATATATATAGTCAGTCAGTCAGTCAGTCAGTCAGTCAGTCAGTCAGTCAGTCAGTCAGTCAGTCAGTCAGTCAGTCAGTCAGTCAGTCAGTCAGTCAGTGTATTATACTCCACGTTTACATCGCGAGGACAGTTTTGGTGGATTAACTAAGTTTTGAGTTTGATTTTTGATCGATTACTTTCCGCTTCAGGTTACGTCGGGGGATCATGGTGCGAACACCCAGGGGCAGCAGCCAACTACCTGTGTCTGCCACCTGATCCCATCTTCGACGGCCACCCCGTCCCCAAATACGGACACGCCAACATTTTCGGCACCGAATACCAAACCTGTGATGAACCAGAGTGCGATCTATCTGCCAGCTGCGCCGTGTGTCGTATTGGGCGGGAGTCGTCTTTGATGCTGCCAGCCAGAAACACCTGCTACCCCGGATGGACGATGGAGTACTCTGGGTACCTCATGACCAACGACCCTGGCCTTGGTGCCGGCACAGAGTACATCTGCATCGACTCCAGCCGCGGTTCTATTCTTAGCAGCAAAGCGAACGAAGATGGCGCCCTGCTGTTATATACAACGTACACATGTGGCAGTCTGCCCTGCCCTCCATATGCAAATGCTGCGATCGCCCTGTGTGCAGTTTGTTCAAAGTAAATGGAAGTTAACCTCCACCCCTCGCTGTATGTCTTTGTCTCTTTCTCTTTTTCTGTCTTTCTTTCTCTCTTTCTCTTTGTCTGTCTCTGTCACCACTGGGAGAATTTCTTTTGCTCTTGATGGGTCGTCTCCAGTGCTCGCTCACACGACCACCGTCAAGAGGGTGACATAAGCGTAGATGGAACTATCACTGTATTACTAAAGTTAATTAATATGATTCCTTAATCATATGGCCGAGCCCCCACCACCTACAGTCTCCCTAAAGAACCACAAAAGACCGTAATACAGTGAACACAAAAAGAATGTATTGTTGATATAAACAGCGAGTATTTACAACCAGACAATATATGTCACAACTCGTTAAACTCTAGGGGTCCCGCAATTTCCTTCTGTTTGAGCTAGATTGCAATAGCATGTAATACCACCCTACATCACCCGCCTCGCAATTAAACACAATAATAAACCACGTACCTTAATCTCTTCTTCGCATATAAGACCACGGGATGCACAACATTCGTTTCTAAATGTTTCATACAGTCCGCACGAAAGTCTGTACGTTGGGGCGCTCCTTTCTTGGATATATTCACCATTAGATACCCTGAAGACCTCTTGAACACTTCCCACGTAACAGCAGACCTCGGTGCTGACGTCGATACACTCCACAGAGGATATGACGTTTGTCAATGCTGACGCACAGACCTTTCTGTGCGATCTCTCGGGTCACGCTTTGACCTCTGGACTTACTTAACAGGCACAGCCTAGTACCTTACGATCCCCTCGTAGAGATCGGATTTCCTTTTCCCCGACCGTCGTTTTTGCTCCTGCGTCCCTGCCACGTCCGTAGTGACAGTCCGGTACCTCGCGTCTTGTCCACAGCAACGACGATTCGACGGTCTCTAGTGGTACAACTCAAAGGTCTCCGAGATTTTTTCCAACCAAGCAGTACGATTCTCAGTCCAACAGGAAGAACGTGATGAGATAAAATGATGATTTCCTCTCCTTCCATGTATTGTATAGTTCATGCACATACAATACGCATCCATGTTCACATGTGGTCAGTCTAAATCTCCAACAACGAATCAGGTCAAAGACAGGCTCAGGCCACACCTTTTGGTCAGCAAGCGTCTACTGCTAAACACCTTCCCTCCTTGACCACAAAAGCATCATAACCCTCTTCTATTATCAAAAGCTGGAGGCTCGCCAGTGGTGAAACAACCACCGCCTGACACTCCCCTATACCTAGGTGGGCTAATCCCTTACATCTTCATCGATGTCTGGAGGCCCAAGCTTCGTTAACACGTCCTCTAACGTCGCAGTTACACTTTGCTGCAGGTTACCTATAGTTTTCGCCTCTGTTGTCACCTTTACAGCCCTGCGGACAACGTCAACAGCTAGATATCGACTGGATCTAAGGGGCCTATGAGCCTCGATGTACCCAGGTGGTCGTCGAGGTTTTCACACCTTGGACAATAGCTGGGTTTCCTTTGACACACCAAAGACCCCCAGAATGTGACAGTCTCTCTGTTTATATGTTTGTCTACCAGTCTTTCTAAAGGGCGAGGGCTGGATTAGAAAACGAGCTTTGTACTCTTATTACATTAGCCTCACAACAAAAATGCAGGTCACCATACCTCTTCTCATTCTCCAAACCTCTTCGTTTGGTGGTGGTGGGGGGGGGGAGGTCGCCTAGATAACTCATCAGCAGAACATCGGACTGGAGGCTGGATGTTAGAATCCAGCACTGGCCACAGACTGTATACCTGAGTTAAAACCTTGTGCAGACTCTCTTAATAAGTCCTACTTCCCGATAACTGAACTGTATCTTCGCTTTGACCAAATTACAACACCTGTCAGTCTGGTGGATTATTCGTTTCCTAGGTTAGTAACAGGATTCCGATCCCCATATCCATGGGGTGATATTATTCGAACTGTTGACACGGCGTAAGACCCCAAATTCCCCACCATGCAGGCACCCTTACCCGCCCGTGTTCGTGAGCACTCATGCACCCAGTATTCACAGGGCGTCCGCGGGAAATTTCTGACAATGAGAAACTCGGTGCCGCATGCATCAGAACGGAAGACTAGAAACAATTTCTCATGCAAGTAGAGAACTGGTCTCTGATAACCCGCCAAGAACATCTGTATAAAATATGAGATTGTGCTTCAAGACTGGCCACAGCACTACCATTCCATACTTTTTAGACACACAAAAGAAGTTCTTTCTTTCTGCGAAAATAAGTCCTTGAAGAGAGCTGCCATCTGCAGAAATGTCTTGACATTCAAAAGCTTGGCTTCTTTTTTTCACTTCTGTCGTAGCAGAAAGGTGGAGCCGGTGCTAAGAAGCGGTTCTTGAGCGACAACGAAATTTGTCCGCGCAACCCTCAGGGACTCTGCTGCTAAAGGATTTGCCTTGCATTTAACGAGCTTTTCCGAAGGATTACCCCCCTACCCTGACACCAACCCTCCGTCCTCGACACAAGCATTGTAGCTTTCACCTCACGTTCTGCACCTTTGTGTGGTGTGGATGTAATCTAACCTGGATCACTGCCCTGACCTTCACGTTGCTGGAAACACTTTGGTCCTCTTTTGAAAACATGAAGATTTTTTCCCCTATGCGAAAAATATTCATACACAGATCTGGACAAGATCTCCATGTCGGAGACTTGTAAAGTGCTACAAATGTACAGCGTGCCATATTACGTGGACCAAGCTTTCACAGATGACGACTGTACAGCACTGAACTGAAGATGATTGTGGCAACAGTAATGTTAAGAACACAACCGTATATTATCACCTGTCAGGGAGTTTTCCAGCGCGCCACAGTGTGTGTCTCCTCGTTGCGTAAAACTATGTCTTCGCGCAGTTATATTTCATACTGCCAGCACCATCGTAGACGTGTTTGAATGTGTGCAGCGGTATGCGCAAATGCGCAGCGGGGGGGGGGGGGGG
>SMGT01005388.1:182948-195372 GCA_004794575.1 Lanistes nyassanus
CCGCTCATGTCATCACCAGCCCAGGTTAGGTTCCTGTTCACACCTCTGATCAGGGGGTGCTGGCTCTGGAGGCCAGGGGCAAGGTGTTGCTTGCCCTGAGGCACAACTGGGAAGGGACAAGCTGTAGCGCAGTTGTCGGACTGGCCAGGTGGGGTTTAGTTTGTTCAGGGGACATATGATTGCGAAATCATATTACTTAATGTTAGTAATACAGTGATAGTTTCACCTACGTATATGTCACCCTCTTGACGGTGGTCGTGAGAGCGAGCAGAGCAGATGACCCGTCAAGAGCAAAAAGAAATCTCCCAGTTGTGACAATCACCTAATCGTAAAAAGTTTATGGATAGTTTCACACAGTGATCAAATATGAAAATAAGAGGATACAACAAACGACAGTCTAGTAACCCTGACAGAAGGTAAGAACTGGCGAAACCCGCCCATTCCCATGTTCCAAATCTGGTCAAAATTTTTTAAAAAAATAAAAGTCATGTTACTGAAACAAAATTAGTCATTTCTTATCAATTTTATGTGCTCAACACAAATATAACAGTCAGAATGCAAAATTGGCTATGGTTTTTTGCAATCTGCAATAAGTATTGTTTACATTACGAAATGCATGCCAATAGTAACAGGCCTATGGTTAATACCTGTAAAAAAATCAAGTGATAGACTACTCCTTAGATTTCGTTGCCTGTCTCTTGTACAGCTGTTCGGGAGCATCTCTGTGGAGTGTCCAGCAGTACTCAGCCAGCATGATAGTGGACCATTTTCCTGGTATCTTTTTTTCTATTGCTGCGATATCTTGGTGAAAACGTTCGCCATGTTCATCACTAACCATAACACAGTGATCAGGAAAGAAAACCAGATGGGAATGAAGGAAGTGGATCTTTAGAGACATATTGCAGCACAGCCAAGTTTCTGAGACTGCATCGGCATGTCTTCTACTAGTTCCTTGTAGTTTTCTGCCATAACATTCCCGAGAAAGTTTGTAGACACTAGGCGAAAAGCATTCCATGCTTGTTTCGCATCACCCTGCAGCAAATTGTTGAAGAGGTCGTCTTTGAAGAGGACCCACAAAAACTCCCTCTTTAATCTTTTGCCTCTCTCAGTCGAGGGAATTTTTCATGCAGGTATCGGAAAGCTTGCGAAGTCCGGTCCATGGGTTTCACGAAGTTCTTCATCAAACCTAGTTTGATGTAAAGGGGTGGTAGCAGGATTTTGTGAGCCTCGACCAGAGCTGGGTGCTGGATATTCTTCTCTCCAACTGCAAGATTTTGTCTGCGAGTCCATTCCTTCCGCAAGTAGTGCAGTTCCCTTGCTCGGCTATCACACTCACATAAGAAACGGATGTATTTTGTTTATTCCTGCTGCAGTCCCATTAAAAGGGCAACTACCTTCAAATCACCGCAGAGGTGCCAGCTGTACTTGTTATACTCAATGGAACCAAGGATGAGGAACCGAGCAGAAGTAACAGTCATTTGTGTGGCTGCTTGGGTGATGTGTGCATGAAGGTATTATGCAATGTGGAAGCAATATTACATCATTCTAGGCTTATTTAGGATGTTGTTAAGTCCTACAGTCCTTACAGTCCTTTTTAAGTCAGTAACGATTTCAGTGTTGACCTGTGAAACCGATACCCATGGTAAATTTTTTCGACGAAATAAACTTACATTGTTTGAAGGTCAGACGACCCCAGCTGGGAGCCTGTGGTGGATCAGATCGCACAGAAACTGGACCTTGCGATAGGTGACATACGGGCGCTGAAGAACTCAGCGACTGCCGAGGAAGGGACCATAGGTGGGAATGACACAAAAAGACAGTAAGACGAAAAACGAACGAACAAAATACACACAAAAAGAAAGACAGTAGGGAGAAGGGATTGATTCACCTAAGGATGGATAACTGGGATGATTGCCTACATGTTAGGACGGACAGACAGACAGACAGAAGGACGGACGGATGGACGGGAATAGATGGAGAGGGAAGTGTTGGAGAGAAAGATTAACCTGTTTTATTACGAACTAAACTGCACAGTTTAACAATATTTGCAATTACTTATAGTTAAATCAGGTTCGGTGTACGTACACTGGGGTGAAGACTCCTGCAGTGGTTCTGCAGAAACAGTCTACTCAGGTAAAATATAATATTTCGATTTCATCTACTAACAAAAGTCGTATTTCTTTGTACACTGTTTATTAATTTGTATACTCGAAAGCCATATTTTCTTTGCTTATTGCCTTACTTAATACTCTATCGCGTAGGTAAGATTTTTCGTGGATTGAGTTGGAAATGTTATCCACCCAGTTAAAAAAACGTTTTGCAATGCACTTCGATGTAATGCCTGTAAAAGAACGTAAACACTTAGTATCAGACTGACGTATTCGTAAAAGTGGAGACAAGAAAAGCAAAAACACTAAACCTAGTCTTGAATGGTTTTTGAACTACTGACAATAGATTGCACATTCTAACCACGTCATTTATACTTATGGTAGATAAGATTTTTAATCAGTTTTCTTCACATGGCTATTCTAATCTGTTTAGTACTGCTGTTTGTTCTGAGATTTGAAACACGAAGCTTGTCGTGTTATTAGCAATTCGCCCAATACAAATTCGTTAGAATGTTATAACCAGTGGTAGTAATGTTTTTGGTTGTTTTTTTCGGTAAATGCTAAAGGTTTTATTGGCGGACCTTGGCACGCTGACACAGGGTCAGGATCCAATTACCTTTGTTTGCCATGGAACCCTAAGTTTGACTACCACACTATTCCAAGATACGGTCATGGAGAACTTTTTGGCGCGGAATATGAAACATGCTACGAGCCAGAGTGCGACCTCACGCCCACTTGCGCTGTGTGTCGGATTTCTCGAGGGTCTTCGTTGATGATACCAGCGAATAACACCTGTGAAGTCGGGTGGACTTTGGAGTATTCTGGGTACCTCATGACAGACAGTCCTCATCATGGCGCCAACATGGACTACATCTGCGTCGACTCCTCTCTTGGCCACGTTCCCGCCAGCACTGCCGGCAGCGCAGGCAATCAGGATGGTGCCCTACTTTATTACACATCATACGTGTGCGGTAGTCTGCCGTGCCCTCCGTATAAAACTGGCGCAATCGTCTTATGCGCTGTCTGTTCCAAATAAAGTAATAAAGATTGATTTATATAAAGTAACGGCAGCATACATACGTGTGCCACTAGTTCCCCCGCTGCCGGTCGCACTATGATTCACTCTCAGTCACTCATGATTGTGCACGCACACACGCACAAACATGCATGGACACTGTTCCTTGGTTACCTCCCCGGTACCAAGGCAGACGACAATGGCACACTAGTGCGGGTCTTTCTTGACCTCTATATAACGCAGATAAACTCGTGTGGCGTTTACTTGAAATAATTAAAAACAGGGCTTGCTGTCGGCACATTAATTCTCACTTTACTGTTGGGGAAACTTGTAGGGAAATATAATCATAAAACGCTACTAATAATATACAAACATTATACGACTCATTTATCCACTCACCAACCTAACCACCGCATCCCATATTCTGTCAGTCTCCCCCCTCCCCCTGTCTCCCCTCCCTCTTCTCGCCTTCCCCTGTTCTCTCTCTCTCTCTCTCTCTCGTGGTCAGTGGCTGATGTAGCCTCCGCTAGCATCTGTTCACAACATCGATTTAACATTCATAAGAAATATATCTTCCTTTTCTTTGTCCCAAACTAGTTTAGTATTCCTCTCATTCTCTTTCCTCTCGGTGTTTACGTTTTAATGCCGCACTGCATGCAGCTTCTCTCGGGCGACTCTTTGTAAAGTAAGACACAGCTGAAAGCTGGACTCAGTACAAAGTATAATTGTTAGTGATTTAACATGTCCTTTGTACACAGTTCAACTGAAGTAAAAAAATAGCTAATAGTACTATACTTCGCCGAAGCTATGTATGTAAAGGTTCTATCAAAGCCCCATTTTTTTCAAGTCCATCCAATATAACACAATCAAACATACCACAAAATTCAGTAAGTTGTTTCCCAAATAAATTGGTTTCTTTATCATCCGCATTTCTGTCGAATAGGTGTTTGTTTGCGTCTTGGTGTTTTAAGTCCGATTTTACTTTCTATTTTTATTAATGTGATTACACAAGTGCGTGAAGTTACTCACTGAAGGTCAGTACCACAGGGAAGAAATACAATTTGCTGCAGAATACTTTCAGCTCACGATTCTTCTTCTAAAAGATTCTCTAAAGAAATCATCCGTCTCTTCTAGACAGCAGAAGAGGTCAAACGACACTTTTCATGAAAAGGAGAGAACTAAACAGCCACTGGAAACAAATAAATGGCCAGAACGAACAAAATCTAGGAAAGAAGGGGCGTGGCTTTTCATGTAATAGAATGAAATCTCGCAAAGCTATGCCGCGATGCTGATATGGGCAGTAGAGGAATATTCCCAGCTGCTACGCATTTGTGGGGCCAATTCTGGGAGTTTCTGGGTCTCCACTGGACTGCTTTGGGCCAACAGTTTGTGCTAGTGGGGCTGACTCTCACTGTATTAATTCTCTCCCAGGGATTTGGTAGCACTCTTGTGATATCAACATAAAGAAAAAGAAAAAGAAAACAAAGAAATGACCTTTTGTACCAGATGTTATGGTTCATTCGAAAAAAGCTCATACAGAAACTCGTCTTGAAAGATAAAAAAAAAGCATAAACAGTTTTGAACTCGAAAACTTTAGGCCTCCAGTATTTGTTCATGGCCCGTCGTTCTTGTGGAGGACGAAAGCTTTATTTAAGGGCGTTTACTAAGTGAAGCCTTTTGCGTTATCGAAATTCTAACGCCACGATAGACAGACCAACATTTAACGCCATCACAATATTTACGCAAGGCGTTTAGATTTCTATTTCCCTTGGATATTAATGCACACAAATATTAGCGATTCTCCCGTCTTCACGAATGTCCATTTGTTGGGTGGGAGGGGGACGGGATGGCGTGGTGAAGGTGTGCAACTGGCATCTGAGCATCACCTTGCAGTCTGCCTTCCTCTTCTACTCGTTGCACTCGGCTATTGACAGTCACCTGCCTCCCACCGTTTTCTCGCCTCGCTCGCCGTCCAGAAAATGTTCTCAGCAAATAATCGTCGTCGGTTTTCGCATAACTGTGTCTATGCACAGCAGTGGGGTGAACAAAATCCATACCCTCGGCACAAAGGGCACAGACCGCGCAGTGATTGATCCTCTACCACTCTCGGCCTTGTTTACCTCTCCCTTTAGTTTTTGTTTCCATTTACCCGGACAGCCTGGCGTCCGCAGAAAAGTGTAACGGCTCAGTAAATTTAACAGCTCGGGACATGCTGGGTGTTACGAAAGGACAAAGTTTCTAGCGAGGATTTCCGTGTGTTGAAAGCAGTTGCCTCCCCCTGTCCCCGGAGGTGGAACGTCCACTCATTCAAGCACTCGACTTCCTCGTGTGTCTAACCGTTAAGGTGTCCATTTCTGATGTGGGAGGTCAGGGGTTTGCGCCCTGGGTTAGTTTTACCTAAGACTTAAAATTGACAATCTAGTAGTTGCCCTGCCAGATGCCTGGCACTTTAAGGAACAGTACTGTATCCAGTTGGCCAGGTGTCAGTATGATGTGAGTGGGTAGCACCTCGTCTGCGACGGGACATTAACCACCGGCCAAGCAAGCGAGCAACCCACCCACGGAGGGCTGACATGACGTGGTCACGTGTTCAGAAACTCCAATCGCAAGCCCAGGATTCAGTCCTGAGCAGCTTTTAGTTCACGTTGATGTCTTTACTTTCCAAGCATTGCTCTGGTCGAAATTTTAAACTGCAGCCAAACACGCAAAGTGTAAAATGCACGAACCTGGCTTTCCATTGGTATGCGTTCGACCTGTCCATTCGATGTAAACAGGGATAACAGGAGTGTTCAACAAAAAAGGATTTCAGTGAAATTTCACCACTAAAACAAGGGGGGGGGGTGAATTGGGATAACACGGTCAAGGTATTTTTTTGAAGTTTTAAATTGTGTGTGCTTTAACGGGCATACACAAGATTCACATCACGTCCATTACAGCGACGCGCTACACGTATCTACACGCGTACATGTAAACTACATAAGAATTAGATAAAACACAATACCGACAGTCCACGTCAGCGATACTTGCGTCACCCGACTTCAAGAGTGAAAAACAATTTACAGAAGGATTTGTCCGTCGTCAGCACAAGGTTGGAAAGTCCAACTGTCATTGATGAATGACGTCACACGTCTTCATCGTAGCAACCGACCCTCCGATAGTCTCTCTAGGACACAAACTATGACTGCATCTTCTGCACCTTGACTGGTCCCGTCAGGACAAACAGAACAAACGGTAATTACGAGAATGGCTGACAGGTGCGCAATTAGGAACAATACTGACCCGGTTTTTACAGCAGTCAACCTCACAGACATTTCCTCACGAGCGTGACTACTAATCCTTATGAAGCTATTCTACACGACACCTGCACTCACTACCGCAGATGTCGCACCTCACAGTTCCATGTCTCAGCAACTTTCTGATGACGTCCGTCTCTCTGTGACTGGCAAGACTGGCCCTCAGCATTACTCTGTCGCTCGTTCACTAAGTCGGCGGCAATAACTGACCCTCTGCGTCCACGTCATATGTGACCTCTAATGACCATTTCAGGAAACTTGACGTACTCGGCAATCAGCAAGGTAGTTAGGTTAGGTTAGGGTAGGGTAGGGTTTGGTAGGGTTTGGTTCGGTTTGGTTCGGTTTGGGTCGGTTTGGGTTGGGTTGGGTTGGGTTGGGTTGGGTTGGGTTGGGTTGGGTTGGGTTGGGTTGGGTTGGGTTGGGTTGTTGGACACTGCTTCCACCTCGCAGTGATTTCGCACTATGATGGGGATGGGGTCCTATTACTAAGCTATTATTAAAGAACCACCAGACTGATAGTCTGCAGTAAGATGGCCAGTGTGGACAAGCAGTTTAATATGCGGGGATATGACCGAATGGAGCCTGCACAGTGTTTAACTCCAGGAAATAATCCTTGGCCACATCTGGATTCGAACCATCAGCTTCCATCTGCTAGTCCGCAGCTCTTACCAGCTGAGCTACCCCCC
The DNA here is from genome assembly GCA_004794575.1 of Lanistes nyassanus. Lineage (NCBI taxonomy): Eukaryota > Metazoa > Mollusca > Gastropoda > Architaenioglossa > Ampullariidae > Lanistes > Lanistes nyassanus. The sequence goes on from SMGT01005388.1 coordinate 190,051, forward strand.
CCCCACCCCCAAGGCAGAAGGTTCATCGTACAAATCAGGCTCGGGCCTAGCCGATACCAACCAACGTGCGACCCATCCATTCTGGGTGACCGGCACAGGTACCCGTTTAACGGTGGGGTGTGCTAACCCACCTCTCAACTTGCGCCACCTCCTTCGCGCCTTTTAGGGCTCATCTGCACCCGAGCTGAGGAGAAAACACGCAGGGTCTGCTCAACTCGGGTTGGCTACACGCAGCAATACCCTAACGAGGTGCGAGTCACGTGATGTTTATATTTCTGGTGAGGGGATCAAAGACTTCACAACAGAAGTCGACGGAATGACTGTAAAAAACTGTATATGTTTAAAGTTTCAAGATTTCGCAAAACTTTTCGTGGGAATCCCGAACGACCTTTAAGGTAAATAAAACCCTATAAATTCTAATAACCTACACAATATTCTAGGGTTTGTTCTGGTTTGTGCTTTTCCCAGTATTTTTCCTCGACAGAGTTTGTCATGTGACGCAGAAGATGAACCCCTCATCCAAGCAGAAAAGGCAAGGATTAGGAAAATGCATTATGAACGAAGACCCGAGATTTCGCTACAAGCTGTTATACGAGGAGGTGAGAGGAGAAAGTGCTTGAAGGGACAGAGAGCGTAGGGATGATTAAAGAAGAATGTGTCAGGTATTTTCACGCACGTGGTAGATTTCCCAAGACCTCAGCCCACAGTCACGCTCGTGGTCTTATCTGGCATTGCTTTATCGCCCAAACGCCATTTTCAGTGCCTACAACGCGGTTCTCTCCACACAGAAATCCTTAAGACTGAAAGACTGTCTTTTCTAAAGGCTTCAAGTATACAGAACCGTTATTTTCTGACCCTTTGATATCACATCTATTTCTCGCGATGAAAGGTTTGTGCTGGTCGCTGTTCTTTGTAGTTCACACGTTGCCACAGTTCTGGTGCCTGCAGGGATTGGTTCACAGCAGCAAAAGAAAGGAGTACCAGAGATTGGAACCAACAGTCAGGGCGATGACGCACCTGAAGGAGTTAGCCGAAAGAATGGAGCAGAGACTGAAAGTGATGGAGACAATGGAGCAGAGGTTGAAGAAAGTAGAGGAGCTGGAGAGGAGAGTTGATAAGCAGCTGAGGCTCTTGCTTGATGTAAACAGCAGGAAATTACAGGTTTGTAAAGCAGTGTGTCTGCATAGAGCGAGGTTGTTAACTGGTGTGACGTGCGTCTCTGAGGTGTCTGAAGCTTAAAAATGTGTGCAGCACAATTTACATTGTCTGAACAAACGAAGGAAATGCTGTTCCAGGAAAACAGAATACAAGACGTAGTTGTGGAGAAGACGAGCATTGGACAACAGGAATCTCGTAAACCTGACAAAAGGTAAGTACTAGCCAGACCTGACTATTTCTATCTTACAAATCTTTGGGAAACAGAATCCCATAGCTATGCCAATAATATAAAACTAAATAAGCTGACATTGCTTGAAGATCCGATGACCCAGCCAGCTGGGAACCTGTGGTTGCTCAGGTGACACAGCGCCTGAACCACGCTGAAGCTGACATACAGGTGTTGAAGAACTCTGTGGCAGCTCAAGAAAAGGCCAGAGGTGAGATTTTAATGAATTATAGCAAACGTAATTTCGTTCTTTTTCTTCCTTCCTCCTTCCCTACACCAAGTCTTCATTTCTCTAGAGACGTGTGTCTGTTAATGTTCATTGACATTTATGTATTGCGCATAAATAATACGAAATCATCTTCCCCAGAATGGTTCCAGTATATATGTTATGTAAGGAAAGGACGATATAAAAGAATGTAAGAGATGTGTATTTTAATGAAAACCTTTGCTAAAAGTGACACTGTTTTTCACTAGTCTATTTTTATTTTTTTAAAGGTACTGTGTATGTCAGATGGGGTCAGAGCGTTTGTCCCAGCTCAGCCGAACTTGTCTACTCGGGTAACTGTTGTGTTGGGTGTATTACCTGACTCTACTCGCACACTTTTATAGGGAATGTTGAATGTTTTATTTGTCGATCGAATAGCAACAGCTAGTTCTTTTTTATTTTATCCCGTGTGATGTAGTTTGTAAGGGGACTTCACTGCGTGAACTTCTGGTAAATATTATACTGATTTCTTCCTGGAGAGATCTTTTCTTATTTAAATAATGTTTGTCGTATGTTGACATTATTTTACTTACTTAACAGAATTCCTTTTTATTAACAATACTAACGAAAACGGACTACGTTCGATTTATTTTATCGGTGACTGCCCAGGGCAGCCACATTTTATTATAAGAATGGTTTTTTAAACGCATAAACATTGGACGTGCTTCCAACTAAAGGACAGATTAAAATCTGAGAATGAAACGTTATATGGCCATTTGACAGGATTAAACTATTATTAATTTATGTTTCAGATAACAGTTTTATCTTTTAATGTACAAAAATTAAACACATCGCTAAAAACCTTTTTCATTACTTGGCGTCTCAGACTTAAAACTTAGTCATCTTTCAAAAAAATAGGAAGACAGTTGAAAGGAAATCTTCAGAACATAATAGCAGAGACACATTGTCCTTGTTCTGCTTCAGGTTACATCGGAGGATCATGGTACGCACATGCAGGCGCTGCAACAAATTACCTGTGTCTGCCACCTGACCCCACTTTCACCAATCACACGCTTCCCAGGTACGGACACTCTTTTGTTTACGGCGCAGAATACGAGACTTGTGACGAGCCAGAATGTAATCTCTCACCCACCTGCGCCGTGTGTCGAATTTCGCGAGAGTCTTCTGTGATGCTACCAGCCAGGGACACGTGTTACCCCGGGTGGACTCTGGAATACTCGGGGTACCTCATGACTAATCATTATACTTACGCTGCCGGCATGGAGTATGTCTGTGTGGACTCCAGTCTTGGCTACTTCCTTGGCACTAAAGCCGACGACAACGGGGCCCTGCTTCACTACACAGTTTACCAGTGCGGCAGTCTGCCTTGTCCACCGTACGTTGTCGACAAAATTGTCGTGTGTGCTGTCTGCTCCAAATAAACAACGGCTGTGCCATGTCAACATGTTTCTTAATTATTCAAATATCATAACTCTCACTGTATCCCTGTCTTCGTCTTTCCCTCGCGTTTTGTTAACCTTAGTGCAGATTTCGATGCCCCGTAATTGTGGAATCTGAAATACATTTTATGTTTTGCTGTTCGAAGTACAATGATTTAAGAAATAAGTATATCCCCTTCAAATACACCCAGTGTCCATCAGCATTTCAACTGGGCATGCTACTGGCCACTAGTACTAAGCATGAAACTAAAAATGTAGCTAACTTCATTTCCGAAGTTTTCATGGTGCGTTTAAAGCAGCCTAGAACTTGGTTATCTGTAAAAATGTTTATATAACAGTGTATATTGCTCGTTCCGTGAATGTATATGCGCATCGGACGAGGGCCCGCCAAGGTGGGCGTGTACTGTTCCTCCCTTGAAATAGGCAATGGGTCTTATCAATATTGTGAATCAATCAATCAATCAATCAATCAATCAATCAATCAATCAATCAATCAATCAATCAATCTATCTATCTATCTATCTATCTATCTATCTATCTATCTATCTATCTATCTATCTATCTATCTCTCCCATTTCACTGAACTTCTCTCTCAATCACTTACCTATAAGGGGGTAAGAGAAAAAGGTGCTTGAAGGGAGAGAGAGAAAGAGAGAGAGAGAGCGTACGGATAACAAAGGGACGCGTTCATTTCTGCACAAAAAGCGCGTTTCCATGGCATTTTCAGGCAAGTGGTAGATTTCCCAAGAGGTCAGCTCACAGTCACACTCGTGGTCTTATCTCACATTGCTTCATCGCCTAAATAACGTGTCCACCTTTGGAGTGAAACACTATCTTTTCCAAAGGGTTCAGGGTTACAGAACCATTATTTTCTAACATTTTGATATCCCATGTTTTCTCTTTATTTCTCGCGATGAAAGTTTTACGCTGTTCTTTGTAGTTCACATGGTGCCACAGTTCTGGCACCTGCAGGAATCTGTTCACAGCAGAGTTTAAAATCGATGGTTAGAGCGATGACGCAGCTGACGGAGTTAGCCGAAAGACTGGAGCAGAGGGTGAAACTGCTGGAAACAGTGGAGAAGAGGTGGAAACTAGTGGGAAAACATGAAAGGAGAGTTGATGGGGAGGACAAGATTATCTTGCGGATGAAACTTTTGCATGAAGTGTACAGCAGGAAATTACATGTTTGTTAAGAGGTTCGTTTGCGAACAGTGAAGATTCGTGGCGTGCAGTTTGAGGTGTCTGCATCATGCTTGAACCATTTTGAGGTACCATTTGAGATTTGTGACCAAACCATAAATAAATAAATAAATAATTCCAGGAATCCAGAGTCCCGACCTAGTGATGGACAAGGCTAACAAGGGACATGAGTCCCACAACCCTGACAAAAGGTAAGCATTGGCCGAACCTTATTATTTCTCTTCTATAAATCTTTTATTTAATAAATCTTTTATTTATAAAAAACACAGCGTACATAATCGTTCCCTATGCATGAACGATTATGTACGCTGTGTGACAGAAAAGACATAGGTGATGAATACCATTATATTTTCTTATGTGACAAATTTACAGCTGAAGCAGCACCGCGCTGACACCATACTACTTGAGCCGGCCAAATACATTTAAACTTTATAAACTCTTTTCTTGCAAAAACAAAACTGAATTGACCAAGTTAGTGAATTTTGTTAAAATACTTCTTAGTAGAGTACATTAATGAATAGATGAATATGTGCCTATGTTTTTGCGTGTGGGTACGTCTGGTTGCGTGATTGAGCGTGTTATTTGGGTGTTTACTAATCATTGATTTTATTTATCAATATATGCATATTCTAATGTCATGTGAATTTATGATTGATGTGTTTTTTGACAATTTTTTTCTTTTTTTTCTGAATATCCCCTGAGGCTAAAAGAATAAAGAAACTTTGAACTTGAACTTTGAACTTGAAAAAGACATCCCAATAATTTAAAACCAAATAATCTGATATTCTTTGAAGATCGGATGATTCAACCAGTTGGGAACCTGTGGTGGCTCAGGTGACCCAACGACTAAAACAAGGTGAAGCTGACATACTGATGTTGAAGAATTCTGTGGCCGCTCAAGAACAGTTCAAGAGTGAGATTTTAATGAATTATAGCAATCGTTTTTTTTTCCTTTCTTTCCCCCTTCACAACATCTATTCCTTACTTCTCTGTAATACGTATGTACGTAAATGGGCACTGGCATGTACGAATGAATGATAAGAAGAAAGTTATTTGACCCAGTATACATGTTC
>SMGT01005389.1:0-26715 GCA_004794575.1 Lanistes nyassanus
TACCCTTTATATATATATATATATATTAGTTTAGATAAACAAGAAGGCAAAGGAACATGGAAAGGAGAACAGAAAAGAAAAGGAAGAAAGAAGATGATGGCAAACCATTCAACCTCTTATGTGATTTAATTTGTATTAGCTGTTTTGCACATGCCATTGTTCTGAGGATGTATATTCATTTCATGCATTCAATAATGTCACATTTAATAAAGAACAAATGAGGACCGAGCGCTTAAATTATCAAATTATCACTCCAACAAGAAGTACTTGAAACGCTCAACATAACCGTACGCAGACGCATGCGACCAAGGGAGCTTGCCGTATCCAAACACGTAGCAAAGAGAGGGTCGAAAGAAAGGGGCCTGGCAGATCCTGTTGGAGTGATAATCTCACATTTCTGAAAAATAAGCCAAGTATCTTGCACACAAAAATGTGCACAGTCCATCATCTGCTAAACCTGTGTGACAAGATCAAGTACAGGAGGAAAAAGTGAGAACTTTTATTTGTTCTTTATTAATTATAATTTGCACTAGGATTTCATGTATTTGTCCTATGTTGTGTTCATCTTTGAATCCTAGTTGTCAACACACGCTTACTGAGCGGCTGACTTCATTAACAAGGATTCTCTGTGTGCACACGTTGTGCACTGAGGGTTAGCTGTGTGAAGACTCGCGCCGTTATGAAGAAAGGGATGGCAGATCTTTTTTTGAGGATCTGCCAAGTTCCTTTCTTTTGGCCCTCTCTTTGCTACGTGTTTGGGTACGGTAAGCTCCCTTGGGCACATGCATCTGCAGACGGCTATGTTTGAGCGCTGCCAGTATCTTTGTTGGAGTTATCTTTCAAGAACTTTTTAGCAAAACTCAAAAGATTAATCTTGGGTTCGAGGATTTGAGAATTGAAAATACTCATGTTTTTAGTCAAAACTGACAAGTCTTAATCCCCGAAGATGTGAGGGTGGGGGGATATCTGTTACCTGCTTTACTCTTACCTCAGGATGACATATGCTAAGAGTTTTCAGTGTAGTATCCTGCATCCACACCGTGTTTTCTGGCTTGACGCGAACTCTGAACGTCCCAGATCTGAAATAAAAAAAGAAGAGAAAATCACACAACATGCTGTTTACTGGCATAAAGGTTAATAAGGCCCCTGTCTACCATTCTAAAAGTATCACAAAGCCACTGAACAGGTAAAAGATTGTAGAGCATGGCATAATGCACTGTCCCTGTAGTCTGAACACCATGGAATGGTACAGTGCAGCTGAAAGACGACAGGCTTTGCTGCATAAAAGTATAAGAGTATACTCATGCATGTACATATCCCACACTCACTTCTGGTCAATGGTTCTGAGGAATATATCATGTATGATGTTCTGCTCTTCTTGGTTGGGTGCTGTCTTCAACAGCGATCTTTTCGCTTCCTCCTGTCTTGCAATTTTGTTCTCTGAATGACACAGTAACAGCCACAGCATGAGCTCATTTGAAAGAAGTTCTCGAGTAATTTACCCGACACAATTTATTGCTGTAATAGTGTCCTATATCTATGACAAATCTGTGCGGCAATATTACTGTGCTAATATGCACACTAATGTATACATACTGATATATTTGTCATCCCTTGCAAAGAGGGTTCACTGTTTAAGACACAGCAGTAACATTTTTTCTAATAATTTCTGAATGGCGCAGACAAAAATAGGAATCAAATGGAATTCATTAAGTACAACTCTAGTTACACAGATGGGAAATTAATGAGGTTTAATTTTAATAAACACCAACTCAGCATTATCATTAGGTTATACTCCTATTCTCTTGGTCTGAAAAACTTTGCTTATTTACCGTAACTGATTTACAGTATTCCAATCAAATATATTTAGTCTTGCTGTACTTACTTTCACCTAGCTTGAAAAGCTCAAACTCTTTTGGTCCTTCGGGCTTAAGTGGATTAACGACAGCAGCTCTAGGAAAAGAATATGCAGGGTCTTTGCACTAACTCATAATTATCAATTTTTTAGGTTAAAGAAATTTTAGTAACAAGAAGTAATCTGGGCCAAGCAAACTGCTGTGAAACAGACGTCAACACTTCAGAGCACTATCCAACACTTTAATGACAAAGCAAGCAACTCAATCAGGTTTTATTATTGTTTATTGGTTTATTGTTCAATGTCAAGTTATCAAGAAAAGGAATATTATGAGGGAGATGAAGAGAGGCTAATTCAGAGGAGGAACAATAAGGAAACTGAAACACCAAGACACAGCCCCCAGCAACAAGCCCTGTAAGCATGTGCCACATGCACCAAAAGTACAGGTGCCAGACATGGGTTCTGAACGCACATGCCTCTGTATCAGCGCCAAACATGTATTATTACTACTCTACAGCCTCTCCCAACACGAACATTGAAATGAAATAAAGTATAAAAATAGGAGAAGGACAAAGAAAAGAAAGAATTGATCAATTTGTAACTGCAGCTCACAAATACTCCCAATACAACAGGAAAAAGAATTTTAAAATAATTTTTATGTTTATAAGGCACTATTAAAAATATTTTCCCAATCATGACTTTGATTTATCAACTAAGTAAACATTACTAAGGTTTTGGAAACATGTGACACTGCATGTGTGTGTGTGTGTGAGAGAGAGAGTGTGTGTGTGTACGTGTATGTGCTGGGTGTGCACATCTGTGTCTGCATGCATGCAAGGGCATACATGAATGGAGAAGTAAAGTTTATGGTTAATTATCCCTTATAATACAAAGTAGTTAGGCTAACTTACCCTTTGGTGTATGGATTGCGAGCCACCATAACATATCTTGCTGTAAGCATCTTCTGCACACCATCCACCTCCTGGCATGTCATTGAACAAATCAGCCAGTCAGACTCTATCAGTCTGAATGAACCCTCAAATTATCTCCACCAGGCTTTATAGCATATCAAAAAAGGTAATTTAATACATAATCCTCCCCAAAGGAAAATCTATGGCCCTTGCAGCTGAACAGATTTTAAAATGAGTACGGTGTAACCAAAATCTTGGAAATTTTATTTTAAAAATGGATTTATTTTCCTGACAGCAAAATTTTACATACACAACAGCTGATAATAAGGTCCAAAGCTTTGATAATCCCACTACTATGCAATTTTAATTTTCTGGTGAAGTTGGCTGTCACTGCATGTCACTGCTCACCTGTTCCACATTCATAGTGACCTCCATGGATGACCGACCCACCCAGGTGACATGACCACATATTTTGACATCCAGATAAGGTGATAAGTTGGTGTTGTATAGCTCTACAAACACAGTACAAGCCCAGATTAAGTTTTCGCAATCATTCAAAAATTTTCAATTGCTTGTGTTGGTGCCAAACTAAATTTAATTTTGCTCTTGCAGATCACCACAGGTGATAAAAAGACAACCAAAATCAGCAGTAGTGTCTTTCTGCTCTCTTACAGATGCTGATTGCAAAACAAATGGACAAAAAAATGTAAAGACATTATATTTTTGCAGAATTTTATTTTGGCTCTGAATATTTTTCTTGACCACATTTTATGGCAGCCTACAAACTCACCAATCCGATCCACTGCAGCTGTTACATTAGCCACATTTGACCTCCGAACTCCCTTTTCATTAGGATCCTGGAGGTGTGTGTAGCAGATAAGACCTGAAAAAATAGTCATGGCATATATATCCCCAACTTGTTTCCTCCCCATGAGCATGATCTCTTTGCAGATGCTCATCCATGAGCCTTTGAAACACTTTCACACAATGATTCTCCTTCAATTATCTCCTGCACAGTGTACACCAGAGAACCAAGCCACCAGTGTGTATGATAATACGATTCATGCTTTAAGAAAACATGATGTATTACCTGCACAGACATCAAGGTCCTCCAAAATGCGTCCAAACCGCATTCCCTTCACAAAGCTGATGTACTTGTCCCGCACTTTGGAATCTTGACGAAGAGGGATAATTACTTCTCTGTAACTGTCTTTCATGTGGCGGGAAGGCAGCTGTTCCTGGCTATCAGGTACAGGAGGGATTTCCTTAGGTGGCACTGCATCAGCCATTCTGCACATTTTAAAGTACAACATAGCCCATACTTTCCCAGATGAAAAAATTCAGAGTGTAACAGCTATCTAAAAATATGGCCAACAAATCAAATGTTTATTGTCCATAATCTGTGTATATATATATAATATTTGAAGCAAAGTGTGTTTTATTATATATAAATCTAAGACTGCTTGCTGAAGATGTGGACATGTCAAGTATGACAAATTCAACAAATTTAAATGATAAACATGATAACATAAATACAAAATTAAAATGACAGATGATGACATACCCATATGAAGATGGTGTGCCAATCATTTCAATCAAAAGTTCTTTTGCTGTTAGAAGAAATTTCAAGAATTATTCAGCCTTCTGCATGATTTTACAAAAAAATAAAAACAATCTAAAGGAAAATGTTAAATTTTACCTGTCATGAATAAAGTACATGTGCTACTTTATATTGCTCACAAAGACTGAAACTTATTAAAGGTTATAAATTACTGAAAAGTTTTGGATTTTTTTTATAAGATAGTAATTAACAATTCTTAATATTCACATAAAAAATGTCATGTGTCTTAAATTTAATCTCAGTGGTTTTGGATGATGTGTTTAAAATTTTGTCTGCAAATGCCATCGCTAAAATTTATAAATCTGGTTAACAAGATGAAACTTTATTATTTTGGTTTGCTTCAATCATTTTCTTTCAGATCATACCTTTTTGTATGGTAATAGGCGTCACCTGCTTGGCTGACAGAGATACACTGCGTCTTGATCGAAAACAAGTCATATACACTAAAGTTCGACAACCAGCCAGAACTGGCCTACTGACAGTCATGACAGCCATCCTGGCCCACTGCAAAAAAGAATGTTTTTAATAAAGATTGAAATCACTATATTAACATTTAATCTTGAAACACTAATGGCACTTACGATCACATGTGCATCATGCATATATGTGTGTGCATGTGCATGCATGCAACAGCAACACACAATGTATTCATCTATTTGCAAATGTTTTTTCATCATTAATAATAATTTGATAATTTTCACCATTCTGCCCAATCTCTTTACCCTATCCCATATACCCCACTTTCTCTCTCTCTCTCTCACACACACACACATACACATACATGATACACTCACAAAACACTTACATGTGCTGATTAATTTGTCAAAGCTGATTCTGCTATGACCCCAAGTTCACTCATCCACTGAAACTCATTTGACTTGGTTACTGCACCAAGCTGATCTGCCACTAAGACATGAAAGTTTGCTTCAAATATCAAGAGCAAGTTTAAGTCTAGGTCTCCAGATGATAACAAAAATTATTATGTGTATGCATAGGTGTAGGCTTGGAAATAAAAGGTGCGCCATTGATATAATTATACAGCAATCATATTCATAGTTCACCAAAAATAGCTGATGTAGCATTGTTAGTCTAATTAAAGTCTGTGCTCTGAAGAATACTGGTTTGGTATTTGGCACAGTCTGCAAATATTTATTTGGATAAGCCGACTTTCTAGTTGGAACTGTGAGTGGAGCTGGTTACAGAATTAGAATATCAATAAGATTGTTGGTGTTAAATAAATGTACCATGATTAGAGTCTAAAGTCCAGGATGACCTGCTATTATAATACATTTAACATTAATAACAAAAGTACTTGAACAAACTGTTAAACTTTCTCATTCATACCCTGCTGACTGGTCTTCAGAAGTCTAAGAAAAATCTGAAATGAACAAGAATCGAACAGCAATTTCCAATTTTCCATACCAAACACAAACAAACGTTCTCGTCTATTCCCAACAATATCAATGGGACACTAATCTAAATGAAGAGCTGGAAATAAGGAATTGAGTTCTGTCCCTTGCTACCCTTTCCAGGTTTCCATTACTACGTCGTTAAGGATATGACAGAAACTTCTTATCGCATCTCTGTTTAGATAATCTCATAGACGTTGTTTGAAATATACCCCTCAAAAGAATATAAAGACTAGAGTAAACTACGTGATCCCAAAACAAAAACCAGTTATACAGCATAGATTTTACAGTACATTCCTTCCCAGACCACGATGGACCCGCCAAGCGGTTCCCGATCCCTCACATGTGCTGAATCCTGCATTTTCAGTTTGTGTTTATTGTCCGCTTTACGGTAACCATCATAATTACTGCACAGTTACCGGGGGTGTGGGGTTTTTTTTCCTACTCTGAAGTTGTCATCGTGATCATGCTGGTAGTTTGCACCGCCTTTACACATCAATGAATGAATGAACAGTGAACACCAATTAAAAAGAACTTGCTCTTAAAGCCAACAGAAATTTAAAAAAAAACGGGAGGGGGTTAATTAGAGCTAGCGTACTACGGTACCAAGAATAACTTACGCACTCTATTGGATGTTTGGGAAAACTTGAGCAGAATACAGGGCTTGTGACATTGCATAGCCATTGAGGGCAAAATCGAATCTTTGGACGCAGTTGTAATTTGCAGAAATTCGCTCGAAAAATGTCAGCCAAGGTCACTGCATGGAGTCAGGCTAACTTTTTGTAATCGGTACACACTAGCGGAAAATTAGCAAGCTAATGTGTAGGTCGTCTTACAAAAATAATTTTTGGTTCGGGCTAGAGGTTAGCGCTACACGCACACAGATTCTCAACTCGCGGACTAAACAATGCATAAGCAGATAAACAGACTCAATCACTTTTATTCTTCTATCTAAATCCTGAACTAAAGGTAGAAATATCAGCCAGTAACTATGGAAGAAAAGAAGAAAGGGAAACAGGAAAAAGGGAGAAAGGGAAAAATACAATAGAATAGAAATAAAATATCGAGTAGAAAAGAATAGAATCGAATAGAAAATAAGGGAGTAGTGAAAAGTAAAGGTGACCTGTAACAGAGATCGACATAACAATTAACCTCAGGCCATAACATCAGCAATACATACAGCTAATACAACTTCAACATCAATGAGGCAGGTTTTTACAGCTAAATGCCCCACACCATAATGGGGAACATTACATTCTTTTGGCTGTCCTGAAAAACTGATTCAAAAGGGGGTGCTCTATCGCGAATCTCTCACCTAGCCTTCCCCAATGATAACCTGGGAGCAGGTTTGGAAGCCATGTGGGCTAGATTTCACTTGTTTACGGGCTTTCTTTGCCTCGCAGACCGCGTCTTGGGGCTGGTACAGGGGGTGTCTCGTCAGGCACGTCGTCAGTCGTGTCGTCTCCCCCCCCCCCCCTACACCCGTGGGGTCTTCTGACGCATAGTCCCCGTCCCCGTCGCTAGCAGCGTCATCATATTATCAACCTCTACAGGTGAGGTTGGCATCGGGATTTCAGTATCCCGAGGAACAAATTCGGGCGCATTCGCCCTCAAGTTGCTACCTAGCTCATGTTCCTTGACTGATAGTTTGAGTTCCTCTGCTGCGACAGGAGCAAGCAAGCCGTCCACTGTGAATGGCCGAAAAACCTTGTTGACTCGGGGCTCAACTCTTGGGGGAAATGGAGGGGTGTCACCCAGAGGTTTAGTTTCCCCACACCCCCAAACAGCTCTCCTCATAGGAGGGTCCGGTGCCATAATTCCTGCCATTATACCCACGAATATGTGGAAGCACAAGACTTGACCCATTCTGGACACACTTCCATGACTGACAGTTTGGGTAGTTTTCCCCCCTCAACATGACAGAGGTGGGAGTATGGGTGGCGGTGATATTTCTGTGGCTGGGATCTTCAGGCTTATGGTCAATTCTGAAGCTTCAACAGCCCTCTCGTACAAGAGTGACATCTCCTCTGGCTCAGTTTTCTGATTGCGTGGGGGGTTGCACCCTGACGCGGGCATGCCCTCATCACTTGCACAATAGCTGCCCCTGCGTGTGCTGTCCCTACTGTCCTTATGTTCTATGTTGCTGGGTGAGGAATCCCGAAAACCTATCTGAGCATTCACAGGCGCAACATTGGGGTCTACACTTTCTACTCTGAACTCACTGTGGACTTGGGTAACACTATCACCTCCTTGATATCTGAGGGCCCTGGTCCGTTTTGACATAAGGGCACTGGAAGGGAAGGCATGCTCAGACACTTGGTGATTCTGAGACCCGAAGGAAACCTGCTGCTCATGCTGGAGAAATATGTCTGACGGGGGTAATTGCTTGGCCACGCCTATGGGGGCTATACTGGTGGGTGCATCTTCCAAAGCCAAAGGGGGCAAACTTTGTATCGTTATTGCATTTTCTTTGGGGTTAGGTGGGTCCTGGTGATCTAGGGTGCCCAAACCCACTACAAAATCACTCTTTTCAACCTCAGTGACTGCCGACTCTCTACTACACAAGACCTGTTCACTCAAGGGCTCGAGGGACCGAGACTGGGCTTTGCTCAGTACTGTAACTTGAGCGGTGTCTGACGTGGGCAAAGTGGGCTCAGACTTGGCCTTGCTCAGTGTTGAATCTGGAGCAGTGTCTGACGTGGACAAAGCCTGCTCAGCCTCCACGCCAGGCCTCAACTCCCCACTGTAGTCGTCTTCAGCAGTGGTCACCGTGTCATCCTCCAGTCTGTAATCATCTTCAGCAGTGGTCACCATGTCATCCTCCAGTCTGTAATCGTCTTCAGCAGCGGTCACCTTGTCATCCTCCAGTCTGTAATCTTCTTCAGCAGTGGTCACCATGTCATCCTCCAGTCTGTAATCGTCTTCAGCAGCGGTCACCGTGTCATCCTCCAGTCTGTAATCATCTTCAGCAGTGGTCACCGTGTCATCCTCCAGTCTGTAATCTTCTTCAGCAGCGGTCACCTTGTCATCCTCCAGTCTGTAATCATCTTCAGCAGTGGTCACCGTGTCATCCTCCAGTCTGTAATCATCTTCAGCAGTGGTCACCGTGTTATCCTCCAGTTCCACCTCGCTGTTGTCCAGCTCGTCCATGGCGGCGCGTGCCTCCTCTGCCTGCTCTATCAGCCGGTTGAAGTGCGCTATGTTCTCGTCCATTCGGGGAGTCGCGGTGATCAGATCGTGGAGTGTCTGGTAGGGCCAAAGCCCATGGCTAGGGCGGGCTACAATCAGGAGGACACGACTGCCTAGCTGCCTCATTACCAGCGCCACCTGCTCGGAATTCATACCGCGTACGTCAACGCCGCCGGCCTGCAGGAGGTAGTCACCAACACGCAGTTGGCCGCCAAGGTCAGCCTCTCCACCAGGTAGGATGTCCTCGACCACCACCCCCGTGCTGCGGTCCCCAATAATGCTGAAGCCAAAACCTCGAGGGGGTTACATTTTTTAAAAAAAATTAGGGGGAGACGGAGAGGGGTGTGGTGATTCTGTCAGTCAAGGACCTATACCAACTGATCGACGTGTACTTCCTCCTTTATTTCCAATTTATGAATCTGTGTCTGGTTGTTGAAGCTTTAAGCTGCAGAAATAATATTTACTTCTTCTTACCTTCTGGCCATCGCACTATGTGGGAAAAGGAGAGGGGATTTGGGGGAGGGGTTCTGCAGTTGGTGGTGGCTATAGGTGATAGTTTACCCGCTTTCTTCTGACAGCAGTAGACTAGTGCTTCTACTTTGGGTCTCACATCTTTCGCTTTATATATCTGGATTTTAATTTCAATGCTCTACTCTGCAAATAAAGTTGGGTTTTTTTTTACCATGTAGACTACTGGATGTGGGTTGTTGCTTACAACCCCTTTTTGAATTGTTTTAATTTAAATAATGTTCCTCGATTCTATCCATTACAAACGCTTTGCAGAGTGCAAGGCAAGATTGTCAACAGTTTGTGACCAAGCTTTCTACAATAAAGGCCTACATAGTGTGACTTTTCTTTTAATCTGTCAAGTTACACTCACCCCTGTTGGAAAAGCAGCAGCTTGCCTGTCAATGTAGTCATCTAGTCGACCGTCAGCAACATTGTACTTAATCTAGTGATGGAGTGCTGGGCTAAATCTTCCACGCTTTTTGTGGCATGGATCAGTGACCAACCTTGAAACCTGTTGGCCTAGCAACAGGAATATAGTCTGTTGGGGGGGGGGGGAGAAGGGCAATTAATGGCTTTGAACTGTCGTGTGCATCTGACTAGACACACTGATCCTGTCATCGTCCCCCAGCCACCCACCCATGCAGGCGAGCCTGTAGCGGCTTTTGTGAATCCCCCATTTTGCCATCTGGTCACCCCAGGGGGTGGGGGAGGGGCATATTGCAGTACTAGGTGCATGTCAGTGACATGTATGCATGCATTTGTAGCACATGCATGCAAGATTGACTGCCCTGCCCTGCACACAAGTTTCACACACACTGCATCTACAAATACATTCGTGCACATATGCTTCTTCCTCACTCCCACATCCTATTCTCAAGCACACATGCAGATACTATTTCTCTCTTGTCCCATGTACACTCCAATATACTCTCCCTGCTCAATATGCAATGCACTTACACCTCTTGCTCTCTATTACACACAATGCACATGCATACTACTCCTCTCGTGTGCACACAAGTATTTGCCCCCATCCCTCCCTTCTCCCACCATATCATCCCCTACCCCACAGACACATGCACATCCCGCCTAGCAGCTTTTGCGCTGCTAATTCAAGGCATTCTATTGAAAACTCATGGAGTCAATAAAGACGGCAGCAGCAGGAAATCTAATTCTTAGCATTCTGGTGAAAACTCACAAAGATGACGGCTGCAATTGCTGCTCAAGGGTTAAGTCTTCATTATTTCGTCCATCCATCATCACAGTATCTACCTTGAAAATGAAATAAATTCTTGTACAGTAAAGGAGAATATGTTTATTTCATATTATATTTACAAATACAGTGTTTCAAAAATGAACACAAAACAAAAAACTTCAAAAATGCCCTAATTCAGCTACCTTCATGAAAGACGTCTAATTTTGTTTTGCACTTTGCAGTCACAAAATGTGCAAAAAGCATTCCGTCCAAACATAGGGCACTTGATTTCCACAGGAGGAAATGGGTAATATTTTTATTACTTCTTCAACAGAAGGCCACCTGTGACCAATTGTTGCAAACTGCAAGTGTTATTTTCACGAAATGTTCAAGAACAAAACCATACAGTAATGGTTTTGAAAGACTATTAGCAAACTGTTCACAAATTTCTTACTTCTCTTAGGAAAAAGGTTTTCCTAAGACAAAACTGTGGGGGTTGTACACTTTCAATAAATTTGTTTCTTTCAAAGCTAATAGGAAAGCAGAAGGTCAAATGGAGGGGACAAAAACATTTAGCATATTGGCTCCCCTCCTTGAGCTTTCACTTCATCTGTTATGTTGGTTAAGCATGATTATTTGACTTATTTTTAAATAGACTAGTCATGTACTCTATAATTATATAATAATGTTACATAATAATCCATCTGCTTTTCTCCTTTAAGAAAGTGATAGTCCAAGGTTGCGAGTTTGAGCCTACAAGTGGCCAAGGATTACATGCAGGAGCTACACATTATGCATACCCCAAGGCCATCCCCTCAACACTGAACTCCCTCTCCACACAGGCTGTCTTACAGCAGCTATCAGTCTGGTGATTGTTTAGTAACAGGACCCCATTCCCCCATGGTGCAAAATCACAAGGTGGAAAGCACAGTTCCCCTAAAATAACCAACCAACCAACCAACTTCCACAATTTCAGAGGGCATCCAGTTTATGGTTACTTGGTTTGTACTTGGATTATTGTAATCTTGTAATAGGTACTAAAAACTTTTGTAATAAGCTACATATTTACACTACTGTGCTACATACCAGTGTTTGTGATAATCCAGTAACCAAGTAACTGTTCTCATAATTGATAGCATGCACCCATGAAATCATGTAAGTCAGAACTCAGAAATATCTGGGAATTTCACATGTAACCTGGTATATGTATCAAAGGCAATATCTATAGGAATGTCATCATAATAAATTTACAATACATCCTGTAATTTCAAAGAAATGTCCTCATAGCCATCATCATCCTCAAGTGGTCTTGATTACAATGCAGTGTTTTGTCTCTTATATGCTACAACACACTGCATTCAATGCATGCTTATATCTTTTCCAAAATGGACTTCACAAGAAGGAAAATCTACCTCAAACTACACACAAGAAACAAAATATTTCACTATTACAATTCACAGTTACAATACTCATCCAAATTCAATATAACTCTAGTTAGAGACTATAAAATCATGTATGCTACTCCCACTGAACAATATGCAGTAATTGTCAATAATCGTTTCTTTTTCTCACCAAAAGTAAAACAATGTAAATTTTACCACCAGCTTAAGAATGCATACCACAGCAATAAAAAAAAAAAAGTCAACTTGGCTTACTTCATCACAGTAAAAGGAACAAATGAGATCTCAAAGTAATATCAATTAAAAATATAAAACAATGTTCTAAAAAAAATTCGAATATGCTGCAGCCATCATGCAGGCCTTTGGCAAGAAATACGCAGAACACATTTGCATAGACTAGCAGACCGTAATATCACAATGAAAAATAAGGCTTAGCTCTTAAGTACAGACTTAATTTTAAAACTAGAATTAAGCAATATGACAAGGCTGGTTTTCAGTGGCACTGTTTGCTCAGACACTTGATTCCAGAAACAGACCTACATCTTTTCATTTTCATACACAAAAATAGTTTCAAAATTTGTGCACACATGCATGTAAAAGAACATGTGCATTGCTCACCTTCAGACAGTAAAATAGAGCCAACTAAAAGAGATTCTCAGAGATCTACCCCACCCCAGGTCATGGTTCCGTTGCCATGATTTCTGAAGGAAAATCCTGCGGAGCTGTGGGAGGAGTTAACTGAGGATATTCCCGGACCTGAGCACGTGGCGAGAACTTGCTGCGCAGAGCGATCTGGAACAGAAAAGAAAGTGCTATTTAAAGTAGCACTACCTTAAATCAGTGGTCCTCAATATGGCTTTCTTCTTGCATTCAGTATCATAATAATTAACTACTATCCTGCTAAGGAACCTTAGTGTCTGTAAGTTTTATAAATCAAGTATTAATATGAACATAAATTTTAAAAATAATCTTCAACATTCACAACTTCATAAGATTGTTACACCAAATGTTGACAGTATTTTTTTTAACACTTATTCCATGCATCAAACTGTCAAGCTCGCCATCAGAAGGATGATGTACTACCACCTGTGGATCGCAGAGTTCACACACAACTATGTTTTTTTTCCAAAAACAAAGATGCTTGCAAAGGTAGGAAATATAATCATGACATATAATCATTATATAACATAGTCGTTACAAAATAAAAAGGAAGTGGTTTTCATCCATTGAGATATTTTATTTACTTGCAATTCATGAAATAAAGTGTCCTGAAAATAAATATACACATCACTCTTTATATTCCCAATAAAACATGGTCAGTTTAACAAAAGTTTGGTAAAATATTGCATCATTTTTGTATATTTATCCAGCACAGCACATAAGGAAATAATGAAAAGTTTATCTTTAAAAGTTAAAGGAAAAAAGTAAATATAGAAAACAAGATGGACTATCTGCATGAATAATCCTCCAGAAAATTATAAAGTTATCTAAAAGTCTTTGTGCAAGGTAAACAAAATACATGTTTGCCTGTACTCAAAGTGAACATTATTGTGCAATGTCATCTCTGTATGAATTTATTACCAGTAAATGGCTTGGATTAGCCAAAGATGGAATCATTTGTTGGATGATTTATAGAAAACAAAACTTCCTGCATCTAAAATCAGCTGTTATAAACCGTTCCAAACCACATAAAGTATTTCAAAAGCAATGTCAAAATTTGTTTAATACTAAAACACAATTATGCCTTTACCCTTCACATGCATGCAGATATAAGAGCACATCCACATAGGTATCTATAAGCAACCCAATCATTCTCTCTCTCTCCCACACACATGCACACAAGCATGTGCACACAAGCGTACCCTCATTCTCTCCCTCACACACTCATACAAATTATTATCTCATATAGTACTGACCATCTTATTGTCATTACATGTGCTGGATCAAAGTACATGTATTAGGCTTTAACAAATTCTCAAGCAACTATCACAAGGTGAGGAAGTCCTTTCAAAAGCAAACCCATGCCTGCTGTTATGCAGACC
This sequence comes from Lanistes nyassanus, assembly GCA_004794575.1. NCBI lineage: Eukaryota > Metazoa > Mollusca > Gastropoda > Architaenioglossa > Ampullariidae > Lanistes > Lanistes nyassanus. Next base: position 14,130 of record SMGT01005389.1, read on the forward strand.
ATTAAACGGTTCACGTACTTCTCAAAAATTTTAACTCATGTATTAAACCAGCATCTTCCTCATGGCAGGAGAGTGTTTCAATCCTAGATCACTACTACTTTTGGAATTAAAAAGTTAATGTATGTGTATTGACCCCCATCCCTCCCAGTTTCAAAGGGATGCAACTCAAATGGAACACTCCTACCTCTCATGAAAGATTATTAGCACCTAATAAACTAAGGTCATCTAACTGGGAAATGTAAGAACAAGACACAATAAGGTATATTTAGTCCCATAGCAAAATGCCTCCAGGCTGTTCCTTTTGAGGAAATACATCAGCATAAAGGCCAAGTTAGTCTCATAACTCTGTGGCCAAGGTGGAGTGAGAGAACAGAGGCTGCACACTTCTTTTACCCAGCTTTTTTAGGGCAATACCATTCTCTTCCCACTCAAGGATTCTCTCTTCCTGACCCTGCAAGGGATCAGGTAGCATCTACAGCTAGGTGGTCTGGGAAGGGGGTTGTTTGTGGAGCATGTAATCACCCACTCACAAACAATTAACTCACTGCTTCATAACCATGGTCACAGATCCTTGTGCTCTAATCAACCAGCTAACCATCCCCCTTTTCACAGGACCAAGTTGAAATGGTTGAAATAATCTTTCTGATCTAGTAATGAAAACAGGAAATATGAAGTTATTACATCCAAAACTGTGATATACACATATATAAAAAATGGCATACCTACATACAGCTGCTAACGTATTGCCCTGAAAGCATATCAGTCGCATGGTCATTTTTTCCTTTACCTCTTTATAATGAAACTCTGTTATAAGAAAATTGCAAACATCCCCTCAAGCAAATACGTGAATGCAAACAAAAATGTGCATGCAGGCACTGAAGCATAACTAAACACACTTACACAACGCAAAAAGAAGTAAAATCTGCTCAGAGATATAAGCAATCATGTGAGTTTGAATGTCTTTGGTCAAATCTGAACAAAGGCTTGCATACTGGTAAACTCACATGCATGCAAACATAAATCCATATTTACATCATGCATTGCAACCCCCTCCCACCTCTTCCTCTTTCACCGTCTTTCTCATATGCTGACACACACAAGTGCATGTGCATGCATGCACACAAACATGCACCATCAACTGTGAACGAAAAGAACACCTAGCAAAGCAAAAGCTTCTGTTTTCCCTATTTCCAGGTACAACACTGTCAGAAAAGTAAACAAGAAATGGCTTACATAGCACACTGGAATCTCCATTTCATCACACCCAAGAGGAAAACCAGCCTTTAAGTACAAAAACTAGTTTCTCAGCCTTTAGAGAAACAGACCTGATTAAGGATATGCACAATACAGCCACTATTCAGAGCACAAACCACATATTGATTTTGATGTTTGCAACTGTCCAAGTAAATACTAAACTATTTTCTTTCAATACACTCTACAGTTCTGCAGGAAAAAATCACAGTCCATGAGTTCTTCTTCGTCACAAAACATCGGACATTCCTTGCACCTCCTTGCTTTCCAATTGAAAGAAAAAGTAACTATCAAAGCCTTGTAAAAATTCTCATCAGTGACACCCCTAAATAAGTGTGCTCATATTACTGGCATTACCATCATGTCTGTGAACTAGTAACACAAGTCACTTCAAAAATTGATTCCAAGACCAAGGAACTTGCAATAAATAGGGCAGTAGGAAATAAAATTACATCGCTGGAAGACCTTTACATGGATTTTGCCTTAAAAGATGACTTTTTTCTTCTGTATTTTCATGCCCCCGTCAGTGCAAGCGAGTGTATGCTACATGTCTAAACTTGGAACTATCAGGTGTGGCTTCAAGATCATCAAGATGGCCGACCGCCAGAGGATATTCACGCACTTCTTGATGGTGGACACGAGCTCGAAGTGCAGTCTGCAGGTAGACAGAAACACAAGAGGGGTTCATCCCATCATGAAGTGGCCAGAATCATTATTTTCCAAACCACACACATACAATAATCTGGCCATACAGACAAAGGCAAGGACAGACCTAATGCGTGGAACTGAAAGCAAGTTTTGATGCATGGACTAGGAGGTCAAGGCGGATGACAACAGCCTGGCAAAACCTGCTACGCATAGTTAAAGAATGCAAATCAAAATTGCCAAATGCACCCAGGTATCTGGCGCAAAGTTTCACCTCAAAATGCATTTATACAAATGGAAATCCACGGTTCATCAAGCATTTAGAAACAATCTAGAAGAAGTGATCCAAACAAATCTATTTTAAAATATTGCACGGGAACAATGTTTAACTGAACAGGGTTCCCTACAGCTAAAAAATCAAGGGAGACCATCACTCTCGTCAAATATTTTGGGGGTGATATTTCCTTTTTTAAGGGTGACTGTCACCCATTTTGTAAAGAGAAAAAGGCATAAACAATGGAACCCCAACAATCTTGTGCATGGTTAATGGATAAATGAGTTGAGAAAGCCCTTGTGTCGTGACCCATATCAATTATCTCCCTGCAGCAAAGCAAGAAAATGCCCAAAAAGAAAACAAACTGGAAATGAATCCTGCTATCACTATAACTCTTCCACCTTCAAACCTGCCCCTTCCTTTATGATTCAGACTAGATTTACTAAATACATGTACTTGCTGTGATTTTTCCTAAGAGATTTTCGCTAGGCTAGCCCAGCTATAGTTTAACTGCAGATTATTTTGTGACACAACTACAATACTATTGTACCAGTTAGTTGTATACTGATCTTGAGTACATGTATTGCTTTCTTGGTTGGGATGCTAGTCTCCACAATATTGTGCTCATCTGCCAGTGATGTTAAGTGCACACTGCTGTCAAAAATTGTCACATCACTGGGACTTTAAAAAAAAGAATGAGACAGGATTTATATATTATTTTTTCTGCAGGTTTGTTTCCTTTGATAATTATGCTGATTTGATGTCTTATTTGAAAATTTGAGTCTAAAACAAGGCATTTCAGATCAATAGTTTATGGAAGAACCCACTCTTCTACTCAACGTGGAATTGTAATATCTGGAGGCAACTGTCATAATATGCTCAAAATTTATGATTTTATTCGATGTTGTTCCCCACATGACTTTTGTTTTTGGTCTTTCAATGTCATGTCAGTTTTTGGCAATTGCTGAAGCCTTTTACTGTTTATTCTACTAGTTTATAGTTCTTGCATTCAAGCTGGACTTGTATGGTCAGGTAATCTTTTAGTCCTCCAAAATGACAGTTATTTAGTGACATTAACCTACATCGTACTCACCTTCAAGAAAAGGAAAGGAATGTGGATGCATTCAAGGGAAGTAGCTAACATGCTTTTTGCATCGACTGCATAATACATGAATTTTGCCTGTCCAAAAGTTAAATGACTGACTTAGAAAAAAAAAGCAAAAAGATGCGCATTTTCAACCTTTTGTGTGATTTTTCACACTTTTGTATGTGAAAATGTAAAACTGTGCTTAAATTAGGAACGCCAATCCAGTGTGCTGCAGTAATCTAGAGTGTGTCAACTGGTGTGATTCTTAGCGCGAAACCATATTCAAAGGCAAACTAAATGTAAAAGCATGAGGACCAAATCTAGGTATGAGAAAAATGACTCTCATAACAAAAGTCATGACTCGTAACAAACACCAGCCCAAAGCAAAAGGAGAGCTTGCAAAAATTAAATTGTCAATTTCGTATCTGCTTCCCATAAACCAAATGAAATTCTGAAGAATGCTGTCATGCAAAGTGTAATGTGTATATACATATCCTTACCCCATATTATACAAAAGCAATTTCATTCACACCCTTGATGTGCCCCACTAAAAGGTGGGGGGGGGGGGTCAAACATGACCACTCACTGTCTGCAGGATGACTTTCAACTGTTTGTAATCCAGCAGGATGTATTTTAAACTTCTCATATATGTCACCCTTGAGAAACTTAAGCTAACGATTTAGCAGAGAGCAGAAACTGAAGTAAGATACATAGGGCAAAGCAAGATGAAAAGACTCTTTACACTGACCATAATCTGCATAGGGGTAAGTTTTTTCAGTGTCTCTTTATCCATGCCAAACACCAGGGCATTTAGTGCTCCGTGAAGTGGGGCAGAGAAGCAGGCCAGTACCACGAGTGCAAACACATGGTTGTTGGGAGCAACAGCATTCTGGATTCTGGCAAAAGAGGAAAAGAAGCATTACTCTTGGCTCAGCTGCAAAAAATCATTCAAGTCTTTCAATCTACTCAGGCTGTGTTTAATACGGCAGTTTTTCTTGTACTTTCAAATTATTTCATGGCATTTTATTCACATCCTCCCTTCCTATTTAAAAAATTCAAAATGGGTCTAGGGTGCAACTCTTCCCTCCAGGGGACATTACTCTTTCATGGGTCTTGCAACATGGGCTTTATTTATTTATTTTTTTTGCAACATCAGTTTTTCTTTGAGTTGCTTTGTTCAGTAGGAAACGTTTGCACTGAGGAGTCTGAATCCAACTTTCTGTGCATTCTAAAGCATTAAAGATTTGAAAAATTTTGTTTGTTCCCAACTTTTAGATGTCAGATTGCAGATGTGGTGGTTATTTCCAAGGCTTTCCTGTACCTTTGACCCAACCGCTAATTTTCTTCACTTAAAAAAAAAAAAATTCAACCCATGCTGCTGTGGATGTAAAAGAACACGGCATTTAAAACGACGAAACTCTGAAAATTTTTAATTACCTGTTAATGAGTGGGAAAATGGAGACAAGGAGATATACAAAAGGGTAGAGACGCAGTGGTTTGATGTCCTCACGTAGCATTTGCTGCACAAAATATAAACCGATGACTTGGACATGAAAACATTGGTCAGTCACATATTTTCCAAATTTGTACAGAAGTTTCTACATTTTCACTTTAAAACTGCTTCTACAATATACGATAATTCAAGGTAGCTCCACAATCTGCTTCGCTGCAGTGACATCATGAGGGAAACAGCTTTTGCAGAATTTAAAAAAAAAACCCACATACTTTGTGAAAAGAGAGAACAAGATACAGTGGTAGAGAGAAAGAAAAATTATGTAACATATATTAGCGGATGATAGTTTTCAAGCAAACATGCTTACATGATTGCGCTCTGTATCAGGATCGTAAGTGCCCTCCCAGGTGCTGGCCTAAGAATGGGAAAAAATGCACATAAAGCACACATACACATGCACACCCCGAGTACCTTCTCTTAATTCCAAGCTGCAAGAATCAACTGGCTGTTTAGTGTTTACCATATAGCATCAATGAACTGTATAAACCATGATACGCTTCTATCACATGCCAAACAGAATTTAAGTGGTGGGAGAATCAGAACATCAAAAACGCACAGAAATAAGTCATATCACCAAATTCTTCAAAAAGTAAATGAAACAGGTTAGGAAGAAAGTAGGTGGTCATCAGAAAAGTATTTAAAAATGTGACAAGAACACTCAAGAGAAAAAGCCTTGCAAAAATTAAAACCCACTGCGATTGCTAATGCAGTTCTCACCTTTCTGGAGAGAGTCATGATAATGTAGATGTATGCAGTGAAGAGCAGTATTATGATAAGGAACAGTGGGGCATACCAGCTGTAACAAAGATGGATCATTTCAATTGTTTACTTACAACACAGCTACATTATCAACAGATAAAAGAATGCTTTCTACCACCACAACAAAATTCATCTCAATATTAACTGAACGACATCAGCATTCTATAACTCAAACAGAATTTTATTATTCTATCATCGCTGCAATTATATAGTTCTTTGATATAATTTGAACATAAAAAAGAGTTAAATAAATCAAGACCGATAAAGACACAAGTTCAAGTAACTGACTGTTGCGAAAGTTAAGAAACACAGTTGTCTCCTGACCTTCTCAACTGGCTGTCATGCTACTTTATTGGTTCCCTTGGCTGGCATAAAATGTATTTTAAAAAAATGGATAGTTCCATATACAGATTATTCTTGGTTGTACTCACATTCCCAATCTCCAAGCAATGTCTTCCACAATCCAGCTGAAACAGGAAATTAAAATATAATAAAAATTTTTGTTCAAAACAGATACCCCAAGGTTATTTTCAACTACCTTGATTAAGAAAAAAAGCACTGCATAAAGAAGGGATAAAGAAAGATCTGATAAGAAACTGCCCCAATTTCACTATAACACATAAAACTAAAGTTTCAAAACGCTGACCCTTATTCAAGACAGACTACACACCACAAAGAGGTAACAACCGAAAAATATAAATGGGACAGAAGGGGAAAAAAAGAGAAAGAAAGAAAAGGACTTATCTGTAAGAAACAGGGAAAGAGGTTTGTATTGTCTGTGAAGACCTGAGACAAGTGCTGCAAAGGGACCCAGCAGACACAACCGACTCACCACCAAGCTCCTGCAGGTCCATAGTGATCGTTGATGAACGGCAGAAGTGACATCAGTAAGGGAAGGCCCCAGCACAGAGCATGGTATGCCCTGACACAGGTTTTTTCTTAAGTCTTAGACCATGTAAGTGATCATTTCCAAAATTATTACTTTTATCACAAAAATTTATGACCAGGTCTCTATTTCTCTTCCCCTCTCCCACTCTTCATTCATGCATGTATGCACACTCTCTCAATCACCCACCCACCCTCTCTCTCACTCACCCACCCTCTCTCTCATTCACAATTACATACACGCTCTGACTTATTAAACTTCAGGTCATGCACAAAGGCATAAAAAAATAACCAGAAGGTGCATATGACACCAAACAATGGTCACTTCTTAATTTCTGTGATGACATTTTTAGTGTTCAGTAATGAGAATAGACAAAGATGTGCATTTCAGAAAATAAAAACATTAATAACAAAAGTCAAGAGAAGCTGTTAACGAAATATACAGCAGGAGTGAAATGAAGGGTGTATGGTACAGAAAAACTTGTGATGACTGTGTAGAAGTATCAAAGAAAAAATGCTGTTTCTGTCTTACCCTTCAAAGTGGTCGGTGGTCGTGGTGCGAACCACATTCATGTAAAGGTTGAAAGTGATGCACGCCACCCACAAGAGTACTGTCCAATCTGAACAGCAACCATGCAAGCCCATTGAGCACACATCTACATAACCACACATGTGCATGTACACCCCCCAACACACACACACACTAGAATAATACACACACCCTCACCCCCACACACACACAAATTTTGGTCCCATACTAGTGCCTTATGTCATGAGAAATATCTCATGCCATAAATGTATGGGGATCAGCCCATCCACCACATTTTGAAGGAGCAATAGCAATGATAAGCAGTATAACATCCAACAAAAGAAAAATTATTAAAAATAAAACAAATTCTGCTTCACAAATAAAAATTAAAATAAACCATGATGGTTTTTAGTATCTGCGAGTGATTTGTTGTTGTTGTGTTTGGTGGGAAAGTACTTCCACCTTAAGCTGACTTCAACAATTTGCGAGTGAGTAGAGTCAGAGGTGAGTAAGGCGCTTTCGCCTTGAGGTGATGTTTACTTCCTGCATAATATGCTTTCAACCTTCTAGCTTTCCATGCACTGGTAACATGTACATACTTCTGCATCCTTTGAGTGAAGCTCTCACAAGCAAAGGCATTTCAGTTTGCATTTTCAGTCACGATCCTCAACACATAAAACCATTGCATGGTGCACAGGCACCTAAAATTGATGCACTGTTTGACAAATGACACGGAATTCAATGGAACGTTTTCCGATTTGATATGCGACTAGTGCAGGGTGCATTAGTAAAGCGAAGCCTGTAATTAAAGTACATAACAACAAATAACTTTAATGTGAGAAAGTTCTTTACTATATATGGTATGTGCTAAAAATAACTATAGCTATGTGCTAGTAATTTGTACGAAGAACCACGAACATACCAAAGAAAGTAAGCCACCAGGCTTGGAAGTCGCAAAGTGGGCCATCTTCAATGGTGTTACCCTGCAAATGCATGACTGGAATGAAACCAAGAATTTCAGCGAAGGGGGCTTGACCAAGTGAGACACAGACAGACAGGAAGTTGACGTTTCAGGGCATGGCCCCTTCTTCTGCCATCCTGAAGAAGAGGCCATGCCCTGAAATGTCGACTTCCTGTCTAAGTCTCGCAAGGTCAAATTCTCTTTGTACCTTTATTACCCCAAGCTGCAGTCACCTGTTTCTTTTCTCTTTATCCCAGAAAGTGACAAACATCTCAACTGCCAGTTACTACCCAACTGTAAGCAATGTACCAATCTCAGTTGGGTAAAACATGAACTGAGACATGAACATGTGGGAGAAGAAATTATATCTAAGATCACAAATAATGAACATGTAGTTAACTACCTCTATCAGCTGGCATGATTTTCCTACACATTGAAGTTCTCAAGCAGATTTGTTATTGACACATTTTTAAATTATCCGAAATGCTGGTTAGATGTAGCATAAAAAGTGAAACAAATAAAAGAATACATGTACATTTAATTATCAATGGATTCCCCTGAAAAAAAACTTGGTTTATGGAAAGTACATACCATCAAATATGCAATGCTGTCTAGGAGTGCCCCAATACTCAAATACAAGATCATTCTCTGAAAACAAATATTAAACTTGTATATCATATATCATACTATTGTTACATATTAGATTGGTAAACTGGTGCCCGAAGGTGTGCCAAGTGGTCAAAGATTAACACATACCCATCCACCCACCGAGAGAGAGAGAGAGGGGTCATCTTACTGGTGGTACAACGAAGGCAGACGAGATGCGAGAGACAACATGGTGTACAAAGCTAGCAAAGAGAAGAGGGAGCAGACAGACTACCAGAAAGATGTGGAGAATAGAAATGCTAAAAACAAAAATTACAGAAAAAGCATGGCAAGAGCAGGCCTGACAGCAAACATGATGTCATTCTTATATGATAGCATTATTATATAATAGCAATGAAATACTTTAAAAGCCATCTAAAATTAATACTATGTGTATCACACTACTTTATTCACCTCCATGTTTCACTAAACAGTCAAACTACTTTACAGAAAGTGAATTATTTAATATTAAAAAACTATATCAAATGTGCTTGAAATTTGTGCATTCTTTAAAAAAACCTCAGAAATACTGGTTAATACAAATAGAAATTTGAATTAACACACAAAAAATGAGGAAAACACGAAAGACATGTTCTCCCTTATCTCCTCTTCAACAAATAAAATTTATCCATAAAAATTAAAATTGCTTTGAGGTACAAGCCAAGTATGAATTTATTTGTTACCTGGGCAAACACGACGTATCTGCGAAACAGCCAGATGACAGCTATCATAAATAAACTGAAACACAATGAAAAGTGGCGTATTGTTTTATTCATCCTCTGTCTGTCTGCCTGCCTGCCTGTTTGTTTGTCTGCCTATCTGTCTGCAAGTGTGGTTTTGTTTTATCCAAAACAATATGGTGCATCTCAGCTAATGGGAGTCCTCATCAGACAAGGAATTAATTTGCTGCCCTTCATTCTATGTATCCAACCTGAATTCTCCTATTTGGTCTGATTGGTTAAAGACAAGAATCAACTAATCCAAACAATTTTTCCTGCCCTTAAAACTAGTGTTAAGTGGACTTGCACTCCATATGGCTCTTTCAAACAACCAGAGTGAATCTAAAAGTGGGAACACAAAACTGTTTCTAGAGAAGATGTCAGTATCTGCAGACTGCAAAAATGCCTTACACTGTTTGCTTATTCAAGTAAACAGAGCCATTACCTAGAATTTTTGAAAAAAATACCCCTAAAATTTATGCTCCAATTTAAAGCCATCATAATCCTTAACTACCAGTAAAAATTTTAGAAATGATCAAAGCTTGAAGTCAGCTGCATACCATCCATCTTCTTAGACATAAACTTTTCATTCATAAAAGCCAGTTTTAATGTGATTTTAATAATTTTACTCACCATCCTGTTAGTGAAAATGCTCCAGCAACTTTACGAATTGTAATTACAGTCTCCTGCAACAGTTTCAAAAGCAGATTAATTATTGTTCTTTTTCCTCCAATCACACTAACTGAATATATGTAAACACACACACAGGCACATTTTACTAGTAGACATACAAGTCTAGCGAATTGATATACTTCAAAATACGAACCCCACTGTATTAACAGGACCTCTGTACATTAGTCTGCATTAGGGTGGAGATTTTGCTTTGTGCTTTTATCTTTCTTACTGATCGTTTGATCGTACTCTTGATAGTATTGTATGCATTATAAATAAAAATATGCTGGAGTGGCAGCAAATTACAGCTGTCACAATTTGGCACAAATGTTTTTATATTAAAGGATTATCACAAACGGGCCTCGCATTCTTGTCTGCATTCTTCTATTATTTATTTATTAGTAATACAATAGTGTGTTTGGTAATCAGCCTAATGCTCTTTCTTATCATTTTCGTCCGTCTCCTTTTTCGTGTTTGAGGTAATTTTCTTTACTTTGTGTAACCAGCTATGTAAAGTGACCTAAAGGATATTCTTTGTGATTAGTCCCGAAATCCTGTATTTCAATTACGCTTCAAATGATGAAATCCAAGGCAAATATCGTAAGTTATAGCAACACTTCCAACACATACTTCACCACTTGATTTACGGAATTACTTACACATCTTTCTGGGTTGTCTGGAAAACTATTACAAGAAACTGTCTGAGTTAGATTTGCCATTAGTCCTAATACAAATGAAGAGAAAAGGATTATCAGACATGCATTAGAAAGTCAAATCTTCGAAGAACACAGCTGCATAGTTGATCCTTCTTGTCTACTTAAGGACAACAAACGCGTGTCACAACGACATAAAGTGACTCAATGACTCAATGTGAGGGTCTTGCTAAATGCTTGCTACATACCCCAAACTTTCAAGTGTGTAGGACTCGACGATTGTGCAAGCTTGTGTAGTTTGGGGTGTTTAGATACAGTGTATGGTGTTAGCTGTAAAAGTTGAAGTTTCTCTGTGTACTGTCATAGAACTCACGTGGCAGACTAATTACAAACGCTGTCAAAATAAAATGGAGGAAAACAGGTGGGATGATATAAAGATGCTCGCATACGAAAGTTATGGAGGATTTCTTTCTTTTATAGTCTTATGAAGGGCGCGATCGCAGAGAAAATGCATATAAACATAAGGAACTACGTAGAAGGTTTTGGTGACCTATCGTGTAACGAAAGTAGTTAAGGACGTCTCATTTTGTTCTCACTCCTCGCAATCTGTGCAACCAAATTAAATACTGCGAATATAAATACATTTCGACGGTTAAAGCAATCCCCATGTAGACTGTAATATTAGTTTGAAATGGGGCCCAACAATCGACGTGTGCCGTTAAATTATTGCTCAATTTTGATAAACCCTGGGAACCAATAAAATAATTTTGACAACACGGGGGTTTTGTGTTCAGTTACCATAATAAGAAAAGTTTAATACTCTCCTTTTTTTTTTTGCCTCGTCGAGTGCAGACCTCTACAAAGCCCATGAATAACAAATTTGATGCGTAAGCATATATTGGCTTCTCAGAATGTCCTGGGGATATTACTGCCATTGTTATCATATGGCATTTAACGCCGTAATGACCGAATGAGTACATACTACAGAAAGTACATGATGATGAAGGCAGTGACGTAAACGATAACTAGTAAATCTTAATCAGTTAATGATAATTTTACGATTCTACTGTTAACAACAGTAGTATATTTTCCTTTTAATACTAATAGTAATATTGTATTCCTTTTCAAAAAGTATTAAACTGTAAATTCTTATCCACATTTGAATGCATTTTCTCTTGGCTGAGTGTATCAGTTAATCACAGCTTTTGATGTATTTAATCTTGGACACTTTGCAGACTTAAACTGGAGGACAGTGGCGAGGAGGATGAAGAAAGCCAGATTGACACTTTTAGGCCAGCACCTGTAAGATTCATTTTATTCATTCCTGGATATCTGACACCATTATAATAACCAGTCCTCTGTCCCTCCACCACCACCACCACCACCCTTCTCACTCTGCGTGCGTGTGTGTGTGTGTGGAGCTGGCATGTAAACCTGATGCCCACCTTATAAGAAGGCTGTTGCCCATTAAAATCATACTTATGGATTATATATATATATATTTCAAACCTTCATGTTAGGTAGGTTTTGTGCTAAATTAACATTGACTTCAGATCTGTAGCTTTGTGAAAATGATTTGTTTCTTGATCACAGAAACCTGGGCCTGGGGAACACCCTCTTCAGTTCAACTATTCTCTCTGGTTCTCCAAACGTGCTCCTGGCAACAAAAGTAGCACAAGCTTTGGCCAGCACCTGAAGTTTGTGGCATCATTCGCATCTGTGAGTAGTCAGCATCACAGCGATCCTTTATACATACAGTAAAACCTGTTTCCAACAGACCCTTGAAAGAAGAGACACCTGGAACTAGCAGATACTAATAGTCAGTACTGATCAGTTTTCAACACAGCCTTAACACAATCGTGACGCAGCCTTCGTAGCTTGAACCGTCCCCGTGGCCGCAGGGTTTTTCGCCTTTTTTCAAAAATTCATTAAAAAATCCCCCAAAACAATAGAAAAATGATTTAAACATATTATCGAACTACAATAAATAAAG
>SMGT01005389.1:33994-78185 GCA_004794575.1 Lanistes nyassanus
GGGGGGGGGGGGAGGTTTGAGTAGCTATGTCCACTGGAGGTGTCCACGTAGGGGCAGGTTCTCGTAGCTAATGCAGGGTGTGGCTTCTGCTGTCTCTGTCCTGATTGGTTGATGTATGTAACTGTCTCGATGGCCATGTGTGTGCGAGTGCAGTAATGTATGTATGAAAGTTTAGAATAAAAGGACTGGTTTAGAACGCCAGGTTATCTTTTGGCAAGACTCCCGCAAGAGGCATCTTTTGCCAAGACTACTGCGAGAGGTATCTTTTGCCAATACTCCTGAGAGAGGTATCTTGGCCAAATCTTCCACTGGAGATCTGCTGTGAAGAAACGTATGTGTCTTGTGGTGAAGTCTGCTGAAGGCTGATATGTTCAGTCTTGCTGCAGAACCAAGTGTGTCCTTATCTACTGGACTTCGCGAAGTCTGGTGTCAGAAGCACTGGTGTCTTGAGTAGACCAGTTACCTAGCACAAGGTACTCTTCGGGGAGTTGTGGTGTCCCCCCACCCAAAAAAAAAACTGGTGTGTGACTCTTGCACCTGTTCCTCTGGTGTGGGAAATCTACGGTAACCGGGCGAGAGGAGGAACCGCAGAACATAAAGGAGGGAGATGGAGGGACCGTGGACAGACAGCCATCTAAAGCAGAGGCAAAGATTCAGCCTAGAAGGAAGGCTGTCTGCAACTGAACTCTTGGAGAGTGGGTTCAGAGGTCGAAGGCTGTTGCGAATAAGAGTGCTTGCGCCCTTCAGTAAGCTGTGTCCAGAGGCAAAGGACACGAGGGAGAGATTGGCAGTACAAGTTTGGTTCTAGCAAGGAGCAGCCAAGAGGACTTTCTGACGTCAGTCTTTCAGGACAACAGAGAGGGGCGCCATTTTTTATGAGAACAGATTTCTGTACGTCGCGTGAACTGTACAAACTACCAGGTGAAAGTGTTGTGTGTCCTTCACGTGGTCATGGTGTGTGTGCAGCTGAAACAGGTATGTGTGTCTTCATTGTTAGGATAGTAAAGCAAGTGATGGCAGGAAACACAGTTAACCAGAAAGAAAGTCGGGGAGTCATCTCCTGTCAATGAGCCGAGATTATTATTCGTTCTGTAAATTATAAATACTTGGTATCTGTAAGTGATATTCTCTTTTCTGTTACTGTATTATGGAGTTGTACTATTCCTTTTGTTGTGGGGAGATTGTAGGTGGATGGGGGCTCGTACCACTGTGTGCTGTGAGATAAGCATATAAAAATCATAATGCAGTGATAATGGTTTCCACCTATGCATTTGTCGTCACCTTAAGGGCAGTGGTGCGGAGCGAGGGCAAGGATGATGCGTTTTGGGATAAGTAAATTCCCGTGTGACGACACACACACACACACATGCACATACACACGTGCACACACACACAAACGTGCACACATGCATACACACAGAGTTAAGAGTATATATGTCATTTTTACCTGAATTAAGCTAGAGAAATCACTTTAATGAGTTTCATTGTGATGAGCGGTTTAAAGCTGTGTAGTGTCTAATGTTGCAGGCTGGCATTGCCTATGAGCTTCTAAAGATTGCAGATCTGTTTACAAACAATGATGAGGACTTTGCACTCTACATGACTGACCTGCACTGGGAGAACTTTGGTGTGGATGCTGCTGGGAAAGTTCGCATTTTGGATGCAGAAAATGTTATTGTCGTGGACAGACTTGCTGTGGAAGCCAGTGAGTCACTGATTGTTTGAAGCAAATCTTATGGAAGTGCCCAGGAAAGGATGCCTAGAAGTAGAACTTTGGGAAAACTTTTGTCATCCTGATGGAGAAGTGGCAAGGGTATATACAGAGATGGGAAAGTTCCTAAATTTTTTTCAGCCTGACAGGCTAGTAACTTCTAAAATTAACTATCCACACATGCACTTTTATGTAAGAAGTTTCTTGGAACACGTTTCTAAGGGATGAGGGATGAACTGTTTGCTTTGATAAACAGCCTTAGAAAATGCAGTATGATAAACATGAATGACTGCTGCAAAATAAATGGATGTGTGGTGGAGAATAAGTGTTTCCCTCTCTTTCGATAGTAAAAAGTTTGTTCCTAGAAGTTCCTTTTTCAGTATTTCCTCTTTGGAATGACCAGTTACTTTGAGGAACATGACAAAGGTAGAGGTAGTGATGCCAGCATGGTTATATGCCTTACTCAGGGTTATGATATATTAGTACATGTATAAACAATTTTTAGTGGCAATATGCTAAGGGCTTAATATTCACTACTGAACAAATGTAATGTCTGAACAAATGTAATGTCTCTAACTTTTAGAGAAGCCCAAGAGGTATGATGACTTCCTGCAGAGCAGACACAACCTCTGTGAGGACAGCCAATGTCTGGCCTTTAACCCTAATGACCTTTGCACTCGTCTACATACTGATCACAATTACTATGCTGTGTGTTCCAATCTGCTGGACCCGCAAATGACCGATCCCATGATGCCTGGAGGTAAATCCCACATGCTTGAGCATGCACACACACATACAGAAAGCACAAAGCTGCTGTGAGAAATGTCAAGAACACTACACGCTTCAAGCCAGAATCCAGCTACCTGTATTTTCAGTTTATTAACCTTTTTATCTAGCTTTCTCTTATCTGGAAAGCGCCATAGCAATTATCTGTCAGGCCATTTTGATTTGTCATCGTTCATACAGACCGACAGTGGGAATATCTCAGTGCTTGTTATTTCTATTTTCTGTAAATTTTTTGAAGGTTTAAAACATGGTGGTGCGCATTTTGAGAAGCACTTCGTGTCCTCTGTGTGCAGGACTGCTTCATGATATGCCAGAAGTTGCCAAAGATTTCTGGGATCTGGAAAATCTTCTGAATGAGTGCACACGCCCCTCCAAAGTCAAAGGCCGTATCCTAGCCAAAGACAAACTCTTGACAGCACTGGCCAATCTTCGTGACCAGAGCAGCGACCATAAGAAAAGTCCTGACATGAAGATATATCATGGAAGGGACTTGCCCCGAAAAGATCACCAGGAGGAGGAGGAGTTTAATTTGGTGCCACAAAAGGAAGGAGGATTTAAAGCTGTGCCAAAGAAGAGTCCAGATGCAGACAGGCAGAGTAAGGGAGACAGCCAAGTAGAAGCTGATGATATTGATGAACTAAAGAAAGATGCCGTGCGTCTAGAATGAAAGATGCCATACATCTGGAATGACATAATACACTTTCCTTTGGCTGCCTCCTCCCAACCCCCCCCCCCTTTTCTGTTCCATATTCTCTGTAGGAGGAAGAGGATGGAATAAACAATACCAGTGTTGGCGGAGTTTTGCAGGCAAAAGGCTTGCTTTAGTGGCTTTTTGTAGCCACACTTCGTTTTTATTTTTTGGATTGGTGGGGGTGGGTGGAGAATCGAGGTGTTTTAGCACCACTGGAACTTGTACCTACAAACTCTTGTAAACTTGTTAAATTCATCACCATTACTATCACTACCACCATCATAATCTCCATTCTGAACGGTGGCTGTTGCATTGGTCATGTACTTTGACAGTTCCTTATCCAGCCCTGGCCTGCCCCTCCTCCGTCAGCCATACCATCATTTTTATATCAGCAACTGCGACAGAATCTCACATCATACCACTGTCATTTGTTCATCTTTGTGAAATGTAAACAATTTTTAGATTTTCTTTCTGTAACTATATGTCTACTGAAATGTTCAAGAAAAATGATTTTGGATTTAAAGTTTTGGGGCTTTTTTTTTTTAAAGAAACTTGTTAGCTACATCGATGAATATTGTACATTATGAAATTTTTTATCCAAAGAGGATGGCATACAAAATAGTTTTAACTCGTTATATAAAGTCTCTTACATTCCAGTCAGGTGTGTTCTGTTTGTGGGGTGTGGCATGTTGGGCGAGATAAAAATGAACTGGGTCTGAATATATACAAAGGCAAGCATGCAAAGATCCAGCATTTGCATTCCTGTTTATGTACCTAAGCATGACATGGATTTTTTTTTTTTATCGAGACTGGTTATTATAGTTTACTGGTGACAGACAAAATAACTGTGCTTTAAAAATATAGCCCCAGAATTACAAAATGAAAATCTAAACTTGTGCCAACAAAGAAACTGGAGCAAGCGGTTTTGGAGTATTACCCCTTGTTTAGGGCACACCTGAAAACTTTGCACCTAACTTGCAAGTTTACCCTTATTTCACCAGCAGCCGAATTGCTCAGATAACAAGCTTACCCTACGTCTTTATGCAGGATGCAATGCTGCACTGTTGTCCAACACAAAAAGAGTGATTACTAGTGCTGTTTGCATTTAGATTTAAGTGTCCTCTGTTATTAGGATCAATAGTTCTGTTCAACTGTGAAAAGTTGGCAAAGAGGAAAATCAAGGAAATGAAGTCTTGTTTTCAACCTCAAAGGCATGAAAAAAATACGCTTAATATATGGAAAAACAATACATTTTTATTTTTTGCACTTTGCTGTTGTAAATTCGCACATCGCACTAGATGTGTGATAGGCTACATTCATGTACATACTTACAAACATACAAAACATATACATGTACGTACAATGTAATTCAATTTCTTAAAAAAAATTATCATGAACAGCGCCATCAACAAACTTGCACAAAAGCCCATTTTCTCTACACAGGCAATAACAATAGGTTTGCAACAGGTTAGTGATTTGGGGATTTTCAAATTATTTGTCCTTTATGTAAGCAAGGTTACATCTACATCAAGCCTGGCATTTTCAGTATATTTAATTTTCTCCTTTAGCATATAGCATTCAAATAAACCAATGAAACAGCAATATTTCTGGAAACCATCCAATCTACTGCACTACAAATGAGATGCATATTTTTCTTCCCATCCACAAAAAGTCAATGCCCCCTCCCCCAGCTGTCTTTAAATGTTTCCCTATATGGTTTATATAAATAAAGCAAAGAGGCCAGACGAACTAAAAGAAGCCTCCTCCCCCCAGAAAAAAAAGTTAGCAAAATCTGCAGTTCTATTGATTAATCTTTAATTTCTAAACCAGTAAACCTAGGCTAAACCACAGTGAAGCAGCAAGCTGTTTGGTTGGGCAGGAGGCAAGATTCCCCACCTAACTCTAACTTGCATGTGGCAATGCTGTCAAGTCGAGAAAAAGCCTTCAAGGTTTTCAGCAAATCAAGGTTGCCTGCTGCTGGCCAGTGGGGTCAGTGTTCATCAGCTAGGCCTGCAAAGATGTCCACAGTGCCACATGCGAGGCAACTCTATGCCAGTAATGGACTGGGGGGGGGGGGGGAGAGGGGAGTGTTTGGGAGGAGGAGGGACAGGAGTCTTCAGCGTTTTCACCTTCTGCACTGCACAAGATAAATTTTGAGCCTCAAGGGAGTGTATCACGTCTATGCCAGGCAGCCTCCTGCTCCATAAAATTTACAACATTGCTTAATAGTCATTCTTCCGCCCGTTTCAACTCTGACTGTATTTGGCAATCACTTGATTTGAGATTGGTTCATGGAGGAAGTCAATATGATAAGTCAACATCATATAAAATCATTCTAAAACTTCTGCGTTAAGCTCAAGTAACAAAAAATGAGCTGGAAGCCAGTTTTAATACTCAAAATATTGGATTACATAAGTTAATCAAAGCTCGAATACCTTGGTTGAGAGCTAGCAAACAAATATTACAAGTGACAAAGTCAGGGAGCCATGTCAAGGTGTGAGAACGCTTGAAACAATTCGCTCACATTTTAAAAAAAAACAGACGTCGGTGTACCCCTATCAACCACACTGACATAAATATGTAAAGCTGAAACGACTAGAAATCCCTACTGCACTGAGAAACACAGTCTGATCCTCGTCATAATTTGGAAAATGTTGGGGCAAGAGGAACACAGCTTAACCAGACTCTTACATGAGACAACCTATGACAGTGTCAGAGGAAATCTTGTGCAAGAGATCACATGAGTGGGAATTTTTTAACTCGTAATAACAAAATTTTTTAAAAAATGGTAACACATTCACACATAGAACATCATGTCTTGCATAACAAACTCACTTTTGAAATGGGCAGTGCTGGTCACTGTGGAAACATTTGTCTGTACAAATATTTCCAAACATTTTCAAGTGTCATCTCAAAATTCGAAATTCTTTTCAAACTCTCTGCATCATAGTGGTCTGGACCAATCCCATGATGGAGAGCTTGTTCCATGGGGCATTCAACTATCAGTGTCAACTGTCTCTTCTGAACTTTATATCTCAGCAAGTACTCCTTGTGGGCTTTGCTACTCACTGGCCTTAAATTAAAAAAAAACACCATAAATCTGGCCACAATTCCTTCCTCTCCAAGAATCAGTTTTCAGCCCACAGAAAACTTGTCCCCCTTTATGATCAGGGTAACAAAGGCATTCTTACTTCTCATGCAGATGTCATACAACTCTTGACAAAAATTATACAACATTTAGCTGACTAAACTGATCGATGATCTTTCAACTTTTAAACAAACACTTTAACCTTCAAGATGATCTGTTTCCAGGGTGGGGTTGAGGAGGGGAAGAGGAGACATAACTATGAAAAACATCCCCACCCTCAAATTTGAATGTTATCATGCACCCCTGATTGGAGTACAAAATCACTTCCCACTGCTGCTGAAAATTAACCAGACACTTCTTATTTTATATGAAGTCCATACAAAACCCTGGCTAAGAGACATTCTCTTTCTCAAGTGCAGGAAGCCCCCTCTCCCATCTTTTGATTGCTGAAATGACACAAGAATAGTAAACACAGTCTCATCTGTGTGACTTCATCTGCCTCCTTGTTTTGCAGCATAAATCAAAGAATGGCAGCATGAGCATCCATCCCTGAATGTGGAACTGTAAAATCATTAAGACTAGAAAGGCAAAGAGGTTACATTCCATGTTTGGACGCCTGTACTACAATATCAACATCTTACACAATTCGGAATTACAAGGAGGAGTATGACATTAGGATGGCAAAATATAAATTAAATAAAGCTTAATGTTAAATATGTTAATTTATCCAAAAATGTGAGTATATGTGTTTGTGTGTGGATACATGCATTAAGGCATGTCTCCAGCATTTATAATTCTGGCCAAGTGTTCTGTGTAGCGAGGTCTTGATAACTGAAGGCTTAGAGTGAAGGCTTACAGTCATCATTGAAAGCAAAAAATAAAAAAACAACTTATGTTTCTGAAACCTTTAGGGATGCCAGTCACTAGTAGACATGAGCTTGATAAAATTTACAGTACATCTGCATTGGGTGACATTCACCATGCTGACCCCAAGCATCCAGTAATGATTACATGTTAAATCCTTAAGGGCTTAACCAAGAACAAAAGGTTTTCGGTGGACAAATGAGACAAGAGGAAAGTTCTATTGTCAAATCTGCCCCAGATCTAAACAGAACATGTATGAACATGCTGAGCAATGCTCTCAGTCTTCATTACCTGTGGAGTTTTCAACCGGTGAGACACTGTAAACACAGGAACGCACACACACGCATGCGTCACACACATGATGATTTGTTTCTAATCCTCCCCCCTCCCCAACTCGAAAAAAAGCAAAACAAAAGAGAAGCCCAGAGGACCTCTGACTCTGTCACACCCAGCTCCTCTGGGAAAAAAAGCAAAAAATCCCCAACAAAACCCACTATAAAATAAATGTTTCCATTTAATGACATGATCTGCTATCCAGAACCATTTTACAGATCAGAAAACACCGCCCTCCCAACCTCATACACCTTTTTCAAAATTCCTTGCACCCAGGAGCACAAAGCTAGTTTAAATAAATAAGACTTTCATCTCCATTCACGCATTCATCAAAAATATACCCTAGGGATGATGTGCCATGCTGAGGGGGGTGGTGGGGGGACCCACTTTGAACACCATGGCAAGGGCTGTTTTAGCAGAGGCCCTTCTCATTCACTCCAACACCCACACATGCTCAGCACCAACACAACATCAACTTCAGCTGGGTTGCCTGGTGCTTGACCACAAGATACAGAACACAGGTATATTGTACACAATGTTGCACTGTTTGTTCCGCCTGCATTATGTACACTTTTTTTTTTTGTACAGCGACACAGTGGGTCAGATTATGTAGAGGTCACAAGAAATGAAACATGCAAGTCTTGTGTGCTGTTAATGGTGACAGGAATATTCACAGCTAAAAACTTGTACTTTTCTTCCTTTGATGCTTCTATGAAAAATCTGAAATCAATAGCAGCACTAACCTGAATGGCTAGAAAGATTTTTTAAAAGTCAATGTTCCTGTTACTAGGTGAGTAAAACTACTAAATGGTCCAATAATTATTGTGATCAATCCAGGTCCAATCTCACCTCCACCACCCCCCCCCCCCACCACCTTTCCTTCACTTTTTTCCTTTCTCCTTTTTACAGTGGATCGAAAAGTATAACAGTTTATTCGGTGGGAATATTCTGTGGCATCGAGAAGGTCAAATATCTACAAATGCTTTCCGATCTGATCACCATTACAAAGTAAAAAAGTAAATTTTAAAAAAATTCCCAGCATAATGTTATTACTCTCTGACAAACATCACCTGACCCTAAAACCTGCTAAATGGTTTGTAGTTCCTTCAAGGACTCATGAAACTGGTTTTGGCTTTCTTCTCAAAGTGTGAATGAGAGAAAGGCAGACGGAGAGAGACTGTGTGTAAAATGTAATATTCCCACTCCTGCAGCATTATTATAACAACAGAAGACCAAAAAGAATTTCCTATGAAGCAGCATACAAGAAATCTTGCTCGCACGAAGTACTAAAATGTACACTTGCATCGCTTCACCACTAAACGATGTACAAAATAACAAGCTGAACATTCTTTATCATTTGATCATCATCCATACCGGTTATGAATCTCAAGGCCAGCAAGAAAAAATAAACAATGCTGGCCCGACTGCATGGTTCTGCATGGGGTGGGAAGACCCTCTGAAGAGATAAACAGGAAACTGGAAAATTTGGAAGTTCCCGTAACAATAAGGGGAGGGTATAATGTCTGACAACTGCTATGAGTGCTATATGGTGAGTAGAGAGAGTATTCTTTCAATCAAACTGCTAAAAACACAGCCTCCACCCCTATCCCATCCCTGCTTAAAAAAAACCCCAAACCTTGAAGTGCCAACATCTTCATGTTTACAGTTTCACATACTTCCTCTGTTGTTCTGGTGGCTTGAAATTCACAAATGACATTAACTAAGACTCATCTGAGACTATGTGACAATTACATTAAATGCAACATGAATGCAGAACTGAGATTAGATCTTCTCTTTAAAGAAAGTAGGATCAAGGAAATAAAATGTCCTGAACTGTGTGATTCATTGCAACCAATTTAGTATTTCTTGGTCAGTACAGCTCTGTTAAAACTGACCATGTCTGTCTGCGCAGTTCTGGTACAAAACCATGTGCGTGTGCATGCACGAGTGAATGAAAGAACGACCAAGCCAGACACAGACAACGGAGGAAGAGAAAAGAAAAAAAAAGAGAGAAGGGTTGTGGATGCGTGTGTGTGTGGGGGTCATGCATGCAAACATCATGATGGAGAGAAAGACAATGTCTGGGTTTGTGCAGCTGCAACCGTCCAATTGATGCCAAACCAGAAATGAGGACAATGAACACGTCATATAACATGAGAGGACAACACTTCTACTCGACACTTAATATAGCCATCAAGCTGGTCACCCAGAGTAGGTCTGTACAAGTGCTATTGCTAGTTACACGATGAAGGCAAACAGAACTTGACTGTCAGTCTGGCACAACCTTCCTCGATGTTTGTGTCCTGCTAGTCTCTGTGATCTTTCCCCTGGATTCTGGAACTGTGGGATCTTAGACACCAGCTTCATGGCTTTAAGACAGTGCACAATTTGTGGTATAGGCAAACGTATAAAGAACCATGCCAGTTTTGTCTTTTCTCAAAAAAAAAAAATTCAATTCAAACAAAACCAACAAAACAAAGCTCTTGAAACTATGATGATGATTGTAAGTGGTCAATTTCCAAATGATAAAGAGCCATACCTATGCAGTTAAAGTCACAAAACTATGACGAGCAAGTTTTCTTGTATGTGTGACAAATTTTGGGTTGACCTTCACAATCATTTATATAAAAAATAAGTTCACTTTTGTTCTCAACAGCTGAAGCCTTGTAACCCTTCAAAAAGAGGATACATGAAGACACAAGAATTTTCGAGGAGGCTGGCTCAGATTGTCTAACCGGTCTGAATATTTTCAATAATAACCACATCTCCTTATATGAACTGTTTCAATATTGCTGCAAAAAGATATTGCAGGTCCTATCCCTCAGTTCTGAGACTGATGCACTGGCGAGTACAAAACCCATCTTCAACAAAATGTAATGAGAACTGCTTTGGAAAGCATTCAGCTGTTGTGTACAGAAGTACAACTGGTATTATGCAAAATGTCTTTATACTGGCTAAACAAAGAGACTACATTTATTTTACTGATGTTCAAAACATGTTTTTCCAGTTTCAAAATGAACGTAGGTAAGATCTGACTGAGCACTGATCCCTCTTCCTGTTGGAAATATGCTGCAGTCAAAAACAGCTCGCTAAGCTCCAGCCATAAAAATAAATAAAAACTTAATGCACATCAAAATCAAAATGTAACAGCATCTCTACCCTACACTTACATCTCCCATTTAAAATTACCTGTAAGGTGTGCATGTGTAATCTGCAAAGCTTACATCACTCTGTACTTTCACACTCCTATGGTATCTTCTCACATAGATACACATACCTATATACAACAGTGCACATGACTGTGTTCTAAGTCAAGAAGAGTGATTGTTAAGTAGAGAGATTCAAGGAAAATATTTAAAAAAAGAAAAAGAAAATGAGACAGAACAGCAATCAGCAGTTTGCAGCATGCCAGATCAGGCATTTTTCTATGCCTATGACATTCAGTACCTTGTGTGATGTAGGTGTAAATGCAAGAACATGAGAGTCTAACGCAAGCATCCATGGAGACCAAGCCTCCTTTGGTGCATGCACATTAAACCCATTCACGAAAAAAAAAACCCAACCCATGTCTGGACCTATCATCAATATCCTCTGTAAACAAAACTTTCATAGCAGTGTGAACATTGTTTTTGAACTGTCCACTCCAGCAGAATAATGGATGGTTAAGGCAAAGGAACTACATGTATTAGCAAAGCAAATTTCTCAAATTTTATTTAATGATATTAAAAACAGAACAGAGGTAAATTCCCATCACGCTTTGACAAAAAGACATCATGAAATCAGGGGAAGACTAGCGGATAAGATAAGGATTTGCTAGTTCGTCTTCCTTACAGCCTGTTTTCCTTCGTGGCTGCACAATATGCAAAAAATGCAATTGGTCTACACAAGAGTAGCTTCTAAACCCAAGGCTGCAGCCATTATACTACAAAAGTTGAAGCTTGTAATGGAAAAATTTCAGCATATTCTCTGCAGGCAATCTCCTTGACATCTGATCAAGATAAAAGGCCATGACTGCAGTAGCAAAACCTTCTCTTTGGGATCCTAAACATGTTGTGGCCGCTATTAGTTGTGACTGTCGCCAAGAAGTCAGGCACATGTTTCATGGTCTGGAATGAAACTTCCCTCCACCCTCTACCCCAGAAGTAGAGTACCCAGAGAAAATTCTCTTTAGGTACATGTTGGGGAGAAGTTCTTCAAACAGGGCCTACAGTTTGTTGAATAATTGTGAAATATCTCTATTTTGCCTATTTGGCATTGTGGCCCCGATAAAATCTTTGAATGCAAAACCCCCATCTTCTGCTGAAAGGACATCTGACCCACATTGCTTTTATGCAAGTTTTCATCATCTCCCATTGAGAAATCAAGCCCACAGGACAAGAAAACATCACAATAACACACTGATGCAAAGTGCTTAGGTTTGTAGTAACCATAGATTAGTGAGGGAAATGTACAAAAAAATTTTGTGTGTTGAGAATGTGTTTTACAGCAAAATGATATCATGAAAATGAAATGCTTTGAAATACGGTTTCTTGTGATTTTTTTTTTTCCTTGAAGCACCACAAATGTCACTAGCCTAAGCGTCTTCGAAAGTCATTCTCTCCCCTCCCCCATCCTCTCACATGACTAGCTGCAGCTAGACACAGTCATCCTTGTCCCCACTTTTGAGTCACGATTGTTTTGTTTTTTGGTTTTTTTTCTTTTTAAATAATGCAAGTATTTTTCAGCTGGACAAATCTCATTCTAAACTCTTCAGACCAGCACAATCGTGTGACCCTGACACGTTGTCCTGACTGGCAAGGTGGGCGCTACTGTGTGGTGGGGAGTTAGGAAGCTGCAGGGAAGCTAGGCTGTAATCCACACTGCCGCAAATGACATCACCAGTTGGCCAGACCTGGTTTGCTGAGCGTCATGAAGTAGATCTGACAAGAGGAGCCTGACCGAACGGATGAAAAGAAAACCTGCAACAGGGGGCGGGGGAAAAAATAAGTGCAGGAAAAATGTCAGTCACCTGCAGAGTAATCGTGACACACTTCTGTATGCAGCAAATTCTACAGCAAGGTCAAATCTATGCTGTCTGACAGAATTATGTCAAAATAAAGGAGGATTTATCTGGTGGCAATGAACCTGTCACCGAAAATAGGAGGCAGATATATGCTCCCCAAGAGCAATTCCAGATAAACCTCAACCTACGACTTTTCATAACAACTCCCTCTTACAGCACAACCCTCAGACCAGCCCTGTAAACCAGCGCCACAAGCAGAGAAAATATGGGTACTGAACAGGTGTCCCAAAACAGATGTTACCACTATGCTATGGGTCTTCCCGTAAACAGGGTGGGTGACAGATGAATAGAGTGACAGAATCATGGATGGATGAACAGGCTCTTAGTGCTTTAAAATGGAAATGACATGGAAGCAGTACGTTACCTTGTCGTTCCTCTCACACAAGAACTTCAGCTTCTGGGCTTTCTTGTGCATGAAGACGCCATCTAGATGACCTGTCTCAGCCGAACGTATTTCGATTGCTTTGTTACCCCAGCCCATTATTTGCCCTGTGCTGATGTATGCTGGGAAAAATACAAAACAGCACAGTGAAAAGAAAGAACCTTTTAAACTGCACACATATTTCAAAAACTTAAACAGAAATATTTGAAGGAGTGTGGAGGGGGAATGAGTCAGATTTTATTTCACTGCTGTTATCTGTTGACAATTTTTTTCCACCATCACCAAGACTAGGCAATAGAATGAAGAACAGGTACAGCATAATACAAGCTTCAACACCCATAAAACTTATTTCTAAATGCAAACACTTCACAAAATGACAAATAGAAACAACGTGCATCTCTGCTTTCTCACCTCTCATAAAGTTTTTCTATTTTTAATTTTTAACTGGTTGTCGTCTAACCCCCTTTTTTGTCACAGTTCTTGGCCTGCATAATCTTTCCCTTTGCAAACAGTTTCATACTAATCATGACTATTTCCTTGTATATGTTAACATTTTGTAAAATTATTTCATTTCTAGTGTCCATGATCTGGTCCTAGCTGTGACTGGATTTGACAGGAAAAATGCCACCCAGTCTGGTTGGATGATGAAAAATGAGAGACTCACCAACAGAAGTGGGAAGTTCCCCCCACTGTAGGACAACATTTTTGGTGACCTTCCCGTTTGTGTCCACATACACACCTTCGTCTGCAAACACCAAACGAGAAAAATCAGTTTGGTGACTTGAAAGACTCAATGCAAGCTGAATGCAGATTAGGCAGGGATGGTACCCTCCTCCCCCCCCCCACAATAACAGAGATTATGCAATAATGCTCTTTCTCTTGACCCCACACTCGCTCACCCATCCATCATACCATGCCATAATTTAGATTCTGACCTCTTTATGGCAATTTGCAAAAATTACATCCAAATGAACAGTGTTCAACAGACCCAAGAAAAACATCACTCACTGTCATAGCAGAGCAGCAGGTGCATGCCATTGGTGTTAGGAAGAATGACTATGGTGTGTGGAGTGATAGTTCCTTGGGTCTGAAAAAACATCAAATTCCCGTTCAGTAGGAGACAGACCAGCAATAGTTCTAAAGCAACACAATATATCCCTTTAGTGTGACATGAAGATGAGCAGTCCAGCAACAATTTTAAAGCGACACAGTAAGAAACTGAGTGGCAAAAGCAAACAGTTTGAAAACACTGTTTGAAAGGCCATGTAGTGTTAATTAATTTACTGATAATGCAAATGCAAGTTTACTGATTTCCCCATAAAACATTTTTTGCCAAAAAAAATTGAAGAAATCAATAGCAGATTGAAGAAGGGGAGAGCCGAAAATGCAATAAAGGTAAACCAACTGTAGCAAAGAACGTGATTACCAGTATATATATATATAAAAGAACAAAACTAGTCTGCTTCTGGCATCCTACCCCAACCCCCCCCCAACTCCCCCCCCCCTCCGTTTGGTCTTAGTTAACCTTTCCTTTCTTCTACATTCTGTGTTGATTACTAGTGTTAATAGGGAAGCAGCAGACATTTTTTTCACCAGACTGCAGTAAATCAACTGTCATGCCCAAACTTAAAAAGCAGACAAAAATCCCTGCATGTTGCTGGATTGATTCACAAAAAAGCACACATTGCAAATTGGAGGGAAGGGGTGGGTTACAAAATCACATTCGAGAATCCCGTTTGTCACACGGGGGAAAAAAGCCTAGTTTCAAGATAAAAAATCTCTTCCAAGGCAAAAAGTAGAAAGGCACAACAACACAAGCTGTTTTAACCAAACAGATCAATAGCAAATAATGAATTATCACAACTACTATGGTTTGTCAAAAAAACAAAAACAAAAAAAAACCAGCTTGGACGGGCAAGCAAAAAAAAAAAACTGCTGGAAAGAAAGGAAAACCAGCTTGCTGAATGAAAAATCAAGAGAAAACACCACACAATTAAGTCAAATCAAATGGCAAGCAGGGAAAAAGAAGCAGTTGCCCCAGCCTTGTTGTGTCTAACCAGTTTATCACACAGTCTGTAGGTTTGGGACACAATGTCATTACCTGATTGACAAAAAAGGTGATGCTACCACTAGGTTGAGCTGCAACGTTATTATGTGGCGCCCGATACTGGTCGATGAGAGAACGAGGAAACACAGAGACAGCCAGAGAGATAAAGGAGACAATTAAGATTTTATAGAACAAGCAGAGAAATTCACAGTAGAGAAAAATTGCTCAAAGTCCTTTTGGCACCACAAAAAATCTCCTGCAGGTGACAGTATGTTTGCACATTACAATTTAAATACAGTTCCAATGTTTTCAAACCCTATCATTTAAAAGAGGGGGGGGGTAGGGAGAGGGGGTTATTGCAAAAACAACATATTTAACATTTCATGTCAATGATCAGAGTACAAAGTCTACTTAAGTAAAACTTTTTTTTGTTGCTAGTATTACTAACTTCAGCAAAGGCATATTATAACCACATAAGAAAAATCTGCATCTGGTTTACTATATATGTATTGTACACTGGGCACTGATTTAGTAAATGTGTAGTTCACACAGTGCAGTGGAAGTATCATTCCTAAATGCATAATGCACACAGTGCAGTGGAAATATCTTGATTCCTAAATGTGTAGTGCACACAGTGCAATGAAAGTACCTTTAACAACTGGATTATTACACGTGTAAATGAGAAACTTCAAATACCTGTATTTACATTATTCCTTGTGCCACAATTAACACAAGCTACCATAAAGGTTAAAGGACAAGGAAGACACCATGTCTTTACTTACATGTGAAGGAATGTACAAATCGAAGACCTGAGACGTGTCAAGGTCAATGGCATGGAAGCCCATGGTAGATCCATAGATGACCTTTAACCTCTGGCCCTCTTCAATTGTCAGGTCTACCAGAACAGGCTTGTGAACAAGCTCTGTGAAAGACTGCATCAGAAAAAAAGATAAATTATTACATGCATATGATCACATCTAACACAGAAACCCAGTAAGTCTGAAAGGGCCAATAATAAGAACTTTACCAGACCATGTTTTCCGAGTATACTGCCTAGAAAACAGCACCCAGAAAACGCTGTGAACAAATCTTACACCAGGATTCACACAGTCATTTAGGTGAGACACACAGTGTTGTAGCAAGGATTTGCACCTAATAATTAAAGCTTATAACCTAAGATTTTATACGTGTTGTATCCGGATGCAAACAGAAAGCCTTATCTACAAATGTTGACGCCAATCTGTTTAGCCCCACTAAACTTGACATCAAACTTCCTACGTGCAAAACTGTAGATTTTGAGAAGCCTTGCACAATTACAAAATAGCGCATGATGTACTTTAAACACTAACAACTTCCAAGGGGCAGATAGATGCATGAGCTGCTTGTTTCACACTGTGCACTGCTGCTAAATACAAGTGATGCGATTCTTCCAGCACCTGCCTTGTGCTGGTTTAAATGGAAAGGTGGCTAAGCATCAAGCAGAACTTCTTATGCATCGTAACTTCTTAGGGTCATAATAACCATTTCTTTGAAATTCTGGAGATCACCACTCAAATACTGACTGGCTGATGAATGTAAATATCTTTTCCCACAACATTCCAAAAATCCATGTTACAGACATTTGGAGCAAATATTTTGTGTCCGAATGCTGATGCAGGCATCTTTTACCCAAATCTGTGTTATGAGAAAGAAACCTATAGTTATCTATCCAATCTCTCAAAACTGACAAATTCCTGGGAGGCAATGCTTCCTGATGCAATGAATGGCTACGCAGCCATGTTTGCTCCCAGAAAAGGCTATGATGTTTCGAATGTGTAACTGTTCTTTTTTCTGTTTTCAATTCTGCCAGCACATGGAATCTCCTCGTCTCAAGGCAGAGCCTATATGTTGGTATAGGAAAGCCCACATCATCACCTCGGTTGTATACTATTTTCAATACTGCTCAACCCGTTACAATTGCAGGCTAGTACAAATTAAGTACACATATTCTTCTGCAGTTATGTGTGGGTTCTTCTATACTAAATAAGCAAGCACTCACCTTGAAAGCCATGAACTTGTGGTAAGGCTTTGGTGCCCAGGCATAGATTTCTATGCTGTCATGCAGTGCTATCACCAGAAACTTGATCCTTTCATATTTGACTGGGTGGGGAAAAAAACAATGCTGATGATTAATCAAATGTCTCCACAAGCTTTTCTCTGTTTGTTCCCAAAATACCATTCTTTCTTATTTATATATATATTTTTAAAAAAAGGCGAAACAGAATCATCCACACCTTAAAATGGGGACCTGGATACCTCAGTTGGTTAGTGAACTAGCAGGTGGGAGGTTTCTGCTTCAAATCCTGGTGTGGCCAAGGATTTTTTCCTGGAGTTATACATTGTGCAAACTCCATTTAGCCATCTCCCCCAACATTAAACTCCATGTCTGCACTGGCCATCTTACTGCAGCTATCAGTCTGGTTGTTTTTTTCAGTGCATAGCCTAGTAATAGGACCCCATTCCCCCTATAGTCCACCGCCCTGATATGCACCCAGTTTGCAGTGGGACGTTAAGAAACCCACAACCAACCAACTGTGATTGGACGGGAGAACTCCTCACCTATTTTGAAGTGCACACAGCCCTCAAGCTCTCCAACATTAACAAATCCATTCTTTTTGTCACTCTGCAACAGTCAGCATTAGCGTTTTAGTCAACTCAAAGTTAAAAACATAAAGCCATTATTTTCTTTTTCAAAGCACTCTGAAGTTGCACCATCCCGCTTGCTTAGAGATAGTGAACAAATATTAGCTACCTATCAGTATCCTCCGAAAATCTCTGCACTGCTTCTATCCCAGAAGTGATCACTACTGTGTATGCCAAACAAAAAACTAAAACCGAAACATGGACTGCCGACATAAGTTTAGCTCTGATAAATGTATGAACATCCAGGTAAGTATAAAGTTAAGCACTTTAAAGAGAGAATGATGAAAAAAGTCTGCCTCTGAAAACATCTTTCTGCACTGCTGAAGAAATTCACAAATGTTCTAAGCATTAATAAACCAGCTTTGTACAGAAGCTGGCAAGAAAAAACTGCAGCAAAAACACTGCCGCATTTTGTTACCCATGTACTGCACAGATATCAATTGTTTCTCTATCACCTTATCATCAAGCAATGAGTGTCTGTTGTAACAGCTTGGCTTGAAAGAACCAGTCCAGCTTACCCCTTCTGTCTTGAAGATTTTGGTCTTCAGCCAAGAGAGATAGTATACGCGGATCTTGTTTTTCTTGCCAGATATGGTGACCAGGATGTTCTGACCCTCCAGAACCTCCATCTGCTGGAAGCGGCGTCTGGAGATCAGCGTGTACACTGTCAACAGAGAGACGCAAATCACTAAAGCTTTCTAAATAACTGCATGCTTCAGCAGTTGTGCTTTTCAATTTCACAAGTGTCTGTGGCCTTACAGAAAATATGCAACTCCCATGACAGCTTCCAATGTTCTATAATACAAGTAAGTGTTAAATCAGCTCCACTGCAAACTCAACTGATGTTAATGCTGGTAACATTTGAATTACCAGTAATACAGCAGGTTCCCATAATGAGGCATGCCACAGTTACCTGGCCATGGCCATGGGAGTACTAGAAAATAGGAATTTAAGCTAAGGAAAACAGTGCCTACTGGCTGATCACATGACAACTGTATTCAGATGCAGGAAATTCCTAAGTTAAAGGGACTCAACCACTTCCAACTTCCCCAACCTTCATAAACCTGCTATTTGGCACAGTGATTAAAAAATAAGTATCAATCCACAAAAATGAACTGCAGGCAAGGCCTAAAGTAATTTGCTGAACTCATGGAAATCTTACAAACAAAAACCATGAAAATCATTCGAACAAAATGGATAAAAATGCAGGACATCACCTTTTCCTTGTCCACTGCGATCAAGCAGCATGAGACCATTTTCTGTTCCTATCAGCAAGTTTACACCTATTGGACCATACACATGCACATATGTAATTATTAATACATTCAATTTGTAAAAAATAGTAATGAATGCTGCCGAAGAACAGTCAATGAAAATGAAAAGGGACTGGTTACAGAAGCATCTGCACGCTGTTTTCCATTTCTAATAATGAAAGCGCAACAATGACCAAACGAACAAATATAGGAACTACTGGTTAAACATCAAGTTTTGCTGACTGTTGCCACAGTAATATGGCTGCAACTTTGTACAGGAGCTTACTTATCAGACAAATGTGCACCCTAGTTCACCAAATATGCCTACATATACAAATAACCACATTCAACAAATTAGGATGCACATTCTTCTGATTAAGAAAGGCCTTAAGGCTGTACTCCTGCACCTATCCGTGCTCTACGATACTCTTGTGCTTCTGTACACAGTCAACCTGAACAGACCATGCCAATTCCCTCTACATGGAAACAGTGTGTTGAGAACAAAAAATTTCAGAGAAGATACTCGTGCAAGGTATTTTCCTCCGATTTTGTTTCTGAAAGGACCCACAAAATTTGTGGAACCAACTGGATATTTCTAGTTTTATGCATTGTTGAGATGATTCTGTTGAAAACTTTAGTTTTGTTTGACAGAATAAAAGAGGCCAATACATCACCCAAGTAATAAAAACTTGTTATTTCAAGGAGATAATTGTGCAAGTGTAGTTAAATTAGTCTTTTTCTGAAAAATCTCCTATGACCCTCTGACCCTTATTATGGCAAAAAAAATGCATACATTCTTCACAGAAACATATAACCCAATAAACAGCTTCGCTGTCATTTACATTTTCCGTACACCCTCCTCGCCCCCCCCCCCCAATCCTCTTCTTGTGCGAATCATTATTATCTGAATTGTAGTTATTTACAAGCTGCATTTTAGAAACCACATTTAACTTCTCCAACCATTGCTGCAGGAATCCAAACAAAAATCCTGTAATGAAAATCTATGACTCCATGATGGCTTAAGTGTTGGAACAATACCAAAAAACCAGCAACTCACCCCATAATGCTGCACACATTATGTCAGAGCCGAAGCGTTTCTTGTATTTGCGAATTTCTGGGGTATCACTGGCAGATTCTGTCGTCTGGGATGGCGTGACATTGACGTTGATCTGTGAGCCGCGACGTGAATGATGTGAAATTGAGGTAAGCGTGCCACTGTTGCTTCCACCTCCACCACCAGCGCCAAAGCCGAATGCGGAGAAGGATCTCTGGTGACGCATGGAAGGCTGTTTGCTGACGGCTTGTCGATACTGCCAGGTAGTGCGATGGAATGAGCATAGGACAGTGGAGTGAGAGACAGACGCTGGCCAGCAACAACAGAGGGGGCAGCACTAGCAAAAAGGGGACACCTACACAGCGGTACATCTCAAAGGGGCCTAAGGTTTTTTTTTATAAGGGATGCAACAGAACCAAGGATCCCTTTTTAAAAAAAAGCAGTTTGCAAAACTACACAAAAAGCTGCTTCTGAAATGGCTGGAAAAACCCAGAGCAAGTGAGCAGACAACATCACAGACAACTCAAGCATCCCAATGATAAGGACAACAGCTACAGCACAACGCCTGGAAACTGACCTATCACAATATTTTGGCTAGGACTTAATTCATAAAGATGTGGATGGTGAAAAAGGAGGTAAAAAAACAACAGAGGGTAGAAAAAAGGGGAATAGAGAGGAAAAAGATGAGTATGCATGCAATCATGCAAACATGCAATCATGCAAACATGCAATCATGCAAACATGCAATCATGCTGCTAAAGAACTGAGAAACATAACTCAAAGGGCACAGAATTAAGGCTCAAGTCTTGAAAAACGTCACAGCAAGCTCTAAAAGCTCTAGAGATAATAGCACGTCCCCTACTCCGAGCCATGCTCATTTCTGATAATGCCCTTAGCAAAGAGATGTTGTTAGCAAGAGGTAGCATCCTTGCTAGTTACAGGTAATGTTAGTGCATGTTACAGGTAATGTTAGTGCATGTTAGAGGTAATGTTAGTGCATGTCCTGTAGGTTAAAAATGGAATTAACCACAGGTGTCAA
This sequence comes from Lanistes nyassanus, assembly GCA_004794575.1. Lineage (NCBI taxonomy): Eukaryota > Metazoa > Mollusca > Gastropoda > Architaenioglossa > Ampullariidae > Lanistes > Lanistes nyassanus. The sequence continues at coordinate 54,987 of SMGT01005389.1, forward strand.
TACTTCTGTCACAGCCAAAGCCAGCTACACTTAGATCAGACATCTTCATGCAGGCTCCAATGACCAAACACAACTATATTTAGATAAAATATCAAAAGATTTTATATCCTTAGCAGTTAGGATCTTCTTGCAAACTATGTCTTCAGGAAAATCAGAATCGAATTGCTTTTACACTTCAGGTGAAGCATCTTGGTTTAAGTTTAAGCTAAAACTGCATTTCATAAAAATATAAGTGGATAAAGAATTGTCAGGTAGAATAGTATTTTACTTTCATTGTCATCTTTCAATTCTGTTCTTAGGAACGATAAAATCTGGACATTTAATTCTTGATGTTTAAGAAACGCATTTGATCTATAAATCTATCTCCAAAAAATCAATGCTTTTGCCAGGTTTTCATGACACAATGGGGAAGATTTTGATTAATTTAAAAAAATTAAATTCTACTTTATCTTTATTCACCAAATTTGGTGTAATCTTCACATGTTAAAAATTATGTAATTATCACTCGCTGGAAGATAAGATAAGAACGCTGAGTTAGAAGTGTTAGTTTAGCTGCAAACTGATATTCCATAGCTGGTTGGCACGCAAAAGGAAACAAGGATTACAGAAGGGCGAGGTGGGAGAAATAAAGTACAGGTACTTAAGTTGTTCAATCATTTCCGTCATCCAGAAAGACACCATAAAGGCTAAACCACATGAGCCATTTCATATTTAGCCTGCTGTATTCCCAGTGGATGAAAGTTGCCCTTGGGCAAGTAGCACGCCATAGACAATGACGCAGCTGGGGCTGTGTGTTGTTAATTAAGCCTATCCCATGTCTTCCCAACAGGTAATGTTTTTGCCCATAGCCCTTGTATTGTGCTCTGTGATTTTAAACGGATTCACTCAAACTACGGATGATAACACCATGAATCATCCCGACTTCACACAGCTGGACAATTTGCCTGAACCCAGTGGGTGAAATTACTCATGTGCCATAGCCTTTATGAACAAGGTTGGTTTTTTTTTCAATTATAGGGTAAAGCAATACTCTGTACAAAAAGGTATCATATGTAGGCTGGTATCTGTTGCTTAAAAATATAGCACATAGTAAACAGGTATGTGCAAAGAACATTGTGTTATGCACACACACACACACATGCACATATGCCCATGCATGCACACACACACATCCAAACAGATTTTTCTCTTCTTGACTTTGAAAAAATTTAATCCATCTTCAAATCCTCAAACTAAATTACAGTACACATTTAATCATAAGAAAATCCAATAATCCACCTTTTTAAATTAAAGGAGGACTATTCAGGAAGAAAAAAGTCTAACCAATAAAAATCCCCTCCCTCTTACCCTCTTCACAAAAGATCCCCCCCCCCTCGAAAAAATCCCCATATACATGCAAATAGAGATTACTGGGATAGGTCAGCCAGATTAATAATTAATACATCACTAAGTTCAAATCTATTTAAACTATGGTATTAATTGCGCCAGAACTTATACTTGAGAGATGGAGAGAGAATGATGCAGTGCATATGCTGCGGTTTATCTCAATACTGGGGTTTTCCCTGTATGTACAAATCAGCATATGAAAGACCACCACAGGGAATAAACAAGTCTCAATGCTACTCTTGCAACGAGTGTTTGGTGCAAATAGCTAAGGAGAAAGGAAATGCTCCCTATCAGAACCAAATCAACACCTTGAAATGCTACCTCGTTTTCAAGCACAACACAAAACGTATCTGCGGCACATTCAGCTACAAAACAAAAACTGTGGAACAACAGAATAAACCCATATCGTGCAGTCTGACAGCCACAGTCATCTCAGAAAAAGTGCAGACACACCATCCACTGGCCAGTTTTTGCAACTGAAACATCTTGCAGCCAAAGAAAGAGGACACCAATGTCCTGACAGAGCACAGCAGAAGCGGTATTTTTTTAAAACTCATACTAATGAAAATGGCTGAAACAAACATTCTGGAGCTTTCTTTTTAAATTAAAAATGAAAACTAAAATCTGTGCCATGGTGACTGCTTCCCTCTGTATATATGGCCAGTAAGAGATGATCAAAGAGCAATGAAGGATGAAATCTGCATACTTAAAAGATCAACTTAACTGTTCCTGTCTTTGGACATCCTGGCATCACAGGTGACTTGATCTTCCTCTAATCCATATTTTTAAACTGTATGTGGACGGAGTGGGGAGGTAGCAAAATAAGGGTCTGTTTAAGTCCCAAACGATCCAGGTGCTGCTAGCATTTGTGATTTTTACTAGAGAAAGAGTTATTGAGGGAGGAAGTGTTAGGAAGAAAGATTATGAGAAACAACTGCCAGATCTCTAAGTTTTTTAAAAGGTAACAACTTGAAATCCAGAAATTTCATAACAAGTCTTGTGGGATATAAGGTGGTGATTTTAGATTATCATTCCTGAGCAAGACTCATTTGAATCAAGAATGGTTTAAATGTTATGTGGATCTTGCTAATATTTGAAATAATTATATCAAAATGCCTTTCTCACCTTTACGAATTCTCTCAATCTTCTATATTTCCCCATTTTCTGACTTGGCTTCACAACTTGACACAACCAACTACTATTTTACATCTAAGAGGTAAATAATTCCTGTGTGAGACTCATGATGCTTCTGAACTGTTTTCCAAAATTAGACAGAGTGAGTCATCTGTGCAAGTTCAGGGATTTTTCAGCCATCACGAGAACTACTTCCTGTTTGACAAAGATGTGCCGGCAATCTGTCCAATCTGTTGCAATCCAAATATGACTAAGAGAAACTGCTTATGGAAATTTCCGTTAAATTCCACTTATGAAAACTAACCAAGTGATCTGGTATAATCTTTCAATTGATGCTGTTACGTTTCTTTTTCTTGTTGACTACAACTGCAACCTTACATGGCACATTGCACAACACTCTGCCATCTTACCAACACAATTCTTTCCTGTTAAAATATTTTCCTTGAAACCTCGGAAGTTCACATAGAGATCTGCATGGTAGCTGTGACGGGAAGCCCATTTGCAGGGGTATATATGTAAGAGGTCTAGGTATTGCATTCAAACAAGGAGACCAGTAATGTTGGTGACTGAAGGGACTTTAAGGAGAAATGGTTTCTAAAACATGACCATTTCAACTGTCAGGTTGGTTCATTGAAAGACAGGGCACTAGGCACCTAGATCCAAGTAGCGACCAGCTTAAACATCTGTTTTACCTCACAGACCATCATCATGGGGGCAGCCTGATGGGGATGGGGTGTGGCAGCGGTGATGGACAGGAGACTGTGTCAAAGACTGCCAAACCCATTTCTGTGGGTAAAGTTTGTAGCATGCTACAGAACGATGCCCTCAACATCACCATCTCCACCCCCACTGAAACTGAAAAACCCAACCAGATGATACACGTACCTCATCAGATGTGGTCTTGTCCTGTGGACGCTGAGGTGTGGGTGGTGAGCGGGGTTGCGGTGGGGTATGGGGAGGTAACAAATCAGGCATGACACTGCTGGTACTATGCCGTGGCGACTGTACACCTCCTGCTTGACATACATGATCACACACTTAAATGCAAAGGTACACCTACTTCACATACATGATAACACATTTAGACTGTACACCTGCTTGACACACAATAACACACTTAGACTGTACACCTTCTGCTTGACACACATGTTCACACTTTAACTTGTCTTACCCTCCTCCCTTTACTGTCTTGCTCTCCCTTAACTGAATCCTTTTGTGACTGAGCTACTTTCAACAGTGGGTAGGGGTTTTGTGGCGGGAGACGGCACCAAAGAGGGAAGGGGATGAACAATAACAGGGTCCCCATCCAATTTCCTAACATTGCATTCAGCCACCAGATACCATGGCCTAAGGATGTCTTTATTTTATCTGTGTTTCCAGAGCTTGGGGGCAACCCCATAACAATTCAGACACTTTTAAAATCCAAGTTCAGAACTAGGATCATAAGTAACCACAAATACACAATGCAACAAATACAGATAACACCTGCTATGCCCAAACACAGGTGGTCAACAGTATCCCTGTTAAGCCATTTGTACATTGCTCCTTTCCAATTCCACAGCACTTGGAGTTGAGAGATTTGACAGATCACACTTCGTTTTTTCCCTTCTACCAGCACTGGAGGTTTAGTGATTTGATGAATTACATTGCTTTAAAAAAAAGTAAAAAAAAAAACCTTACCAGCAGCACTGGGAGTTGAAGGATTCGACGACGTTCTGTGCAGGTGGGCTAAGGGAGGCTTGCCCACATTCTTCGGGATGTCTCTGTCTGAGCGACGCAAGCCATGACGGTTTCCATCTTGCATTGATGGCTCTGACTTGTTCTGCAACAAGCAGACAAAGCTGCCGTTAAGTAAACATGCTGCTGTCCGTTTGAAAATACTATGCACTAATGCCTTATTTCTGTACTGTGTGTGTACGCATGCGCGCGCGCGTGCTTCTGTGTGTGAGAGAGGGAGGGGGAACCGAAACACATTGAGTCAGCAGCCAGGACTATAGCATTCTAGTAAAACATGCCTGGTACCCAGGTGCCAGAAAGAAAATATGTGTGCCCAAAATATGAACCCACAACCCACATCTCATTATTCAATGCTAATCTGACCACCACCAATCCTTATAAAATCCTGCCAAAATCTAGTTGAATAAGACCTACAAATCCAAAAAGATGGTGACTAATAAAATATTTACACTCTATTATATATTGTATGTACAGAAAATGTTCAACAACATTTCTAAATAATGCTTAATTTTAATTCACAAACATTGAGACAGAAATGATAATGAAATAAACACACATTGCATTTCTAGTTCACAAACATGAAAAATACTGCTGATTCTTTTGACTATTTAAGAGTTTATATCAAACTTCAAACACAAAATGCGGTCGCATGTACAAATGCTTTCAAGCCTAATCTGACAGGGTAATTTAGTCCACTGGAGTTCCACCACCCACACCCTCACCCTACAGTGGCTCTTTGTTTGCCGAAATAATGGTGAAAAACACAGTCTTGCTGACTGGTCTTCTCCTAAATCCTGCTAATGAGGTGCTGAACAGTAGGATGCCCACAAAGTAAATCAATCATTTGTCATGCAAGCTCCTTTCACAGGCGAGTGGTTAATGAGATTGTTCAACGCCGTTGCTATTTCCCTTCTCGTCAGTCTGATAAAAGTTTCATTAAATGTCCAAGCATGTGGCGACTGCTGGAGAGAGGGGTGGTGGAATGACGAAGTGGGGGATGTAGGGAAAGATAGATGAGCAGGGGTGGGGAGGAGAAGGGGTTACTGTGCACAGGAGCTGCAGACCGAGATTTAAAAAAAAATAACTTCCTGCCTCATCTCACTCATGTTTATTCACACCATAAATTCTTTCACCTTGCTCTCCACTTCCTGAAGCCACATCTTTAATCAATCAACAGACGAGGAGAGGCATTTCGGCATTTTTCTTTCCTGGCTGATGAGGCCATCGAAAGCCAGGATGCGATGGGAATATAGGAAGGGAACACACATACAGTACCACTCTCTTCCCTTGCCGTAGAAGTAACTTTGTATCAAAAGCATTACTGAAAATAAATGAACTACTTCTTTTGAAATCCATACTTTTAGGAGTCATGTCTATATTAACCGTCTCCAAAAACTTTACTCGCTCCTGTTTGCATTTAGAGTCCATCTCAAAGTGGTCTTTATAATTTGCACACCACCTCATTCAGAAGAATCCACCTCCATCTGCCAATCATTTTAAACTTGATCCGTCTGGATCAATACGATAATGTTTGCAGTATGCTAATTTTATAAAAGCAGATCTGTTACCTGAGAACACATTTTGCCAACTGCTAATTAACTGGTACGGGCTACTCTGCAGTAGAAATATTGTCTCCCTCGCGCTTGCGCACTTTTAACAATCCCCACTCTCACCCCCACTCCCCAAAAAGATCGTAGTAACTTGTCATAATTTATAATTTCAAGAAAAGCACACACAAAATGCCGCTATCCACCCCCACCCCGCCCCATTTCTGAACTGCGCGCGATTAGTTTGTAGAGAGTGCTTTGTCATGCCATTGTCTTTCCTGAGAGCAGCCGGCGCTGCGAACAAAGTCTCGCTAACAGCATGCGCGTTGCCACGTGAACGGCCACTGGATTTAATTAACAGTTCTTTTTGCGTCCACCAGCCTTTGAAGGACGCTTCAAGGGGAGCACGAAAGAAAACACCTGCATCGATTTCGCATCAGTCACCGGTAATCCCCCACCTGTCAGGGGCGATAACCTTCAGGCAGCACCCGTCTGGAAGAGAGGGGATCAAACAGTCGGCTACCCACTGACTGGCCTCCAGCCTAGACAACCCGTGCTCCTCTCTGCCTTCCATCCTTAACTGGCATCTCCTGCTGAACGGCCGGCATCAGTTCCCAGCCCGCCTTTTTTGGGGGGGATCAGTGCTTCCACCTTGCGGTGATTTCACACTATAGGGTGTGGGGAGACGGGGCCCTACTACTAATATGTGCACTGAAACAATCACCACACTGATAGTCACAGGAAATGGCTGCTGCCGGCGGGCAGCGTACTGTTTGGGGAATGGCTACTGAGTCTGCACAATGTTTAACTGGCCGCTGCTGGATTTGAACCAACTAGCGCCCACACCCAAGTCCAAAGCTCTAGCACAAAGCTATCAGGGCCCCATTCGTCACTCCTGCACCGACTGGCCACTTTAATCCTGGGCTAGCTTGCATGAGCATTATCCCCTGTTCATACGTAACGGTGGACATACAAATACACAAGGCCAACGGGCCGTACGACCACTCTCATGACCGGAAAACGAGCTCCGATCATGCAAGCCAGCCCCGGATGCGAAACCGCACTAAATTAGTACATCAGCCCACGTCGCTTTCAGTCACCGATGCGTCTGGTGCTTGAGTAACTGTTAATAAGTGATACGAAGGTTAACGAAGCAAGTTTCTCCTGTCACGAGATTCACTTCGGAGTCGTACGTGGACTGATATGGAATAATTGTTCTGAATTGTGGTGTACGAGGATGGATTCAGAATGCGTCTTTTTCCGCCCATTCCCCAACACCGGCACACACGCGTGCCAGCACACTGCTACCCCCAAACATTGCCGCCTCCCCTTCATCTTCCCAATCCCTATTTCAGTTTTTGTACTGGCCCCGCCTCCCACTGCTGTCTCCGAACAAGATCACATGACTCACGCGGTGCACTTCTGTGATCCCCCATCCCCTCCTGCAAAATCTCCACCCGCAGGCTTTTTCCCTCGACCACAGAAAAAAAAATTAAAAAAGAGTAAAGCTCCCTAATTTAAATAGCTGTCCACTCTGGCCCGGCAAGCCGGCCGTGATTGCATCAGATCTTTCAGCCGGTGCCGGAGATTGACGAGACGCGACCCTACTTCTGCCGCAGAAGATCGTGAAGAGGGCCGCACACTCTCTGCCTCTACACGACGACAGCGTTAACCGGTGTTGTGAGACTAGTTATCCGCTGTAGGGGTAGAGGGGCCTCCCACTGCGCATGTGTGTGAACCCTAAGTTATATCCGACTGTGGGACGAACTATGAATGTGTATTAGGCAATTAAAAATATAAATACAGGAACTAAAGTCAAAAATATAGCATGCTTTCAAAATGTTAATACCGAAAACTCAAACACTTCAATATTAAATATTAAGCAGCAAATAAGTGTGATGAAATGTACGGATCTCAAGTGCAAACTAGTATTTCATGTATATTTAAAAACTCGGAACAAGATGGGCAAATGGATCAGACTTCGCAGACTTTGGGGAGACTTATGATCAAGAACTCTAGATCTGTGTCTTAAGAATAATCCTGTAACTACATCGTGGGGAAAACTTGAAGGAAATAAAGGCGACGAACGCAATAAGACTCCCGCATAGTCGGACAGCACAATACCGGTTGCTGAGGTTTCCCGACATCCCCAGAACACGCCACTCATTGACAGACTGACAGATACGGTTTGTACGATCGTTCGTACCCGTCTTCCCTCGAAGCCTGCTTTACCTGTGCATTTTAAGTGCTCTTTTATACGCGGATTGCTCGTGCAACCCAGTCTTAGCGCAGCTTGCAACAAGATGTAATGAACGGACAGCAGCAATCACCGGCAAAATGAAAAATCCTTTCCCTCATCTCCTCGCGCCACCCCCTCCCCCACCTTTCTCTCTCGGAAGCACGCAAACGTCCACAACGGAAATTTTGTGAAATAATATTCTGTTTAACATTTCCCAATGTTCAGACCTATGCGGCGATACGTCAGAATAAGCATAATTTCACTGTTATAGCAACAGTGGGGTCGAAGATGTGTGGGTGCCGCTGATGACGATCAGGCAGGCGAAGGTTTTACTGCTGGGCTACCACGTGCTTAAAGCACGCCACACCGGCCGCGAGCCTGAAGTTCCCAGCGCTACATTCTGATCGTGAGATAAAACGCTTCACTGGCGGGCTTCCCCGTGAAAAAATATTGAAAACGACTTCCCTTCTCCGTCGGCTGCTAAACCCCCTCCTACAGGAAGCGCGAGGTATAGGAAAAAGAGATCCCAACAAACTCGAACAAGTGACGTCGAAGACATTGTGAGAATCCCCACAGCAGAACCCTGACCTTACAGCCCAGTGTCACCGATCTGGCGATCTTCGCCTCTGCTTCAAGACTAACTCAAAACATAGACATATAAATGTCTACGTCCAAACAGACCTTCAGCCCCCTCCCCACGCCAACTCTCGTGCGCTCAGTCTGCAGTGCTGAGTGAACGCTTTCTCTTTCATTACATAAAACTGGTCGTAAGTAGCATGAAATCTACGGACACTTTTACATATTAGGAGAAGGGATAGAAAAATCCTCGGTGCACCCCTGAGCTGGCTTGCATGAGCGTTCGTGGCTGCTTTTCTGGTCATAAGAGTGGTCGTAAGTCCTGTTCGCCTGTGTATATTTTACGTCCACCGTTACGTATTTGCAAGCCAGCCCTGGCCAGAAGGGGGGAATTTACGACAGCAAGCCTTGCGCCTGGCCACTGATGAGGACGACAATGGCGTCAATTTCTCGAAGACTGCTGGCACAGCTGCGCCCACTTCACACATGATAATAAGGCTGCCGCGCGTCTGTCAGCGGGGAGAGCATCCGACAAGAGCATGGAGGTACTGGGTGCAGTGGTTTGATACAAGCCTCTTGGAAGAACAGGCGGGGAACACCCAACCCCACCCACCCCTTCGTCCCCATCAAGATGGCTGCGTGCGGGCACGTTCTAGACAGAGGACGGGTGCAGTGCAGTTATGCCACCCCCCCCCCCTCCTCAATCATTCTTCCATCTTTCCCTACGCTCTGCGGGCGTGGGTGTGTGCGTGCAAGAGGTGGGGGTTTCACCAGCTAACCCTCATGATCTACGTTTGGTGAGAGTATTTTGTTTACATTTTTCTGTCCCCCCCCCCCATTTCGTCACTCAGATTGCCTCTAACGATCAAGGCGTCTGCTTCCGGAGTTCGATGGTCTGAGCCCCGGCCGAGTCACACCAAAGACTTAAAACTGGTAATCAAGTAGCTGCCTTACCAAACGCCTGGCACTATAGAGACCAGCAGTAGGACTGGGTGTGACTGAAGCATGTGTTGCGACTGCAGTCCTACGTGTGACATGTTCACTTGTCTCAGGCAACACCGTCCTGTTAGGCAATAAAAAAACTAACCAACCATTTCTTCTTCTCCTCCCCCACCCACCGCCCCATGCATTGCCTCCCAAACCCGTCCCAGCAACGCTCAATATGCAATTTTAAAGCCGGGATGGAGGAGGGGTGAGTGAAAGGACAGAAAAGGATGCCCTCAGACAAGGGAGCCAATCAACTGATCGAAGAACACAACGCTGATTCCGGCATTTGGGCAAATGACTCAGCAGGCAAACGCAGACCTCCTGATAGTAGTGACCAAAATAATAAACACTGAGGAATATGCATATGAGTTTAGGCTGAGGAAGGGTGGCGGTCAAAGCTGAACTCATAAGACCCCAAACCCTTCTTTTGTCTTACAAAAATCCAGGGAGCTATTTTTTTAAATATAAATGAGTGTACATGGGGACTCAAGAGAAGATGGGTGTGGGGAGAATGGAGAGAATGACGGTGGCAAAGAATGCCAGACAATAGATCTCTAAGGTCTCTACTGTAGGCCAAATTAACGTACACAGCAATTTAGCGTTGATACTTTCCAAATTTGTAACATGACCAGAGGGACAGAACAGGTTAAAATCAAAGAAGAAAAAACCCAAGCCTTGTCCACAACTGCATAGAATTTCTCATAAAATTATGACTACGCCGGTTACAAGGGCCGAAAGCGCTGTTAACGAGATTGACGGTAAACTCTTCTTCTGGCTCCGTAAACACGAAAACTGCACACAAAAAACTAAATAAATAATAGAATAAAACCTGAATAGCCGCTATTCGCGGATAGCTTTTCTTCCTTTCTAATCCGGTATGCGCAAGGCATGAATAGAGAAAGAATAACTTCGATGAGTTATTTTAAGACCGCGGGAATTCTTCTTGAGTGCGTTATGGTCAGCACTTCACTTCTTCTTTGTAATCACTGCGCTGGCAGAAAAGAATTCCCAAAGCGAACAGGTTCAGCACAACCAGAAGTGATCAGGACCCGTATTCAATGCCCGTGGTTAAACAAGTTAAACCGCGATCACGTTACAGACCATTTTTCCCACTGGCCAACAAAGGTAATGTGATCGCGATCGGTTTAGGTTTAACCAACGCCACGAATACGGCTCCAGATTGAAATTCTGCTTGAAGAAATGGTTTAACCAACGCCACGAATACGGCTCCAGGCTGAAATTCTGCTAGAAGAACTGGCAGCCAAGGATCCGGATTGCTTTGTGCAGTCACCCTGACAATCATTTTTAAAACACAAGCCAAAATAGCAGACCGCGTGTCAGTAGTCGGCGTGACCTTGGCCTGTAGCAGTAGTGTTAAGCTCCATTCGATTCACAACTTCTCTGCCAGCATTGACTTCAATAACTTCAGGTAACTTTATTATCGAATAACGAGGAAAATAGGTTATTCGATTTTCGTGCATGGGAAGTTCAAGCTAAGAAGCTTATTCTAGAATAACCGCCATGACAGGAATAAGTAAGCTAGTCCGGTTTCTTGCACACGGGGCCTGGCCCTGTAAACATGTAAACTGTACTGAATATATACCCGAATGGCGGATTTTTTTTCCCTATAAGAAAACGTTGCTTTGGCGAACTTGGGTCGACCGATTAACTTATTAGCAAACAACGAGGGTGGAAAATTCAAGTAACTTAGTCTGGGTACCCTGACAGGAATGTCAGCTAAGTTGGTTGTCTTGCATGCGGGGCCAGGAGTAAGGACGCGCTGCGAGGCGGAAAGCGAAAACGGTCAAGGACCGCCAATCACGGAATAGGAGTTGCTCCCCTGGGACGAGTGGCGGGGGTAGGGGGGGGGGAGGCGCTACCCGCGGGCCTGATGGTCAGCTCTCGTAAAAAGCCTGGAAGCCTTCGCCGCTAAGCCAGCCAATTTCCAAGTGTTGCTTTTTTCTTCCTTTTTTTCCTTGATGATTTCCCAAGCCCGCAGCTCTCTTCCTCCCCGAAACCGAAGTGTCGCATCAGAGTAATGGCTCGCCTGGACCACGCCGCGCCGACGTGACTCACGGCTAACGACCGGGGGCCAACGACGGACGTCGGCCCGTCAAAACTGACAATAAATGGCGAGACTTTACCGAGTCTCTAAGAGATAGCGCGGCCATGTGAGGCCGCGAACACCGGCCTCTTGCCATACATCAATTTCGGTTTTATCATGACGTGCTGACCATCCTCCGCCTACCACCGCTTCTCCTCCGATGAAAAGACACGGAAAATGGTCGCATGCAATAAGGTTATGGGAAAGAAGTAATTCTCGCATCACATCTCAGCAACACACCACCAGACATGCAAAAATGTAAGGTATCGGTCTGGGTCGGAGCATGTGAGGGACAACACGAAAAGGGGCCATATGGCACGTGCTGTCGAAAAACCAAGCAAAAAACGTACACAAATTCCCTCCCAGTCGGGGTCGTGGGTGTGAATAAATTCAATGTAGTCCCAGTTCAGCGGCGGGTATTTGCAGAAGGGTGCAGACGAGGGCCGGGACTTGAGGGGTGGACTAAGGGACGAATCGCGGACTGCTTATATGCCCACTCTTATCATAGTTTCCAAGTTTTCCACTATCAACAACACTCTAAATCTTGATCCCTTCCTATCTTACAGAATATTTTTTTCGTTTTTCAAATTTCATGTCGACAATTCTCCCTCTCAAAATTTAAGTGAAAAAGTAAACAAAAACATCTCCACTTATATGCATGTACGACCTTGGAGAATGATGTGAATTTTGCAATAAGCAACCTGAAATCCACGCGCGAGAGAGTGAACAGCGAGCGAAAGAGAAAAACACTCGCTTCATCTTACAGTGATAAAATCGTCTTTCGTCTCACTCGTGGATTATCAAACCGTTAACGCTTTCACCTCTGACACTCGGTGGCAGAATCCGACTGCGATCCGCGTTACCGTGAAAGTGGAGAAGGCCAGCGTGGGGTGTCTGTTTCAGCGCCACGATCTGGCATTCACTAGGAAAACACGCGATGATTTTATCTCCCTCGGCAACAGGTTTCTTTTCTACTGAACCCTCCGACAGGCTCGGAACCGCAGCAATGCAAAACTGTGCGGCTAATGAATCAGAAAGGCCGATCTGTCTCCCAAGGAAATGGAGTTTGCAGACACACTTGACAGCGTCCCGGCAAAAGGTTCTGTCCGCTGAAAGATGGGCCCAGAGAAAACTTTGCAGTGGCTGCTCGGCTGTCAGCCCCCGTCGTCCAGCCAACGTCCCGTACCACTCCTACCGCCATATTGGCACGCATGACGAATGGGAACGGTGACGGCCGAGACGGGCAGGGCCAAAGGGCGCGGGGGTTCCGAGCTCGGACGCGAGTCGAGTCGAGAAAGCTAGCCGCCCGACAAGTTTGTTCTTCGCACCACCGAGATCGGCCCGATGACGAACGGCTTCTGTCCACTTCAAGCTGCTTTCTCCGTCGGCCCGACAAAAGATTGCGACAGGTGCTGGAGTACGCGGACACATCTCTACGCGACCGCAGCAGCTGCAAAACGCGAACAGGCTCGCAAGAAAACCCAGCAATTTGTTTTGTCCCCAGGTCTTTTTCGGTGTCCACTAGTGAGAAAAAGTCTCGTGGCGATTGACTATGGCCATGACTAGTGGCAGACCTCGCCGGCCCGACCTACTCCACGCAATCATGCCATGCTGCCAAACCAGAACCCCGACCATAATGATGTGCTGCATTACTTTCTGGTTTCCAACTTCTGGCACTGCCACCTTCTTCGACTCCAACAAGCCTCGCCACAGAAATTCGGCAACTGCGCGAGCTGTAGCCGTCTTGCTTGACCAAGAGAAGTCTTTAGTCGGAGAATGTGAAAGAGGGGAGAAAAGGCTGGAGGGAGGGGTTGAGAGAGAGAGAGTGTGTGTGTGTGGACTGAGGAGCACATGCCGCCTATCTGAGAAAACAGTTAAACGATAAGACCGTTAATAGCCAAGTTTGACGCGCTGCGTCCTTCATTTCAGAAGCCGGTACGAGCTTGTCAAATAAGAAAAATTCCGGCATTAAGCCCCAACCGATCGATGTTTCTGAGAGTCAAAGCTGGAGGCTAGGAAGATAGAATCTGCCCAACAGTTTTTAACCAAACATGACAGACAAAAAAAAAAGTTATGGAGATGAGAAAAAGAAGAAATGTGAAAGAGGGGAGACGAACCCGTTAACCAAGCACTGCTTTGCAGAAGTCTCACAATGTGAGGGAGACTGTAACGCTTTATAAGCCAGACACCGCGACAGAGAAAACTTTCCGAATCACCCCTCACCCACCCCAAAATTAAACGACAATGGAAAAATTACGCCAGTGGAAGTGGCCACAAAAGAAGAAAATTACATGCCCGGCTACATGTTTACAGGAGACTCTTCCTGTCTTTACATTAGCACGTCGTTTTCACGCAAATTACGCCCCCTGTCGTGAGTGACTAACCTTCCTTCCCACCAATTCGCAATCGAAGAGAATTCTCAGCATTAATGAATCTGTAAATGCTTCATTTACATCTGGCAGTGCGCGTGGAACCGGTCTTTCCAAATCTGTAGATGAGCACACACTGTTTTTGGGAGGGGGTGGGGTGGGGCGGACAGCGAAGAGAGAGAGAGAGAGAGATCAGGCACACCCCCCACCCGGGCAGGTAATCGCGTGGAGAGAGACCGACAACAGCCACATGCACTGAAGCAAGCAGGCGGTTAAAAATGGCGACACAACGACCATTAGCTGCGGACCCGAGTGTACAGTCTTTTAGTACTGCAAGGTGCCAGCTGTGTACGAATGGGAACCACATGCATAAAAGTCAGCACCACTCTTACTTCACTCAGAACAACATCAAGATGCCTTCGCGCCGTTTTCAGCAACGAGGAGTTCCGGTGGCAAAAGCTGGTGCAATGGGAACCACATTGACAGGAACCTAACACAAAGAAGTGTTACAACAGTCATGTTACACCCACAGGACATGCCATCTGAGACTTGCAGACCTTGCTATTTGCTAAAATCCCTCCTCCCCCTTTCTCTCATGCCGTTTCCTTAAAATCCTTGCCGTTTCCAAAGAGCGTTCGTCAATACTACAGAATTCAAAAGCTGCCAACCAGCTTTGGGGTATGTCAAGAGCTTTGAATCAGCTAGTCGTACATTTTGAAGCTACTTTTCAAGTCTTGTTACTGGTCCACGCCTACTGGCGACAACACAATCCGAAAACCTTCGCCAACTACAACACTTGTTGAATGACTTCAGTTTGACAAAACAAATTCTCAAGCTCCCGACATCGTATTACACTTTTTGCCGTTCCCGCAGGCATCAGTCGTCTCCATTCTACACAGTCAAGTCTGGCACTGAAGTCCACTGCCCCACCGTAACGATCATTATGTGCCAAGTTCATACAAGATTTATTACTATTACGATATGGTACTATATTATGCTACTGCTGCTGCTACCACACTTCCACCGTACATCATCAGAAGCTATAGTAAAAATAAATAAATAAAAATTCGCACTGAAATGGGAGGGGGGGGCATTTGTTGCTTAACGTCCAGCCGCAAACTAGGTGCATATCAGGACGGTGTTGCTTAGACAAAGTTTACTTGCTGCCACACGTGAGACTGCTGTCGCAACACGGGCCTCAGTCCCACCCAGTCACATTATACTGAGACTGGTGGTCTAGTGGTTAAGGTGTCCGCTTCCGAGGCGGGAGGTCAGTGGTTCGCATCCCGGCCAGGTCATACCTAAGACTTGGACTTTAAGACTTAAAATTGGCAATCTAGTAGCTGCCCTGCCAGATGCCTGGCAAGCAATCCAAATCCGTAAAAATTGACCAACCAATCCTAGTACTGTTCTCTACAGTGCAAGGCGTCTGGCAGGGCAGCTACTAGATTGCCAATTTTTAAGTCTTAGGAATGACTCGGCCGGGATGCGAAGCACCGACCTCCCGCCTTAACACGAGACCACCGAGGCGGTGAAATTCGCGTGGGCAAAGACGTAGACTCAGTGAAGAGGTCCTTCAAAAGTCTGGTGTCGGGTTAACGCCTAGCGCCCGCAGTTCGCCGACTGTATCTGTTCTTCCTGGGACTGGCGGCAAACCAACATCCTAGTCATCCCAGCGCCCCCTCCCCACCTCTGCTAGTCTGTGAGCAACTAGAGGTGGAGAGACAAGCCAGCGCTTCCTGCCTACTTCGACAGTTTCACGCCTGTGATCAGTGCCCGCAGCTGGTTGTCAGCGTTCACAGTCGCCAGTATGGCAGTCGTTTCTCTCATCTCTTTTCTGCCGTCCGCTCCCCCACCTCCCACCATCGCCCACCCCCAATCCACAACCTCCTTTCCCACACTTAGTTCTCCATCCTCATCTTTCACTTTATCCAGCGGCCTAAGACCGGTCAGCGGCATGCCAACGAGGGCAAAAAACTCGTACCACTAAGTCGCACACCATCCCAGGTCCTGCCAGTTTCTTCTCTCTGGCACCATCACAGGCTCAAAGTGAGGCTGCACGGGCATACCGCGTGATGTGTTTCTTTACCGCAACCCACGACGGCTCGCGCGCGGTCTTCAAAGGGAAGTCTTCAAAGGAGACCATCGTTAAGTTTCCGCCATGGCGCTGAAGCCGTACTCCGAACTAGGGGCGGGTGGCTGTAGGCTGCTCCGTCGTCAAGGGAATGAGACAACAAGCCAGATGTCTTGTAAAAATGGCTGGTACTTGCCAGTTATACAAGTGGACGACCATCAGCGGCGTTTCCACAAAAATGTTCATACTCTGAAGGCGTGGGTAACAAAAATGTGACAAGATACCACCACGCGTCTTCTTGGGGACATCTTTTGGTTTCCAAAACCTGCTTCCACTTTTAATGGTTTTTCTCACTCTGTGTGTGTGTGAGTGAGAGAGAATCCGTAAAATACGAATTTTTAGTACAGTATTATATATATATATGTATATATTCTACTGTATTTGTTCAGTAAAGTACACTTGTTTCGGCCTGTTCTACTTTCTAAGACTTGATGAAGCCAGCCTTCAGCTTCTGCAATGCAGTCATGCGAACATAATATCTCCGTGGGAAGCGGAAGTGGCCTGCAAGCGGTCATACCCATCCAGGGCCGCAGTCAAAGCGACGTACAGGCGCGTGCTAAATGGACCGCGATGCCTCCAACGATGCGTGCACATACACAGCGTGTGCTGCTCAACCGACCGCGAACGTGTGAATGCTCGACCAGAAGTGCGGTATGGTATGCCTGTCTGGCAGTCACTCCGGCCAGTTTTAATTATAGGCAGAGAAAAACGCCACCGATGCCAGACCCTCCCACGGTCGATGTCACTCCCCACTGTCACTCGCCTTTCTTGCGTCATATAAACCTCGCCCCTTGTCTTAAACACACTTCAAAAAGCGCCGCCCCTGAAGCAATCTCGTGATGCCTGCTTTCGACGCTCGCGATTTTCATTTCACATTTAGAATCGAATGGATATAAACTGATATTCTGAACACATAAGGGATTGTTTTATGACTACGCTACCCAAAAATGTTACCAGATTTACAATTTTTATGTTCTGATGCGGACCAGCTGAGATAAAACCACACACCACGCCTACGCGCGAACGAACGCCGCCTGCACGCGCTGTCACAGATAGCGTGGACGTCGCTGGGCGTCATCAGACGTGCAGAAGCTCTCGTCATCTGAATCATGCGCAGGCAGCGCCAGGCTGTGGGCATCTGAAGTGTTTGATGAAATGCGATGCAGGTAGATCTGTAATTTCCGTCACAAAATGAGCAGCGTCTGGGGCATCACAACAGCGTCGAAATGCAAACGACAGGAAATAGTTCCTCTCCCACCTCACCCCGGCTCCTTCCCAACCCTCATTTTCCAGTCTAGGTCTGAATGCCTTCAGTGCTCCTGCCACTGAATGCACTGCGAACTATGAACGTTTCCTTACTATTTCTAAGTGGCTGATCCAGACATACGAATCTCTATGTGTGTGAGTGTTTGGGGGTGGGGGTGGGGAACGGGGTGCCACCTCCTGTAATCAAGTTCTGCATGGCATAAAGCTTCAAGAACATGGTTTTATGGGGAGGTCAAAAGCAAACCTGCACACAAGTATGCACAAGACACAGAAAGAAGATGAACTGGATAATACCACGTCCATAAACTCCCGACCTCCCGAAAACACACAAAAGTAACTGCTGGGCTCACTGATAACTCGAATCTCCTTACACAACATTATCTACAAATTTCGAAGGCAAAGGCCCCGTGAAGGAAAACTTTATGCACAAGAACGCGTGTGCAAGGCGAGCTAGGTCAAAGGCAGGCAGCGTTCAACTGGTAGCAAGGCTGGCTGCGATCTCCAAGTGTCTGAAGTGCAAGCTCTCGCCTAACGAGCCGTGAGTCTTGTTTCTTTTCGAAGGCCTCGAGAGTAATTGCCAAAGGGTCAAGACTTCGAGAAACCCTTTCCTTTATTGGCACAAAACCTGAGAAGAACTGGAGCATTATGCGTGTTCCCCTGGAACCTCGGGGCGACACAATTTTCAACGACCGCTGTGACCTCGTCGGGGAAGGAGAGGTCACTCCAAGGCCTTCGACATGCAAATGTGCGCAGGCATGTAGTTCAAGTAGACAGCTACTTTATATTTTTACTTTCTGAAGAACGCTGTAGTCCCAACCACTGGCAGGCAGACGATTTACCCAATGTCGCTGTTAATGACATAACACGGAACAAATATGTAGCGCTATTCCTGATGCTGCCTCTGTTCTTCCATTTAAACAGTTTCGGCACAGCTGCTTCGCAAGCGTAATCCTAGTCGTTGCTAACAAGACGACCCGCGGATGCACGTTCCACAGGTTGAGATGTGCGCCTGCACAATGTGTATGCGCTTCGTAATTCCATCAGCAGGCACCGCACGCTGGCACCCAAGCACGCGGGGCCATCAAACCCTCATCATTCTGACGAACACTGCACTTTCCCTCATACCCCCTCCCAGCCTCGGGGAGGGGGGAAAAAGGGGAGCGCAAAACACTCCTGCGCGGTCACATCAAACGCGCGTGACGTCACTGATGACTAAATCATGGCTCTTGGCGGGGACCACGCAATGCTACCCCCATGATGAGCGTAACGGGAAGAAACAGAGTTTTCCAGACAATGCGTTAGGCAGGCAGCTTACCGCGGTTATCACAACCTGTGAAAAGAGATGCTTCTCGGAAAAAAACGTGCCATATCCCCCACCACCGCAAAGAAAACACCCTACCACCACCAAAACCACCACAAAAAAACATCCTCACTGCTTCACGCAATCTTTTACCTTGTCGGCTGCTGACAACTGCTGCTACAACCACGATCACCACTTGCTGTTTCTCAGTTGTTGCTGCCATTATTATTTATGATTATTATTACAGCCGTTTGTTGATGCTGCTCCCGACGCCGAAATTATGCCTTTGTTTCTCGCAGCTGCATGTCTGTAAACTTTTACTGCAAGGCAGCTGAGGAAAAACGAAAAATGCAACCCAAGACCTCCACCACATCCTCCAACGGTTGTAACCGGTTCTAACTCTTCTTACCCACCATCACCACTGCATCATCATCATCATCATCATCATCATCATCATCATCGTCGTCGTCGTCGTCTCATCATGGTCTTTGTCTTTTTTTCTTGCTGCCAAATCAACTGCAGTCGCAAAGGAACAAAGCAAGTACGCGTGTCTCTCTGCAGCCTACGAAGCAGACGGGTCGTAATTTATTTTTCACAGCAGGAACATCACACGCAAGCGATGGTCACAAGGATGCCAACATGATTCCCGCCAGACAAGGGTGTACTTCTCTCGACGCTACTTCAGTTGCGACCTACTACAGACCGGAAAATCATCACCACATCCGTGAAAGTGCTTGTAACGACTTCACATTCTTAAACTGTAAAGCCAGCGGTACTTGTGCGCGCGGGCGCTAACAAGATCAAATAATGCAAAAGATTGTAAGCACTTAAGAATAAAACAATGTTAAAAAGCAGCAGACTATAAACAAAAATAATAATACAGCCAGAGGAATCTCTTTCGACCAAGCTCCAGTAGGTCACAAGTTCCCAAAGTCCGGGGTTCCGTATTTACATTGATCACCTTAATTACATCCTACTGGGTTTTAGAATCTAAAAAAAAAAGTCGATACTGGTATCAAGTCTACAGCGATCTGACAGAAGTCTCCATAAGCGTTAGCCGGCCGAATGGACAACAGAATATCGCTCATTTCCCGACTTTACTTCCTAGCACCGTGTTTATACCGACTTGATTCTCCCGGGGTTAAACCGACATATATACCGGATTCAGCCCTGCAAAAGTTGAACTAATTTAATGTGGAAGGTGTTCAGAACTGTTTGTTTCTAGGCGATAACATAACATTCATTATAACTTGGTCTCGACTCCTGATAAATTCCGACGTAAACAACTCTAGCATGCGAACTTTCCCTGAAGGAGAGAGGGATGGTTGGCGGAGACCTCGTGTTTTGCTTGCGTCGCTACCTGCGCGCTTTCCGCATCACCCGCGACTACCTGCCGAGCAGGACCTAGGAAGGCCAGATCCGATTAGAAACACAGACGTCTGGAATACTTCGTGTGCCTGCGAAATAGCGCTGGTGTATCCCCGTGCCCCGGGTACCAGCG
The DNA here is from genome assembly GCA_004794575.1 of Lanistes nyassanus. Taxonomy (NCBI): domain Eukaryota; kingdom Metazoa; phylum Mollusca; class Gastropoda; order Architaenioglossa; family Ampullariidae; genus Lanistes; species Lanistes nyassanus. Next base: position 75,267 of record SMGT01005389.1, read on the forward strand.
CGGTTTTTCACCACTCCCAGCCCTGCACTCACGCGTGCTGAAGTGGCGCGATTCCTAGACCTACGAGAACAATCTCGCACCGATTGTGATCAACACACGCACCCGCCGGCGCGGCCCTATCGTCTACAGGGCGCCCCGTACAAAGCGTAACGCATGCTTAGTACTGATACTGAGGACCGTGAGTTTGGATCCTGTATACGGCGCACGTGCTTTTTCTGCACGTGGCATCTGTTTACAGGCCTGACCGTCGGGGAGAGTCCTCCAGGCACTACTATTTTTGTCTCTTCTCCTGCTTTAAAAACCAACCAACCTGTCTGCGTTTGTCACCACACCCTATTCCCCCTCCACCAACTCGCCACTGAGAGAGGGGTGGGAGGTGGCTGTGGGCGGTAATATCTTTGACTCCATCCAAGCCTGATTTGTTTCCCTCCACTCGTTAGGATTTTGCGGCTTAGGAAGTACTTCAATTACAGGTTATTCTGATACAGACTGTCGCAAAAAAAAGAAGAAAAAGAACAAAGAAAAGGAAAGCATGGGATAGATGGATATGCTTTTTGTTCAGTTTTTAAAAAGTGATTTTTGTCTCAAAACAAACACGTCATTAGTGGTCGAGACAACCCGCTTGTAGTGATCCGGTAGATTACGTACAGTTGTGGTCGAGTTGACCAGCCAGCTCACCCCTTATCCTAGACGAGGGCAATATGCATGTATGCGCGTTCATCTTTGTGTATGCGCATGTGAACCCAATGGGTCTGAAACCAGAACCAGCTGCTAAAAAACGCATTCCTCTTCTTCTTTGTACAGTCAGACGACACACCCCACCACCCAATCATCGCTTACTTTAGGAAGCTGGAATCGCCGAGAAGTCTTTTTCAAGGTTCGACGACAGCCACTCCATGCCCGCTGTTATTTACTAACGGTCTTGTCATGAACACTACTTGCTCATATCTGCAGGGTACAGCACAAAATAGAAATCTGACGAGTCTCGGGTTTCGCATGTGCACAATGCTGCGGCACCCGTAAATACAATGGGCAGACTCATGGAGGACGTAGATCACAATTAACGATTGTATAAACCAATAAATCTTTGTCATGAATGTATATCTCTCCACTGGGCAGGCGGCAGTGTGTAATTAGGCAGCACATCACAATGCACCATTCTAAAACTTTCTTCTCCCTTGAGGGGAAAACTGGTTATCTTGGAATTTTTATGAAGAAAAAATCCCCTAATGAAACACTGACGTGCCATAGTAGCACTAATCACAATAAATACAGCATTTCCGCAGATGCGAGAAACTTATTACCTCTTTAATTAAAGAAAACAGTGTTTCTGGCCGGATACCTGGAGCGAGCTGGAGATAAGCTTGACGGACAGCTTGTCGTAATAGGCACAGGCGGTCAAGATAACATCTATTTTTAAGCATGACGTGTTTTGCGAAGAATATAATCCACTTTGAAAATCTACCGACATGGGACACTTTTAGAGGAAATGAGGTGACACGGGTTTTTTCTTGCTGTTCATGCAAGCGCACACATAAATGCGTTAAACATAAGTACTGTGAATAAGAAAAAAAGGGTGCCACTTACGCGACCAGAAATGGGTTACAAGAGTTTGTATCTCCACTCCACGCATAAATACAGACATGGACCACACACACAGGGTTTACGGCCGCTTTTACCACCAAAAGGGGAGACAACACTCATGCAACTCAGTCCATTCATAGCCGACACTCTCAAGCTTAATGGCCAGTTAATTGCTCTTCCTGACTGATGTGGTGGCGTGAGAATTTACCCATGCATGTTGTCGCGAAGAAGGGCTACACGGGAAACGAACGAAAACAGCAGTGAAGATCTGCTTGGTGTGTTGGTCTCCAATGCACGGAATCGGCCCCACCAAAGCTGGCAAACGGGATTTGCACAAAGCAAGAAAGTCCTTATTTCCTGCACTGAGAGATTAAGCTTGATGAGAGTTGACCATCAGTGGACGGGCATGCGCAACACTAGCGTTCTGTTGTATCAGCCAGTAGGCCTAATAATCAGACAGGCGGGCTGTTTCCGGTGTTTCTTTGAAGTAGTTTCAACGCCTTTGGGTTCTGCATGGTTTTCCCGACATCGGATACTTGTTAAGGCAACGTTCGTGATAAGGTCCACACGGTATGGAGGGTTATGAACTCTCGAATGTCTAATAGATGTCTGGAAAACTAGAAACTAGATTGCTGAGAATAATAATTTCAGATTCTCCCGGCAAAGCTATCTCAGAAGGAAAGGATTGAAATTTGACCTTGGGACAGATGCCAAGAGAATGGGGCACACCTGGGGACAGCTAGAGAAACTGGTTTAGGACTCTCACCGGAAGCGAGTGCCCCAGCTGAAGGCCGCTTCCACCAGGAAACTACATTATGCTGGTGTTAGCCTACAGCTGCAGCAAACTGTTGCCGATGCGTCTGACAACAGCAGGATTCGTCAAAAGATAAAGTTGCAGGATAAAACAGGATAAGAAATGCAGGACCCGCTCATTAGCACCAAGCATTCGTCACATAAACCTTGCGGTCGACGCTGACACACAGGACACACCTCTCCGCTCCTGTGTCACCGGTTGTTTTCGCGATGGGCCACAGATACCATTATCTTTGAAAACAAACCCTCCTTTGACCCGGGGACAAACTGCAGTTATCAAAGATGCCTAATTAACTTTCAACTCTTACTCTGCTTTACGCCATTTCTGTACACGGTTACTGCTTAAAATTTTCATCTGTTAATCTGTGCCAAAACATTAATGTATAACGAAGCAGGCAGGGTTAGGTGGTAATAGTACTACTTAGTCCTACATATTCATGTAGTCAGAACCTCCCACACAACCGTCTCTGCCCACGATCTGTCTTTCTCTACTCGCTTTTGCTTTATGGACGTCACCAGTCA